>JAVIWB010001225.1:0-199722 GCA_031893035.1 Dermolepida albohirtum
GAAGTATCTTCCACATTTCTGTGTACCAATAGGTTCCCCAAATCTCACATCACAAAACCCAACTAAATAAAGACATCGTAGCAAAGAACTTAGTTCAGCTACTGGTACAACTACAATCAAGATCAAGGCTGTTGGTCAATGGCAAATATTCATGGCCTCTGTATATCCAGTTTATTCGGCAGATTTTCCCCTCCAGAATTTTTTCCTTTTTTTCCGAACCTACTTACTTTCCTGAAGGAGTGAAAAAAATGGATATCTGTAACTCTAACAAATTACAAAGAATGAATGAATGAAAAATAAAGTATTTTTGTTAAAATAAATGCGAACTTTACACACTTTTCTTAATTTATATTTCAAGTGTGATGAAAAAGCGGCTTCATTTATTCGCACTTACTTTAATATAAATTGTTTAATAAACGATGTACGTTATGTAAATATTCTAAAACCTGATATTATTAATGAAGAATAATTTATTGTCTTTTCATTTTACTTTATGAAGAATTAATGCAAAATTTCCTTCCGCTTGATTAATATTTTGAGTAATGTTCATTGTAGAATTACTAACGGTGATGACAGTTCAACTTCAATTAATAATATTTCTCTGTCTAGAATTAAAACAAACCGAGAATACATTAATCTCGGAGACATCCTTCTTAAACAATACTATAAGTAATTAGTTTCGAGGTAAAAAACTACTATCATTAAATTACGTGAAGTTTCAAGGCGAAGACGCAAATACGCGAAATCTTGTACTTTCTAACATCGATTCTGTAGCTTCGTCGGCGAATTAAAACCAGAAAACTATTTAACTATTCAGAGGTGTAAACTAAGAATGCAGCAGCGCGGCGATGGTTAGGATAATGATAATGATAATAATAAGAAGTCGAACTAGAACAGCCGTCGACATATTTCAGCTAATGTCACAAAGTTTGTTCCTCGCCCGCATTAATTCAACGTAGTCGTTTCTCTGCTGATTATAACTTCCAGACGAATGTTTGTCATCTTGGAAATGTTATATTGTATTCAGGATTAATCCGACTTTGTGAGAATATATAAGGCGAGGGTGAATCGGGAAGTGGAAGGAATCGAGGAAATGGAGCCGGGATAAGAGATGGAGAAGTCGAGGTGCCGACAGAAGAAATGAATAGATATCATTACATCTCTCCGTATCCCTTTGCCGTTTTAAAGACGCCGACTCGGTAGATTGTTTAAATTTTCGCCTGGTTCCAACTACAGTTTGTCAATTACCACTGTTTACTTTGACATTACACAAGCAAATATTGCGAGAGTTATTCCACAATTGCGGTATGGCTTGTCGGAGTAACAGCGGATTTAATGTTTCATGTTGTGGTTCATGATGACTGACTTCATCCCTTAAAAGTATTTTCGTTGTTTCAGTATAATAAGTCATCTCATTGAAATAATGATATTTTGAACGAACGTATTCCATATACTTCTAGTATTTATATAAATTTAAAATTGCTAAAAGCAAATTTTATTAACGTAGTTCCTTCAATTTTGTGAAGGGATATACCAATACTCTAATATTTGAATTCAGACTACCAGATGGTTTTGAGTAATACACAGATATCTAGTCAAGTAGATATAGTTTTGATGAAAAATGTGGAAAAATAATTATAGATTGTAGAAATGAATTTATTAAGTTGAAATTATACACATTGCTATGATTTACACTATAAAGAATGTATAATTACGAAAATCTCTTATGACTTTCATGAGCATATACCTATCAAGACTTTTATAATCTTTTAAATGCTTACATTTCATTTAATGCTCAACTCTGTTTAACATAAAATACGAAATTTAATCTTATATTCTTTAATTTAAACGAAGAACATTCGACAAGATATAATTCCAATATAAACAAAAATTCAATTTAATTTTAATTAACGTCAAATATTTCAATTATTTATCATAAATACTGCTAATTTTCAGAAATGATTACAAATTCATTCTCATATAAACTACGTTTAGAAATTTTACAGACGCTATAATCCAAATATGTGATTTAATTGAAAACGTTCGATTCTCTTCGAGCGTAAGACCAAGTTCTTTTTTTCATTCCCTGTCCCGCCTTTTATATTTCTTCTTTCATGTTCCCTCAGCCGTTCCGAACACTTGAATTAGCTCAAATTAAACTCATGTGAACTTTAAATTACTACAATAATATTTAAATTTATATTGTTAATTTATGTAAATACTAATTTTTATCTAATAAAAATACAAGTTTGTATCTATATTTTTAAAAATTTGATTTTGTAAGGGTTTACTTGATAATATGAACTATATCTCCACATTTCTTTATGTTTTTGTATCCTTTCATCTAGAGATGATCTTAACGATGAGTCTGTATTCACAGTGAAAAGGCAAACGATGATGAAATCATCATTGTGATACATGGGACTGGAATTAAATATTTCCAAAGATTTAATTCATCGCATTTTGAGAAAACGTTTTGGACTGAGAAAGATTTGAGCAAGGTATGTACCACACAAGCTAACTAATGATCAAAAATTGCTCCGAATTCAACATTGTACAGACTTGATTAAAAATTCAAAAAAGGATGAAATCTTCAGGTATTCTATTGTAACTGTCGATGAGACGTGGTGTTTTCAATATAATCCAGAGAGCAAGCGTCAAAGCTCTGAATGGAAGCATTTAAGCTAAGAAAAAAAATTGATAACTGGCGTTTGTTACATGATAATGCACCATCTCATCTCTCGACGCTTGTCACTGATTTTCTAACTAAAGATGGCATTTCAACTATCATCAATTATTCACCGTAGTCATCGGATTTGGCCCCGTGTGATTTCTATCTATTCTCCAAACTACATTTGTCGACGAAAGAACAACGTTATGCCGACGTCGAAGCCATTAGGAAGGCGTCGACAGCGATCTTGAAGGACATCTCTAAAGATGAATCTAAAAATTCATTCGACATGTTAATTTACCGTGCAAAATGTTGTATTGACGCCGAAATCAACTACTTCGAGTAAAATAAATGAATTTTATCATGTTTTTATTTTCCATTTTCTCTGAGGCAGACTGTGTATATTATAAGAGGATTTTCAAAGATGATATTTAATATCATTACGAGTAATAAATCTTAAGATATACAATTATGATTCTGATACAAAATGGACATCAGTTGTTTGGGTATTTGAAAATGAGGAAAAGGCAACGAAAGTTATTCGCAGTGAAAATGTAAAGAAAGAAATTTTTTTGCAACTATTCCTCCTGAAAATCGTAATACCATGATAACGAAAGTCTGTATACGGTTGCAAAAACAATAATTTTTTTTACACGAAATCGAAGTCTAATTGATCACTCATTCAAACCATTAGTACATATGATTTTTGCTCCAATGACTGCATTATGTTACGCTTGATTAAAAGTTTAATGCATGATAAAAGGTTTCCTTGAGCCAAAGGAGGAATATCAGCAGCATTGTGATGATTTACCAAACGAAGCTTTCTGCCCGTAAGTATATTTTTGCTACGGGAAATTATTTTGAAAAACAATAAAATTATTCTCTTTAAAACTCCTGTAAAATTGTAAAATTTTTCAGGACAGCTCAAGATTTTGAAAACGATTGCTTTAATACATGTACTGAAGCAATCAAAAACTTGCGGTGTATCCAAACAATATCAAAGATTAGATTACATAATTCGCTATATATGCATTGCTTGAGAAACCATTAGTCGTAAACAAGGTTGATAAATTTGTAGCTAAGTCTGAAATAAATAGTTGTTAGCAAATCTATTGCACAAGGAGAAAAATTATGTAATTTCTAAGCAGTTAGAAAATTTCCTTTACGATTTTGTTATAAAAATTGAGTTATATTTCTTATTTAAGTTGAATGATTCTTTTCCAGTTACTTATTCGATCTAGTTATTAAAGCCATCGCAAATAAAAAAACTTATTTTTACATACTTTTTTTCAAAATAATACTAGGTTTCATTTTAAAATGTTTTTGTATAAGTATGTACATCCACTGACCAGAAATAAATCGCGTCCCGTTAAACTGCTCTCCTAAATCATACGCATATGTTTTGCTAAACGATTAACCATACTAATGAAGAGTTATAGTGGGCAATAAACAGAATTTAGTTTAATTCAGTATGTACATTGTTCCATCATTAAATTTCTGTTTATGTACATATATCTCTAAATCTATGCAGAATGTCGTTATTATATATTATTATTTCGTTTGAAATAATAAAACACAACCAGAATTATCATTTATTGAATTTTGAGTGAGTAAAGTATGCTTTTATTTAGTAGAATGTTATGCAATGATGGCCAATAGTTGAATTGCTTCCAGTAATTGAACAAAATTTACATGATATGGTCAAAATACACGACGAAATATACAATTTGTAGCAATTTTATAAATTTTTAATTAAACTCGTAGCAAATTCAGTTTTTAATACAAAAAAAATCATGACTGTAAATTACGGTTCATGAGTATTAATAAAAAAATACCACATAAACAATTAAATGCCTATACATAATAATACTAGATCAGTTAGAGAATGTATTTGACTTCAATAAATTTTTCTATTTAAGTAGATAACTCGACGATCTTCGACATTAGCGATCGTCGTGTTAAACAGTTTTTTAGTAGAGGTAATTCCATTTTTCTCCTTCACTTCAAGTATTAGGCATACTTTGTCCGTTACTGTATAATATCAATAATACTTCTTTATTTCTAAGTCTTAAATCCAAGTATAGGAGATATATTGTATAAGTAATATATAACATTAGGTATGGGCAACCCTTTTCATGTTGTGGGTCAAACTTTAATGTTCAAATACGTTTGCCCGCCGCGCTTAAAAGTAGTGAATTTTAAAGTAGTATTCATAATTTTTAGCGATAGATATCAGACATGAAAAAATAGGACAATGTAATTATAATACAATTTATTCAAATAACAAAATGAAACGAAAGAAATAGGTACAACATTATAATTAAATCGTAAAATTTGAAATTGTTACGAACTACGAAAGTTAAATAGCGACATCGAAATCAATGAGACACTTGAGCTTGAATTTGGGAAACTAATCCATCGATGTTTGAATTAATTCCACTAATACAAAGACGTAAAGAATTTTCCAAATTATCGTCAGTTAACCTTGTATGATATTTTCATTTATTAACTTTCATCATTGAAAAGAACTGTTCGCATTTATAAGTACTGCCAAACGCACAAATCAATCTTCTTGCGAATTTTGTATGCTGTAGAAAATGGTCTTCTTCGAGGTATTTTTTGTAGAAATCACACAACCACACGTCTTCAAATTTAGATTTTAGGAGTGACCTTTCTTGGATCTCAATCAACTCCATTTGCAAGTATATTGGAGCATTTTGTACATTACTTTTTATTGGAGTAGCAAATAAATTGAAACAGTCTTCCATGTTTTTGAAATCGCTAAATCTGTTCGAAAATTGCTCCGACAGTAATTTGAGTTCTTTGGCATATTGAGCATAAGCAATATTTTCATATGTAGAGAGTGTGGTGAAATGGTAACTGTTACCAGACAGCATCTGTGCCTCCCGCAAGCGGATTTTGTTCTGAAACGCTTTCAAATGGCTGTACAAATCATTTACTAACTGTCCTTGTTTTTGAAGTTTTAAATTTAAATCATTCAAACAGCCTGTAAGGTCGACCAGAAATGCTAAGTCACATATCCATTTTGGGCCACTCGATTCAGATAGTGGTTTGTATTTTATTTGCATAAAGTCTGCTATTTTATTGCTAAGCTTGTAAAACCACCTCGAATAAATATAGCCAGTTGAGCTGTGTCAAACAAATCGGTGCTCTCGTCTAATGCTATGGAAAATGATTCAAAACCAGCCATACGGCCAGTCAATGTTGTTTTTATTGGGTTAGCACCTAAGTACTTTCGATTTTTACTGATAGAGAGCGTTGCTTTATTTTGTGTATAACGTATGTTAGTGCTGTACTTTACCATTTGTCGCATGATACTAGTCACATTGACGTAACTTCAGAAGCAAGTAGTGCGTGATTTTTATTAAAGCTATTAGTTGTGGGTTAATTTTAAATAGAGTGCAGAAACGAACATTTTCGACATATTTTACTATTTTATTTCCGTAAAGGAAAGAAAGCTGCTGCGGCTCACAAAAAGATATGTGAAGTTTATGGTGCTAATTGCTTAACAGAGCGCACGTGTCAGAATTGGTATAAAAAATTCCGTTCTGGAGATTTTTCCCTCAAAGATGAGCAGCGTTCTGGTCGGCCTACTGAAGTTGATGATGACCAAATCAAAGTCATAATTGAAGAGGATCGTCATATAACTGTTCGAGAAGTTGCGGAGAGGCTACATGTATCGCACACAATAATTGAAAAACATTTCAAATGTCTTGGGCTAGTTAAGAAGCTTGATATTTGGGTACCTCACGAATTGAAAGAAATTCATTTAACACAAAGAATCAACTTTTGCGATATGCACCTTTAACGAAATGAAACCGACCCTTTCTTAAAAAGAATCATCACTGGTGATGAAAAATGGGTCCTGTACAGTAACATAATTCGAAAACGATCATGGAGCAAACACGATAAACCAGCTCAAATCACATCGAAAGCTGAATTGCATCCAAAAAAGATCATGCTGTCAGTTTGGTGGGATTACAAAGGTGTTGTGTTTTTTGAGCTGCTTCCAAGGAACCAAACGATCAATTCTGATGTTTACTGTCAACAATTAATAAAACTGGATGAAGCAATCAAAGAAAAACGGCCGTAATTGTTAAATCGGAAAGGTGTAGTTTTCCACCAAGATAATGCAAGGCGTCACACATCTTTGGCAACTCGTGGGAAACTATTGGAGCTTGGCTGGGAAGTGATGCCACATCCCCCATACAGCCCTGATCTAGCACCATCTGATTACCATTTATTTCGAAGTTTGCAGAATTCTTTGAATGGTAAAACTTTCACAAATGACGATGACCTTCACTCGCACCTGGTTCAGTTTTTTTGCTGATAAGGAAAAGAAATTTTATGCGCGGAATCATGCAGCTGAAAGAAAGATGACAAAAGGTCATTGAGCAAAATGAAAAATATATAATTGATTAAAAATTATTCTTTGTTTTAAAAAAAAGTGTTTTATTTTATACTACAAAACCGAAAGTACTTAGTTGCCAACCCAATATATCATTAGCCATCATTTCTATACGTCTTTTTCTTTTCAGGACACAAAACACTGAAAAATTCTAATATGCACTCGTTAATAAATTCTCCTTCGGCAAATGCTTTTAATGACTTTGCCAATTTTGAATCAACTATAAAACTGGCTTTCACAACATTATCCAGTTGTGTTCTTTGTTTATGAAACATTTGCTGCTGTTTTTTCCAAATTTGCGGTAAGCTTCTCGATTTTGTCTTTTCTTATTTGTCCTGTCAGTAAGTGTAGCGTAGGATGTTTAGTTGAGTAATGACTCTTTATATCGAATTCTTTCATCACTGAAATGGATTCATTACACAGCAAACAAATAGGCTTACCATTGTGCAAGATAAAAAAGAATTCTTCAGTCCATTTTTCTTGAAACTGGCGCCCTCTGCATCTACGTTTCGCTTCTTTCCACCAGGCATCATTTTCGTTTACTTTTCGTTCGATAAACTTAATAACAAACTCAAGGTGCACACAAAGTCACAAAGCAAATTGACGGCACTAGCAGTTCACTAGAATATCACTTGTCGAAGTCGGTAGCTCAAATAGAACTGAACTTCGGGCCATCCACCCGCTTATATAGGCAAAATGAAGGAATGATCTAGAATCGTCTAGTGTAGAACAATTGAGAAGCAATAATCTTTTGTTGCGCCGCCAGTGAGGCGGCAAACATCAAAGGCTTTGATGTTGACCGCCTCACTCTTTGATGATCGCCGCCACTCGGGTTGCTCGCTCACTTGATTCCGTGAGTATGAGTAAGTAGTGTAATATTTTTTTAAATGAGTTTCAAAATGTCTCGCGGGCCAGATCAAATCTTACAGCGGGCCGGTTGTTATTCACATATGTATTACATGAAAAAGCGAATATCAGATAATTATATGAATAATATTGAGAAAAAAATGTGGTCGCCTAAATATACAAATTGATATTACTTAATAATAATAATCTTTAATGACCAAAGAGAGAAGTCCAATTACAGGAAACATATATAACAGATAACTTCTAACTAAATTAATAATACATTAAAGAATATTAATATACAAATCCAGTGATCTAATAAATTGAAATAAAAGTAGCAATATAGCATAAACGTTTGCTTATGTATAACAAAAAGTATAAGTAAATTACGATCTAGATTTACTTAGAAAATCTGGTAAGAAGGTATAATTTGTATCAATGTTATTTCCCGGTATTTGGTTTATAGCACAAATACTCTAGACGGAGTCTGAAATAATGCTTACGTTCTAGGAAAAGATAGCCAGAATATACTAATGCTTACGTTCTAGGAAAATGCAAACAGAATGTACTAGGCAACGAGACGCATATTTAGAAACTAGGAAATATATTTTATTCAAAACTCTCCAGTATCAAATATTTTAAAGAAATTTGACGACGGCGCAATTCCAGAGCGCCAAAATTCTATGATTCAAAAAGAATATTTTTATCAAAGTCCTGTAATATAAAGGCTTCATAAATTTCCTTTGAACATTTTCGATAGCATTACTATTAATTCTGTAATATTGGAGACCATATAACTGAAGTATATTCCGCCTTTGATCGGACGTATGAGAAATACCAATGGAATCAATGGATCGGAGCAGTTCGATGTTGTGTATGATAAATCCTGAGGTTTTAAATGTTGTTACTTGCGAGAAAGAGAGTTTTGAGTCTAACGAAACCCCCAAGTCTTTAAAAGAAGAACACTGGTTCAAGAGAATATTTTTAATTGAATAATCAAAAAGTTTTAGACTTTCGAGAAAATAGCAACATATGGCATTTAGAAATATTCGTCAATAGTTTGTTGGTTAGGTGTAAAACTTTAAGTTTAAAAAAGATGCTGTTCTAACATTTTACAATCCTCGGAGCTTCTAATTTTAGGATGCGACTTTAAATGTTGGCGTATAATAATTAGTAACATTCAAACATATGTCACTAATGTAAATTAGGAATATGCGTCAACACATGTTTCTTCACTGTGGAATACAAGACGTTGTTAGGAAGATTAATGGCCTAGGCATAGTTATCTAGATATATATTGCTATCTGTTCAATAAATGTGTTCAATTTATGCAAATAACTTTAGTAAAGATGAAGCAAAAGCATAAACTTCCAATTTTAAGAGAAGTACCTCATAATCAATGTGAGCAAATGCCTTTAAGAAGTTGGTATATGTATATAAATCTACTTGGACATTGATGTCTATATTTTCACTGAGGCACTGTGGTCTGTTGAAAATTTCTGACCTATGAGGTATTTTTAGGTGTGGAAAGAGGTAGTAATCTGACGGTGCTAAATCCAGGGATAAAGACCGGTGCTATCGAAGCTTAATTTGTTAATTTTTGCCAGAGTAACAACACTTGCGTGGGACCGTGCATTGTCTTAGTGGAAAATGATATTTTTTGTCGTGTCTGAACTACAATACTTTTCATTGTAACTTCAGCTCTTAGATAATCAAGATCTACTTTAATGGACTAAATCTTTTGATAAATAATATCATTAATAATAGAATGATTCCTTTTTAACATTCTTTAATTGGCATAAAGCCTAGATGTAAGTTTCTGTCTATTACACACTGGAGGCATGGTCTCCGATCTGTGAGATAGAAGCGTTCTTGCTTTGTCGGTCAATACATTTATGTATTGGTCGAGAGAGGGAGATATGATATTATTCATTATTTTCTGTATCGAAATGATATGATAAGCACTCTGAAGGAATCGTTCATTAATAACACAAATCAACCTGACGATTCGTGAATTCGATGAAATATATGTAGTTGATAGGGTGTTATTAATAATAGAATGATTCCTTTTTAATAAATCTTTTGAGTTTGAATAATAGTGAAGGTGATTAAGTTCTATTTATACCATCTTACATTGTAAACTATTGATTCGAATTTAATATACGTCAATATACGGCATACGGCAATAAGTGAAGTAATTCCCGAATTAACTTTTAACTCTGAAATTGCAAATTATTCTATTTTCTAAAAGCGGTTTATGGAATATCCTGGACAATATTATCTGGGTTAACTAAATTATCGAACTTTCAGTTCAATACTTTAACTGAAACCATCCTCCCCTTTTACAATACGTTTTCAAATGTATCTCGAAAATAACTAATCCAGTCTTTCCCTCATGTCGGTTCATTAAGAAGATTCGACGTTGAGACCGTCCTTTTGTTTGGCACATCTTCTCCGTATCCATTAAAACAAGCTGATAACTGTGCACGGAGCCCGTCGACAAGCAACAAGATAATGCAATAATAAGCTTAAGGTGTAGATTTGGCGTTCGTCCAACAAGTACGTATCGAGGAATATCCGACGTCGTAGCGGTTGTTGCTCTCACTTTGCCGAGACCGAGCCCGTATTTCCTCGTCTCCTTAGATTTAAGTTACGGAGCTTCAGTTATCTTTGCTCGTCCTATGTAATGCGAACAGACGTGCAAACGTTAATAAAGACTTTGGGTTCCTCTGGTTAATATTATGGAGGTCTTTTATATATATCTAATAGTTCGTTTTGTAGAACACGAAAGTAAATGTAATGTACACATTTTTAATAGTTACGTCAACTGTTTGTATTTGTGGAAATGTAAACTGTGTCCTGAATGTTCCGATTTTCAATCGAGTCCAGCCAAGTATTTTTCACCTAAACCTTTTCACCTTTGTAAATATTATCAAATAAGGGTATTATTGTGTTTAATAGTAGGTACTTACTTTAATAGTTACGTCAACTGTTTGTATTTGTGGAAATGTAAACTGTGTCCTGAATGTTCCGATTTTCAATCGAGTCCAGCCAAGTATTTTTCACCTAAACCTTTTCACCTTTGTAAATATTATCAAATAAGGGTATTATTGTGTTTAATAGTAGGTACTTAGGCTTAATTACCTCTTAACGTGATACATAATTAATTATATATGTTTAATATGGAATTTTCTCCAATATTTACTATTCATATACGGGATTCATTGAAAATTTCTGAAAATTTTTAAAAAATTTTTAACACAACTTAATAATTAATATTTCTACTGTATTTATTACACACACACACATATATATATATATATATATATATATATATATATATATGTGTTCGCATAACTGTGTCCTGAATGTTCCGATTTTCAATCGAGTCCAGCCAAGTATTTTTCACCTAAACCTTTTCACCTTTGTAAATATTATCAAATAAGGGTATTATTGTGTTTAATAGTAGGTACTTAGGCTTAATTACCTCTTAACGTGATACATAATTAATTATATATGTTTAATATGGAATTTTCTCAAATATTTACTATTCATATACGGGATTCATTGAAAATTTCTGAAAAATTTTTAACTAACTTAATAATTAATATTTCTACTGTATTTATTACACACACACACATATATATATATATATATATATATATGTGTGTGTAATAACTGTATTTATATATATATATATATATATATATATATATATATATATAACTGTGTCCTGAATGTTCCGATTTTCAATCGAGTCCAGCCAAGTATTTTTCACCTAAACCTTTTCACCTTTGTAAATATTATCAAATAAGGGTATTATTGTGTTTAATAGTAGGTACTTAGGCTTAATTACCTCTTAACGTGATACATAATTAATTATATATGTTTAATATGGAATTTTCTCCAATATTTACTATTCATATACGGGATTCATTGAAAATTTCTGAAAAATTTTTAACTAACTTAATAATTAATATTTCTACTGTATTTATTACACACACACACATATATATATATATATATATATGTGTGTGTATAAATATATATATATATATATATATATATATATATATATATAACTGTGTCCTCAGTCCAGCCAAGTATTTTTCACCTAAACCTTTTCACCTTTGTAAATATTACAAATAAGGGTATATATATCTTAACGTGATACATAATTAATTATATATGTTTAATATGGAATTTTCTCCAATATTTACTATTCATATACGGGATTCATTGAAAATTTCTGAAAAATTTTTAACTAACTTAATAATTAATATTTCTACTGTATTTATTACACACACACATATATATATGTGTTCGCATAACTGTGTCCTGAATGTTCCGATTTTCAATCGAGTCCAGCCAAGTATTTTTCACCTAAACCTTTTCACCTTTGTAAATATTATCAAATAAGGGTATTATTGTGTTTAATAGTAGGTACTTAGGCTTAATTACCTCTTAACGTGATACATAATTAATTATATATGTTTAATATGGAATTTTCTCCAATATTTACTATTCATATACGGGATTCATTGAAAATTTCTGAAAAATTTTTAACTAACTTAATAATTAATATTTCTACTGTATTTATTACACACACACAATATATATATATATATATATATATATATATATATATATATATATGTGTGTGAAAGGTTTAGGTGAAAAATACTTGGCTGGACTCGATTGAAAATCGGAACATTCAGGACACAGTTTACATTTCCACAAATACAAACAGTTGACGTAACTATTAAAAATGTGTACATTACATTTACTTTCGTGTTCTACAAAACGAACTATTAGATATATATAAAAGACCTCCATAATATTAACCAGAGGGAGCCAAAGTCTTTATTAACGTTTGCACGTCTGTTCGCATTACATAGGACGAGCAAAGATAACTGAAGCTCCGTAACTTAAATCTAAGGAGACGAGGAAATACGGGCTCGGTCTCGGCAAACTGAGAGCAACAACCGCTACGACGTCGGATATATATATTTGTCAATTTATAATTGCTTAAAACATATACATATACATATGCATATATATATATATATATATATATATATATATATATGCATATGTATATGTATATGTTTTAAGCAATTATAAATTGACAAATAATATTCTATGAAAACTTTTTTTTAATATATTGATAGTTGAAAAAGTTGCACAAAAGAATAGTAAAATACTGCCTACTCAGCTACTACTTCTTTTAGTAAAGAATTTCAGAAATGATTTCCAAAAAATGCGTTTTCTTACCATCAACTAAGGTTACATTTTCTTTCTTAAATTTCAATACACTCAAATAGCCGAAGTATATATCTATTCTTTAGAAGAAGAAATGATTTGCGAATAAACTGAAGTTTTCTAAATAATCTGAACTGAATTTGCAGTTGGCTCTAGGCCAAATATTATGAATAAATAGTACAAAATAAACACATAGTATAATTTCACAAAAGACTTGATTGTAAATCGACAATATTGCTTGAAACTTTAAAGCTTTCTTATTTTTAATATTGCAAGAATATTCAAACCTTTATGTTAAAATCTTGGTCTTTAAACCAGTTATTTTTATCTATACGATGCTAGGAAAAGCCAGTACTTCTAACATTAATTATATTTTTATGATTTTAATCTTAACTCCTACATATGTAATAATTACTGGTTAAAAGACTTATATTTTAAATTATTATAATAAAATTGTAAAGGTCACCGTTTAGGTATTCTTCAAATATTGGAAATAAAAAAGTTTAAACGAGACAATATAGGCAATGGCGTCACTAGTTTTAGTACTTTCTCACTATTAGATGTACTACTATAATTGTATACATGGGAGTGACCTCATTGACTTCATTGAAGTTTTACTCTTGATAATGTTCGTAACAATATTGTCGGTTTACAATAGTCTAGTAGTGCTTATTTTTTACGATTTGAAGATTTTTAATATGGACAAGAAATTCTGAGCTAGAGTATCGTAGTAATAGTAAGTAATAACGTAAAAGTATACATGCCTTGGCAAAACTATTTCTCTTTCTAATCTTAAATGTATACATATAATAATCTGTTAGTTTTAAGGTTTTTCTCATCTACTTTTATAACCTTTTGATAAGCATTTTGTTTTGTTGGATGATTTGTTATTATTAATATTACTCTTACTATTATGCAAATACAAAATACGCGAGCGATACCTATATTATTCTGGCTTTAATAGATCATTTTCGACAATAAACGAAGTTCAACGCAAATTAGTACTGTACAAAGCTTCTCATAACACAAATTCATCTCGAGTAACTAGTTTGTTTATCAAAGTTCGCTTAGTTTCGGTTTGTATCATAGAAGCAAAATTATGCCTTAACATGAGGAGTAATATAGTAAATAAACAGACATGCATGAAACTAATTATACAACATTTAGATTCTAATTATGTTTAAGCAACCATGGAAGCCGGATTAGTCTATATCTACAGCAAAGCGTAGTACATATGTACAATATACGTTATTAGGAGATACGAAATTGGCGACTGCCATATAAATTCTCATTACAGGAAAATTTTAAAATTAATTTTTAAAACAAAACTTTATTAAACTACATACTACGAGTACATGTGGTTGGAATCTTTAATTTGCGGAAATTATTGGTTAATAATTGTTGCTTTCATATCTGAGAACATATTCGTTTAAAATTATATATATATATATATATATATGAGTATGTACATACTATCCTTATTTTTGTTTTATATTTCAGATGTGATTTGTATTATCTTTGACAAACATAAAGCACATGTGGTTAAAATGATTCTAATTTATTTTCGTAGTGGAGTTAAAATTACCTGGGTTTATTCTTACGATACAAAACGACGATACAAAATTCATACAGACGTTAGTACGTGTTGCGTTTGTAGACAAGAAATTGCTTGTTTTATGAACTCGAGAAAGAAACAAAGCGTCAGTAATGATTGCAAATTTACGTAGTCTTTTGAACTAACGGTCGCTTTAGGAAGATTAATAACAATCTTACGATGAGAATTGAAAAAAAATCTGAATACAGCATTAAAGGAAAAACCTTCAATGTATCGCATTTGAAAATTTTGAAACATGTTAAAAATTTGGGGCTTCTTTGTAAATACACTAAGTGGCTTATGAATTAATGAAGAGCAATTTGATAGACCGGGTTGAAAGATGCAAATTCCTATTGGAACCAAATGGAAATTGTTCTTCGTTTAATTTGGGATTGTAAATAAGGCAGTATTTAGAAACAACAGGTTTTCAGAGTGATGACGTTAAACTATACGCTTGTGAGCATCTCAAAGGGAGTTAGTGAGACTAGACTGTGTGACCAAGTCCACACAAACGTAATATTTGGCATTTTAAATGATCGGTTTCTCAATATTATTTACAACTGAGCTAAGGTTTTTGAAGGTTTAAATCGAGAAATTTTTGAGTTTTTTTTATAGTACGGCTTCATTGCAGGTAGATCAATCATTACGAATTTGACTGAAATCTAACAGACTAGCGAAACTTTGGGCGTTGGAGAACAACTGGATGCAATTTGCACTATTATATGTTAGAACAATTATTACAAGCTGTGACACCAAGTTATTGTTAGCGCCGGGATGAGGGAAAGAAAAAGAGTCACAAGTTGGTACTCAAAATTATTGCTAATGATGTGGAGATAAATAAGAAAATGGCTTACGTTGGTCCGCTAAATTGTTGTTAACGCTAATGTGTAGAGAAATAAGCAACATTGATAGGTTTTCGGGCTAATTATTATGTTACAATAACGAAAAAAAGAATAATAAATTAATTTATGATGAACATCAAAAGTCCAAGACATGTAAACAGCTAAATGAAACATAGCAACGTTGTCCTTAAACTTTCATTTTGATACATTAAATAAAAAATATTGAAAGTTTGGATATATAAAAATTAGTGAGCGATGCAATGTGTATCAAAAACTAGTAGTGCAAAAACTGTAATAGAGTATGTAATAAAGCTATAGGAATAAAATATACAATGATTAGTTAAAAAAGTTCCTATCGAACAATACGTAGGTATTATCTGCTTCTAGTCTTCCGGACTGGAACCGCGTCACTGGTATAACTGCCGACGTTTCGTACCCACTCGTATGGGACATCTTCAGGGCTCAACTACCGCTACTGTCTGTCGTACTTCCAGCCTGGAAGCCCAGAAGCAGATGGTATGGACCACGACTGCGGAAGTCTACGTACCAGATTAATACGTAGGTATATTTACGTGTGTGTATTCTTAGACAGGTCATATTATATATCGTGAATAACATGAGCACTACATGTACGGAGTAGTAATAAAATGTGAACTGTTTTGTACCGTAAACGCAGCGCTTTGAAGTACGACAATACTACCATATGTGTAGGGGCTGTAGTAAAACGTCGACTATTGACTTTGACCTGTGTACTCTAGCCTGTTTTTAAAAGGTCGCACTTGTAAAGGAATTGGTGGGACGAAGTGTGACTACGATGATCATCAAGGGACCGATCAATCAAGGTACAGAGAAAGCACAGTGCGATGTAATTAAAGTGTTTGTGACAACATTTAAAAATATTATCACTAACAGTTTAGTTGCGAAAAGTACTTCAGAATGATGTCACGCGACTTGCTTTATGTAATTATTGTACAATAATAGTACATAATTAGTAAGATGAATCCCTTTTAATAACTATCTATTAGCTATATATTTTATACGTAGTAATGTTCTACGTTATAGAAGGCAAATTGTTATATGCAAAATTTAACTTGTGTTCATATTTTGCGGACACCGCTGTACATTGTAGAATTGCAATGTTTCGGGATTAAGTATTCCACCAATTTTCGGTTTATTATTCTTTATTACTCTTATCGACCTCTCGTATTTTTCAGCATAAGTTTATAATCAATACTATTAAAGGGTTATAGATTTCTTCGATGTTTTACTTTTATTTTAATTTTTATTTTGTATTATTATTGGCATAATATTTATTCGAAGTTATTCCCAATATTTTGCGATTAATTGGCATAATAATGAGTCAGTACCATATCTTGCTCTTTTCCACGCCTTTTTTTCCTTTTCTGTGACATCATATTAACAGTATAACAGTTAATGGCCTGGGTGTTTCGTCCTCTACTTCAATTAACTTTGTGTAGTTAAGAAGTCTACTATCGACCACGATATTACAAGTTCAAATTGGATGCAGATTGTGCATACTTATTTAAGTAAAGGTATTACTTAGTAATTACTGTGTTAGAAAATACAATGATGATGGATTAATTTATCGACTTATAGTTGGATTGTGTGAGATAAATCGTTAAACTGCAACACGTGGTCGAAGTTTTATATTGAATTACATAGGTGCTTTACTGAAGGAACGATTCATTTTAATTAATTAATTTATAAACTTTGTGTTGAAAACACCAAATTCTTGTCACTTTGAAGATTCTACTTCCAGCTGATAAAGAAGATGGAGCTTTACTTACTTGCTTAAGGTTCAAGCGAAGTCATCGGGTACCTACACCTTCTTTAAGGGTAGAGGATTGTAATTTAGCTGGGATCAAGAACTTTTCGTGATTATATCATTTTAATATAATAGTTTTTAGTTATTTATATTTGATTCATATATGCAACCGTTCAATTTAATTTCGAGATCCTTTAAGAGCGGTTAGATCTTAGTTGGTTACATTTGTTATAGTTTAAATTTGATGGCGAGCTGGTTAAATAGAAGGTAAACATTACTTTTATATATGTGATAGCTCTAATTTAATTAAGGGCTCGTTAGATGGTTGGCGATAGTTGATCATTTTGCTAGCTGACTATTAATTAGTAAAGCGTAAGCTAATTGCGATAGTTTTTTTTCTATCACATAAGCGTTTGCTGTTCTTAGATCACAATCAACTTTACGCCACATAGTTAACTATTGAATGTAATTATTGATTTAGTAGTGAACTGAACATTATTTTCTTATGTGATTTATTGCTATTGTTTTTATTAGGAAGTGCTCATTAAGTGACATATACATATATTACATAAAAGAATATTTTTGTACGACTCGTGTAAACCAATGGGTACGGCGTTCCAAACTATACCCTAGAAGTTAAATAATATAAATTATTACTTGAAGTTGAACTCCGAAAGAAAAGCTATTTTTATAGAGTTTAAAACAACACACATTGAAAGAAATTATTCACATTAGTTTTCACATATCCTATCCTCTATTTATAATCAATTAGATGAATGAATAAATAAATATATAAAATAGTAAATTATAAACAAAATTTTAAATTCCTGAAAATGTAGTAAAAATAAACTATGAAAGTTAAACAGATTTTTATTTTATATTTCAATAATGAAGAATTTAAATATATTTTCTAAGAATGAAACGCTATTAGCAATTGATATCAAGCATTAGCAATTAAACAGTCAAAAATAAGGAAACGACAAATATAGACGAGAAGAGAATAATAAAATATTCGTACATTGCGGAAGATTCTATTAACTGCTTCTAGAACTAAATGTTTCTAAATTATGACTGTGTTACTTCTACCACATAAACAATGAAATTCCTATCTTCAAGTCGAGCAAAGAAAATACTATCGTCCTAAATAAATTGGGAATACTACGCAAAAAATTGTTTTAAGAAGAAGTTCTATTATTCAGTTCATAATGTTTAATTATAAAAATATACAGTGTGCTGAAAATGAGATATGAGTAGGTCAATAATTAACAACAATTAATAAATTAAATTTTTCTACTCTACATAGAAAAGTTATAAATACAAAATTTACATAAACATTAATTATATCTTTAGGATATAATTAGAAGAATGAAATAATTTATTGACGAAACAAATTTATTTATTTAGAATTTGGTAAGTACTTATTAAATACATTGATAAAAATGTAAGTATATGTACACAGATAACAAAAACATATGTAGTAAATTGATTATGGAAATGTATACAACAACAGTAATTTATTAAACAAAAACACTCCAACTAGTGTAAAAATTAATGAAAATTATTCATTGTTGAAACAAAATAAATACCTGAACGATTGTTTCCTCGTATACCAGAACTCGTTAGACAGTATTGTGTTTTGTTCAACAGTTGATCCACACTTTGTAAGTGATCAAATCTAAACGCTAATACAAAGATATAGGAAAACTATCAGCACTATCTCAATTTAACCGATGTGTCACAATATTATTGTTTGTATATTAGGCCGAAGCTCTAATATAGGTCTTCAAAGTAAAATAGTATTTTCACTTTTATCTCAGAGATAGAAGTACAGTTTTTTCATCTATTTGTATTAAACGTAAAAGTAGTAGAAACTATTCTTTTATAATTTTGTTGTTGGGAAGGCCATGACCCACTTTTGCAACAGATAGCGCTAGTTCACTTTTGCAAATACTACAATAATTCGCATTTATCTTTATACTATGTCATATATTCCAAATATAACTGTCATTCTATTTATTTTGGAAAAAAATTGAGCGATTTTGTATGAAACTTTAAAAAAGTTAACATTTAAAGACCAAATGTGTGCATTTGCGTCATATTTTACCCTTGTTAATGTCAATAATGATATATGAAAATTTCTTGCTGGTGATTTTGATCTTAACTACGCTCCTATTGAAGTACTCTTTTTTTATACTTATCTAGTACGAGGGTGGCCGTTTATATTTCGGGAACAGCAATCAAAAAAAATTTATACTTTTATTGCTTTTCAATATATTCTCCTTGAAAATAAATGCACATTTCCATTCGTTCTGAAAAACATTGATGCCACTATGAAGGCAGCCTCTTCCGATGTAGAAAACCGTTAATCACGAAGTTTATTCTTCACGTGTGGGACCAAAAAGAAATCACAGGGTGCTAGATCAGGGCTGTACGGCGGATGGCTCATCAATTCACTGTATTGCCCGGTCAAATATTCAATTGTTTGAACCGATCTGTGAGAACTCGCATTGTCATGGTGGAGAATGATTTGTCGTTTTCAGTTTGCTTTCCTTATTTTCTCAAAAGCTTTCGTCAAATAAATAGTTGTGTAGCATTCGGAATTGCAACGTGACCGGTTTTTCCCTAAAAATAGGCGACCATTTGTTTTGATATGCTTCGAACGCGAACAACTTTTGTTGGTTTTGGCTCATCTTGGAATATCCACACAGTCGACTGCTGTTTACTATGGGGCTCATACGTATAGATCCAAGATTCATCACCTGTGACGACATTATATATGTTCTTTGAAGCATCGCCATTGTATTTTTTTGTGCATTTTTGAGCGGTTATCAAATTATGTGGTACCCAACATACGAGGGAGCGTTTTTATATTCGCGGAATGAGCGGGTTGTAGAGGAGTGAGTAAGCGCATTGGGGGCGTGACCTGTGCAGCGACTCATGATTAGTATAAATACGAAGTTTCATTGTTATTAGACAGTTAGTCTTTGAGCTATCGTCAACCAAGTAACATAATCAGGAGTGAAAAGTGAAATATGGAAAAAATCGAATATCGTGCCGTTATAAACTTCCTTACCGGGCAAGGAAAATCAGTCGCGACCATAATGAATGAGATGTCATTGGTTTACGGCGACTCTTGTCCAGGAAAAACCATGGTGTACAAGTGGCATAGTTTATTTAAACAAGGAACGGAATCCCTTGAAGACGACCCGAGGACGGGCAGGAGCATTGAGGTGACCACGCCAGCACTTATCCAAAAAGTTGAACAAATTGTACTCGAAGATGCTCGACTAAAGAAGAAACAACTCGCAGAAATGGTTGGAGTATTCGATACAACAATTTTTAAAATCCTACACGATCATCTCGGCATGTCTAAGGTCAGCGCAAGATGGGTGCCGAGAATGCTCACGCCGCCGCAAAAACAACAGCGCGTAGAGTGTTCGCGTGCATATTTGGACCTCTGTAATGAAGACAAGGATGGTGTATTGAGTGGAATTGTTACTGGAGACGAAACTTGGGTTCATCATTATGAACCCGAGTCCAAACAAGACTCCATGCAGTGGCATAAAAAGGGCACAGCACTTCCCAAGAAATTTAAAGTGTCACAATCAGCTGGGAAACTCATGGCAACGGTATTTTGGGACTCGGAAGGAATATTGTTGATTGATTATAAAGATAAAGGTGTTTCTATAACCGGTGAATATTACGCTTCAATATTAGAGCGACTAAAAGAAGCCATTAAAGAGAAAAGACGGGGAAAATTGACAAAAGGTGTTCTGCTTTTGCACGACAACACGCCCGTCCACAAGAGCCGCGTTGCGTTAGCTGCCCTGCATAAGGTGGGCTTCGAAATTGTGAATCACCCACCCTACAGCCCAGACCTGGCCCCGAGTGATTATTACCTGTTTCCGAAAATGAAAAAAGAGCTGCGGGGTGAAAAATTTACTGCCGATGATGAAGTCAAGGAGGCAGTTTCGGCGTATTTTGCAGATAAAGAGAAATCATTTTTTTATGAGGGTATAAATAAATTAATTGAAAGATGTGAAAAATGTATCCGTCTTGCAGGTGAATATATTGAAAAAGAAAAATAATTTGGTTTTTTTATTTCCACCCCTTGTCTCCCATTCCGCGGTTCAAGGTAAATATATTGTCAAAAATGACAAACTTCACGATGCAATCATCAGATCTGAGGCAACACTAACAGCGTTGCCAGTTCCCGAAACATTAATGGCCACCCTTGTATATATTTCTAGATACAGTGTATTGCAAGATATTAGAACAAAGACAAAACTAATAATAGAGCTTAACTTTTCTTTTTTTGGCTATAAAAACGACCCCTTTTTTTCTCTTTGTTAACTAAATACCGAACGTATTTTATTGATCCTACTTTTACTTCGGTATTAGCCTAAGGATTTCAGAATACCAATACTGTGGCGTTCGATTAGATCCCATTAACAGGGTACCCCTTCACTCTCTGAGTTTATTTCTTGAGGTACTCTTAGCACTCTGGAGGACAGACAAAGGGATCGTTTAAGGTGAGAATACGGAGCGCTACAAGATATAGCATCATTTAATGCAGAAAAGATATTAAGAAATCTGCTGTAAATATATCGACTGGACTGTAAGTTGGCGTCAGTTGCAAAAATCTTTTAATGTTCGTAGTAGAAAAATTAATTAATATGCAGAGTGCAGAGCATGTTTTCAGACTTCTTCAGCAATTGAAAGGCCCAACAGCGCAAACAACAACATAAACTAAACGAAATATCAATAACGATGGATAACTATTTTATCACGGATACGTACATAACAGCGATGGCTCATCAAGTCGGACTGTACTAAATTATTCGTCACATTACATACTACTCGAATTGAACTTGATGTTCCGCAATATTAAAAGATTTACTTAAATTAAATAAAATTCCAGTAACCTCACATTTATTCGTCTTTGTACAAAAAAGATATTTAACAAAAATTAGCTTCGTTAGGGTGTGCGAAAGAATGGAAGTTAATACATAATTACTATGATACACCATTTCAAAATTGCCTATAATTTTGCAGTGTTCTATTCATTAATTAACTGCTTTTTTATAAAAATATCGTTTATTACCCGTGTTTAAATTCATTTGAAATAAATTAGAAAATTGGCAAAAATAAATATAAATTATAATCCTAGACACATATTTTGACAATGTCATTCTTAGCAGTAGAAAAAAATGCATCATACATAATACACATACATCACTAAAACCTCGTATTATTTTTTATTTTTAATTGCATGTATTTAAATTTAGTAAAATATATGTATAGCTGTACCTAAAAAGCGACAATTTTATTTTTTTTAATAAAATAATTTTCGAAACTTTTTACAAACAGAATAGAATATTTTTAAGTTCGTAAAAGAATCGGTTTCAGAGCTTCTGGGTTTACTATGTACAAAATATAATTCGCAGAATTATTCATAAATCAAGTAAAATATTTATTAATTAACTATTTATAAGATCTTTAACATATTGGTTTCTCGTTATTTTGAACATATTAAATTTGCTAGAGATCATAAACAGAATTACTATTAAAGTCTAAAATTATCGATAATGTATACCTTCTTGAATTCCAATTTCGTTCCTCTCCATACTTTTGACATAAACACTTTATTTCGCGCTATGAATCCATTTATTTATTATTTTTAATATAATATAATTATTGTATATTTGTTTCAAAATGTACTTTTTCTTAATGTTCTGAAAATAAGTTCTTCTATTGACAAGGGTTCTTCAATACTTAAATCTCATTTTCGCGAACGAACTAGATTTTATTCTATCATTTTATAGCCCTCTCTGGACAATAGAGATCACAACTTTTGCCTCAATTTAACAATGCCAGTAAGACTAACGTCTAACTCTCTTGCATTATCTAAGCGTTTCTATTTCCCTCGTTCCTTGGCAGCATCGTGGGAAAATCGACAGAGCTTTAAAAATTCTCTTTAAAAAAGTATATTTCTGAAGGCCTCAACAAAAAAGTGATTATATTTATTTAGAGTGTCATATAAATAAATAAATAAATAAATACAATAACATGCCCAATTATTGGAATTTATTATTATTATTATTATTAAGTATCAATTGGATAAGTGGTCACGTTTTACTAAAATTTCTATTAAACATTCTTATTTAGGTCAGATTTAAAATTCATTAAAATAATAAAGGTATATTTAGCCAGGAAGCGAGTAAATAACAGAAATAAATTAAGAAGTCTCGGTGGTTATTATTAAATTGTAGTAAGTGATGACATATTTGTTTTTCAAATGTTATTTTTTAATACTGAAAAAAGGTCAGTCAATTATAATATTTATAATTAATGAAAATTGCAGTCAATAGAGCACAAGCTATTTCGGGTTTCGTTCATTGAGAACTCAGCAGGTAACCTCCGCTTCGTCGACACTACGTAAATCACTTAAAAGGAAGAAATGAAACAAGTGTACTTTCACTTCTTGGACAGAAAAAATAGACAAAAAAGAAAACTATTCAATAAGCGAAGGTACAGTGAAGAACATTTTCTCGCTTAAAATCAAATAGAACATCTACACTATGCGAATAATGGCAGTGCGTGTATATAACATTTCTAAGATACATATTTAAATTATTTTGTTCCTTGGTAGGAGCTCGAAAAACATGATACCTTTAAAATCACGCCATACTGAGAGCGTAACCTTCCTCTGATGAAGGTGTGCTTTCGATGACGTTTGAGTTGAATCCTCAAATCGAGAGAAAGAATGTTTTCGAACCACATTGTTGTAAGTTATCCACTTCTCATCATCAATTATGTTGACGCTTCAAACAAACAATTATTTTCTTCATGTTCAAGGAGTATGTCCCAGATATTTGTACGCGTTATCATGTAAATTTCTTAGAGTACATGAACTCTAAATAGTTTAATATGTTTCTAGCTTTTCCAAGTGATCGTGTAAACACTTGAGCCGTAAATGTTCTGCGATTTCTCGAGTCATGTGTCGTGAGTTTAACTAGATAAATGCCTTTATCTTGTCGCCATCAACAAGTTTCTTGTTAGCATAATGGGATCTCTCTAACTCAGGAGCGTCGTTAAGATTAAAATCGCTAGTATGAAATTTTGTGAACCATTGTTGGCACTGACGTTATTGTGGAGCACTACCATTGTAAAGTTTCACAACTTTTTACAAACCTGATGGACGCTTTTCCCCTAAAATGCTGAAAATATGATCTAAGTAGGTTTCCTTCACTTTGCAAAATGGCAATTGTCATGAATTATTTATTTGAGTTTGACAGAGTTCGACAGTTTTGACATTATTATTGTGGATCTAAAAGATCGCCATATTGAAACGAAATAGCAAAGACGTGCTATTAAATTGTGTTTGTCTAGAAAACTTCGTAACGGAAACTTTGTTATTAGGAAAATCATCTATGGCAAGATCTGCTCATTTCAACGGCTTAAAATATTTGGAAACAGTGGGAGAAGTCGCAAGTTGGTCCTAGTGCTACTATTAGTGTTCTAACTGAAAAAGCTATAATCACATAATACATATTACAATTAATTAGTTCTTATTTTTTTGAAAAGCCAAAGATGTCGTACCCTGCTTTGCTGGTATTACAATCACAACAGTACTCTAAAGAGGCATAGTTTTTTACACATTATTTTTACTCGGTCATTGTTATAGAACCTTTACTTAATAATATATCTATTAAATCTCGATCAAGGAAAATAATACTCAGAAAAAATATATGGAATCAGTAAACTAAAACGGCTTAGATGTCATAGATATTTACGAAACTAAAAATGTTCTAAATACCCATATTTTCAAAATAACTGATTCAATATGACGCTGTAAAAGAGTGATCTCAATTCGAACAGTTTGACCTTGTCTGGTAAGTGCCTATTACTAAGGGTACTAGGAAAGTTTTGCAATACAGCTTTGTTTATTTAATTTTTTCAAAGTAATTTCCTCTATACTCAATACACCTCTCCATCCTCCGAAACCAATCTTTAAACCAGTTCTGCCAAGTTTCACTAGGGAGTAAGGCACACTCATTGTCCCAAGCCTGCAGAAAGTCCTCATCACTAGAAAACCGCCTCCCTTTTAGCTTCATTTTCACATGCGGGAACAGTACAAAGTCGCAGGAAGAAAGATCTGGACTGTAGGGAGGGTGCTCGAGAAGTTTCAATCCTGTCGTGGTAAAATATACGGTGCAGGCTTTATCGCGGTGAGCTGGAGCATTATCGTGTTGGAGGAACCAGGTGTCCATTCTTGACTTTGGCCGCAGGTCCTTCATAGATGCTTTAGGCAGGCACTGTTCGGTATACCACTTAGCTGCGACTGTCTTCTGTGTGTCCAAAACGAGGCGTTCCACAATTCCACTCGATTTGAAAAATACAGCCATCATTTTCTTGTTTACAGATCGGGATTTTTTGACAACACGGGTGTGTCTTCATCATCAAAGACCCAAACTTTGTTTTAAGCTTTCGTCGGCACATCGTAATAGTACAGCACGGTCTCGTCACCTGTCACGATGTTGTTCACATACCGAGACTGTCCCTTATTAAACTTTTTTACCATCTCCCGGCACCAAGTCACACGTCGTGTCATCTGCTCTTCAGTCAGTCGATGCAGAACCCAAAGAGAACAAAGTTTCTTCACGTGTGAACGATCATGCAGAATCGAACGAATTTCTGGTGCATTTAGGCATGAAGTACCCTCTATCTGTTGGTAGGTCACTCGCCTGTCCTCGCGAAGCACTTTCCTCACAGTAGTAACGTTTTCCTGCTCGTGGCCTTCCCGGTCTCTCAGCATCCTCCATAGTTAAATTTCCCCTTTGGAATTCTCTATACCACCTGAATATCGTGGTGTGATTAGGACAAGCATCACCTAGTACAAGACTCATTTCTTCGAAGCACTAGTCTATGTTTAAATCACGCACGAAATTATCTCATTTCGTGACCACGATGCCATCGCAAGCACTTTACACTCTCACTGCTAATGAATAACTGAGCCCATCGACATGGCGCGGCGGCTACTATGCACGTATGAACATGTCTCAACAAGCAGCAACAAGCAGCTTCCTACGATTCATTGTTGCGTCATATTGCGAAACTTTCCTAGTACCGTTTGCATAATTCAGCGCATTACATAATAAAAATAAACAAATATTTCAAGTTTTTCTAAACATATTTCTGGTCCACTACACAGGGTATCTAGTGTTGCTCTAGAGCTGTTTTTATTTCAAATATAATTCTTTATAAAACGTCCTAAAATGCACATTATGTAGGAGGTGAGCAATGGCATCTGTCTGCAGTTGGTAACAAAATAAATACTTAGATTGGCGTCAATGTAAGATTGGCTCTACTACTTGCTTTTTGATATTTGTCACTAATAATAGTAACTTAATTATTTGAAGTATTATTCATTTGACATATAAATATGAAAAAGTGCCACCATTGTACGAAGATGTAAATGTTGTTCACGGTGTAGCAATTAACAAGTATAATTTATATATTGCATATAGTGACCGCGTTTGTTTGTTATTGTGTATTTTAAACAGCCCGTCTGACTTTTATATCAAATGGGTATTGTGACATATATCTTTAATTAAAGTAGCTAACCACGTCCATTATTTTCACTGGTAAGTCTATTTGTTGTAGTGAAGTATAGGTGTTGGTGGCAAGTTGGAAATATTAAATTAAAAATTCCATAGCGGATGTCAGTTACTTTTTCATATTAAAGTCTATGTTATTACAAAGAAATTCTTGATTTTTTTTTATCTACTTAGAATTTGGTGTCAAAATGAATGATGTGAGTTTACATTGTTTGCGCGAGTGTCAACGTCATGTCAAGGCTAAAGCCAGGACGAATAACAAAAATGAAAAGTCGAAAGAGATACTAAAATAAAGAATAAGCACCCATGTATTATATTAGAACTGTTGTGTTTAATTCCATGCTTAATAGAAAAGTTAATCCTATAGAGAATATGATAACGAATATTCGGAAGAAGACAAAATATGTGAAATTTAAAATTATGTGATGGAGATGTAAAATTAAACATATCAATAATTACTCAATACTGCAAGATATCTTGTCTGTAACTGAAGATTGGCGCAACATTTTTCATCTTCATCTCAATATAGGAAAATGTGAGGTATTTACATTTACCTATAAAAAACTTAGATGTATAGAATTTAATTGTGCTGTATACGTCTCTTTAGTGTTGCTCAATTATGAATGATCTGGATGATATATTCGACAGCAGGCTTTATTTTTTATGTAAATATAAAGATTGCAAATCATATATATACAAGTTGTATTGTATATATCTAACACGTCTCTCTCTCTCTCTGTGTGTGTGTGTGTGTGTTAGTAATTATATACTAATATGTACTATATATTATATACTAATACACACACGTTTAGCATGATAATGATGATCTACATAAAAATGTTGAAAATGTAAAAAATGGCTGCACATTTGAGTATCTAAAGAAGGTAAGTTTGCCGCATAGAGAATAACTAGGAAGAAGACTAAACTTGTTCCAGCAAAAGCAAATTCAACGAAATATTTGAAGCGTTTGTATCTATTTTCCAAGAAATCATATATAAACCAAGTAAATGTGAATGCTTGAAATTGATTGGAACAATTAGCAGCGACATTAAAAGAATACGAAACGATTTTTTTGGATACCACGAATGAATGAATGAATGAATATTATTCTAAATAATTATACAAATTTGTGTAGGTTAGGTTGGAAGATTCTTTATTTATCCTAAAACAAAGTAGTGAAAAAAATCGTCAATATTTCCTTATTTATCTAGTTTATTCAAAAGATTTTTCTTTGTTCCAAGTCTTTCAACTTAATTTGAAACTTTAATTTGAAAAATGCTATAATATACCATTGCTTCCATAAGGAGATTGCAGTTAACATAAAACAGTTTTCATAAAGACAATTGCATGAAGACAAAGTACAGTTGGAGCTTGTTTTAACAACAAATATCATATGTACGAGGGTGTAGTGAAATGTTCTTGACTTGATCAAGGAAGCAAGGTCTTTATACTCTCCGTAAGATTGTTCAAGCCTTTCAAAGCAGGCACTAATTTGAGCTTGTTGTTTGACTTTCTGCCAGCCGACCGGTTTTTCAAAGGCAATAAGAAGTCACTAAGAGTTAATTCAGTGACAAAGGGGTGTTTGGGAGTATTTCAGAAGGTAGACTAAACATTTTTCACGTGTAGTTATTGATAAATGAGTTGATTCATTGTCGTGGCAAAACAAATTTTTTTTCTTTAACAATTGCGACTACTGTATAATATTCTTCTGTGATGGCTTTTCCCTTTTTCAAGATGATCGACGAGTACTATAACACCTGAACTCCGAAAAACTGTAGCTAGTACCGTCCTCTTTCCATGCTCGTTTTTAATGTATCTTATCTAACATCTTCGCAATACACTATTATAACTCCTAATACCTTGATATGCCGATAATTCAGCAATAATTATGGCTGATTTTGGCCTTCCAGGGCACTCGTCTTGAGTCAATGTACGGTCACTTCTAAACTTTGCTTTCTGTGCCCATTTTTTTAGTCGAAAATGAAAAAGAGTTAAGTTGATTTCACGTCAGCTTTTATTAACGTTGGCATTAAATTTTTTGAAACAGAGTATTACATTGCTGAAAGGTACACTAATTTTCCTATTTTAACAAATGTAGTAGAGCCAACTTCAATCATAGATGAAAATTTGTTGGATGACATTAATGAAAGACAGTTGGAAGATTATATAAGTAGTAAGAGATTGTAGTTTCCAAAAACAAACTCTATCTGATACTCTGACCGCCATTTAGCTAAGTGTTATTAGGCAAGGAATATTTCACTTCGACTTGGTAAGAAAGTATATCCCAGCAAAGTAGTTTAATTACATTATTGTATTACGTAATAAAAATACATTATCTGAATTTTGAATATAAAGAACCAAGAATATTTCGTTTAAATTTAAAAAAGAAAGTACACACACACAAATACACATACATTACATTATTTTTTTAAATCTGTGAATGTAATTAATTGCCTATATTTCTGTATAATAAAAATGGTAATTTTAGTTCATTTATTTTATTTGGTAAGTTAAAAGGTCACTGAATGGTTCACAGAAAATAATTCTACAAATATAAGGATTTCTACAAACATTATGATTACTATCATTTATTCGTTATTATTCTACTTGAATTTATCATTAAATTGTTGGTCCTTCTCATAAATATTTTCAAGTGTTAATGTACTGTTCGTGTGAATGGTCAGGGATATTAACCCTTATCAATGAAATATGTTGAAATGGAACAAAACAGTATATTTGTACGTCTGCGTAAATTGGAATACATTAGATTTATCATTATATCTCTTTGCAAGGTTGTGCATACGTTGCGTTTTAAACACTTTTTGTGTTTAAAATACAAAGCGATGAGTACTTCACAATCCAGTTTATTGTATAATAAATATATTTTACTCATATTCGTTAGTTTCAGTATTAGACGTTATGATTTCAATAAAATTAATATGTGGTTTTCAAATAAAGAATATATTTTTGATTAAAAATGCTTTCAATTGTATATATTTTTATATCTACTTAGCCATGAAAGATAAGATAGAGTAATAAAAATTAATTTATCTAAAACATCTACATATACATATGTGCACATGGTTTCGGCAATAACTTAATGCAGGGGTTCCCAAATTATGCGCCGCAGCGCACAGGGGCGTTGCAAAGAGTCTCCAGGGGCGCCGCGACAACCTAGCCGAAAAAAATTAAAAAATATAATTTTATAAAAATTAATTTGTTAAACAACTTTGTAAACATTACTGGTAATCATGCATATATTATACTAACAGCATGCTGTCCCAGAAAACCGTTGCGATTAATTTTATCGTCGAACACTGTTTTCACTTTTTTCTAGGTGACAAGGTTTTCTATGCAATCCATTGTTTTGATTCTTGTTTCGTTGAACAATCCTAGTAATAAACCAGATTTAGTTACCATTGATACATTAAAATTTTCTTGCAAACTCATCGCCTGGAAGTCATTCTCGTTGACAGGTTCTTAGATTTTCATGTAAAATTTTCAAAACAGTTACCCCAATTTCAACTGACATACGAGCTTTTCTTTTTAATAACCGACGCCTTAATTTCAAAGTCTCTCATTATTAACTCTTCAATTTTCTTTATTGTTTCTGTCAGAATTTTACTTAATGAATCATTCTCAGCGAATAGAGCAATGATTCATTTAATGATATTTTTTTAGTTAAAAATTCTACGTTGTAGTTTTAAATCACTCATTTTTCAATATTCGAATTGCTACTAAAACTTTAGAAATATTCTTAGTTCAATATCATCGGATCAGAATAAAAGTCGAAAATACTTAAAGATTAAAAATCATTGCCATTCGTGTTTTTTTGTAACAATATGCATTAACTTTTTAACATTCAGAAATGACTCCACGGTGTATATTATTAACAATGTACATCTTGGTTTGCAACGGTGCGGATCGCGTACGGAGTGTATTTTTCGTACAATTTCTTCGCCGTGTTTTACAAGGTGCGACACTTTGAAATTATCTGCTGATGATGACAACTCGCAAACAATTTGATGGCATCAATTTTTTCAACAAAAGAGGGTGGTTGTCGAAATGCGTATACAGAATTTACAAATAGTTAATTGTGGAAAGGGGTTATATATCAACCTTATTGATCAAGTCAATCAACCACAGGCTCCATCAAATTCAACTACCCTCGTAAGTTGAAATATTCATAGTTTATTCTAATGAAGATCTTTTGTTTAGAACCTGCATACTAGCAAATACGTTATAAATATAGCAAAAGGGCTTTGGGGTTCATTGCAGGGCCTTGTTCCAATTTGGACCGTTTAATCTTTAAAAAACTTTTGTAATGGTATCATGTGTTGTTTCACATTTTCAAATTGTTTGTTATACAGGAACAATCTTAATATTAATGCAAAAGTTACATCGCTGTTTAATGCAGTTCGTCTGCAAGGTGCACTTAACAATGACAATGGTATTGAATACAACTAATTGCCATTCTATATATTTCTATAGAAAAAAGATCCTATCTTATTCCATTATAATATACAATAAATAATAATATATAGGATTGTGTGGAAACTGTCACGGATCTTGAAATATATTTTGATCGGGGGTTGCGGGGGTTTGTTTGATCATCACATGCTTGCCAGGGGTTTGAACCGTGTCTAACATAAGTTTCTCCCCTGCTCTAATAATTATAAATTTTATTTGGGTATAGAGTATTACTAATTGGGGCGTTTATAGAATGTCCCTTCACTCAGTGTTGATCAAATGGAGAAGGATTTACTACTGGTATACAATTTAACAAATAATTTGGGCGATTGTTCGTATTTGTAATTGGAATGGAGGGGGGGGGGGAGTGCAGTTGGAACAGAATATTATTTTGCAGGACTAGTAGTAGGTGCAGTTCTTTTATACCTTGCTATCTCACATTTGCTAGAAAGTATTGAATAACTGTATTGAAGTTTTTTATGTACCTTTTTCTAGGCTTTATACTCGTTTGAGGTCCATGCTATAGGATATCATGCTATAGTGTTGTCAGTTAGTAGTATACTTTAATATATTATTAGCATTTTTATATTCATGTACGATTTTGTAGCCATATGTACCGGTGTTTATTTTATTTTAGAAATTGGTGTGTCTGTTGAAAATAAGTAAACAAATAAAGTGAATCAAATAATTCATTATTAATAACTGATTTAATTTTTGTCAAAAGCATTCATAAAATGAAAAGCAATTTGCAGACGTATGCCAAATATCAAACTGTATGTATCTGTACTTCTTATAACTAAAATACGTTTTTCGTATAGAAAATACAAACATTCTCATATCATAGAATTCATGTGTAAATGGAAACCTGTAGTTACCTAATAACAAAAATCACCTTAGGATACCCAGGGTATATACGAATATCTAGTTAATATATTTTTCTTGAACGTTATCGTAAGGGTGCCTGGGAATAAAAATACTATATGTCCGAAGGTTTGGAAAAGAACCTGATTATTCTTTTTTCTTTTACTATCCACCAACCCTAATTGAGTTTTATAAGTCCCGAGATTGTGGTGGGTTAAGCGGTGCACAGGACGTACGTAGCTTGAGCCTTCGCGGCATTAAGTAATACAATACAGTGTTAGGATTATTTAGTAATCCCAGAACTGTACGGGCCATGCTTCACCATCACTCCTGTCAGTGATTTATTACTTTCTCCTTGAACTAATGCTCTTTACCACAGGAGAAAAATCGAAATTGCGGGGCTAAGCCGGGATACCTGTCTACTTAGGTTATAAGATTATAATATAAAGGAGGAATGTGTACAGGAAGTGAAATAGAATGTATGAAAATAATATATGCAGAAACATTTTGTATGATAAAAAGGTATAATAATAAATTATAATATGTATATGCAATATCCGGATAAAAGTAAATTGATACTCATCGCTGAAATATTAGTATATTGTCTTCTAATTTAAAATACATTACGAATTAGTTTCTCATTTCAAATTTTAAAAAAATAAAGATTTTCGGTAAAAATATGGAAGATATTAGATGAAAGATAAATCTAATTCACTAGATACTTCATGCGCTTGATTTACATAGGCTGCATTAAATTACTGAAGGCTACCTCCTATTAGTTAAGGTAAAAATAGACAATACTCTTTCAATAACGTAACACGGCTACGTAAACTCACAAGGTTTATCTAAAAGAGACTGTTCAATTTCAATATTATTTTAATTATAATATGTATATCAGTAATGTATTTTTAGTACTAATGTATTTTTAGTATACGTTACTTGGTTTTTGATAACAATGTGCAAATGTACTCACCATTCTAGTCAAGAAATACGATTATGAGGGAGACTTCATAAATCTTGAAATATGCATGTGTCTAATACATTTATGACCAGAATTGTAGTATGTTCAAAAAAAATCCCTTTCAGCGTCAATACATCGTTGGAAATGATAATTTCACTTTTTAAAAATTCTCTACTCGACTCCTCAGGATAGAATTTTTTTTAATTAATGAAGATCCAGAAGTCACACATATCCAAATCCGGTGAATATGGGGATTCTCCAACACTTTTATATCTTTATCCTCTAAAAAATCAACTGTTTGCTGTATGAGATGACGTGTAGCATGATAAAGTATTAAGCTATTTACTTGCAGATCTCAAAATAGTTTTGGAAAGCACTTGATTATATACCATCGAACTGTTTGCAGTTTTTCAATTTGACAGCCTTGACTAAATCTGTATACTTAAAAAGCACACTGTATATATAATTTTTTCATTGAGTTTTCTTAGCAATCATTGGAGTTGTGTTGACTATTTTTGATGAGTTAGAATATAATAAAAGAATATATATGTATGTTTCGTTATTTTTTTCTTCAGCCTAGACATTCTCCAGTATTACGATGATTACTCTTTTGTTTTTTGTTTTGTCAATGTGGAAGACAATAATTATTAATGCTAACAAGATTCTAGTTTCGGCTCATTCATAAATTGCGCTCCTAATGTAATAGCTAGTAACAATTTCTTACTCGAAATATCCTTGACTAAGCAACATAAGTTGTACAGCGTGTTTCAAAAAGAATATACGTATTATTTTGTCCAAACTATCGATTGTTACGCCTCGGCTCGACTATTGGAGAAACGAATACATAGTTTAGTTTATTTAATAGCCGCTAGATGTCAGTTGTCTTCTATTTTTCTTGGTAATCGTCATATGTTTAAAATGGCAGCAGAAACCATTTTGTATTCTCGAGTTTGCGAAGTGCAATTCTGTGATTACAGTGCAAAGACGTTTCAGGTTGAGCTACCAAATTGATCCTTCGAATGGGTGGAACATTCGACAGTTTGTAGATACAGTAATTACAGTGCAAAGACGTTTCAGGTTGAGCTACCTAATTGATCCTCCGAATGGGTGGAGCATTCGTAGATGGTATCGACAGTTTGTAGATACAGGATGTGTATGTGAAGGAAAGAGTCCTGGCCGCCCTCGTATTTCTGAAGAAAATGTTGCACGAATTCAAACTGCTTTCCAACGTAATCTTTCAAAATCTACTCGTCGTGCCAGTCGGGAGTTACGACTGCATACAACAACCATTTGGCGTGTTTTGAGACGTCGGTTGGTTATGAAGCCGTATAAGTTACAGTTATTACAAGCTCTGCGTCCTGATGACAAACGGAAACGTGTGGCATTTTGTAACGAGATTTATGATGCTATTGACAATGATAACACTTTCGCACAACGTATCGTGTTCAGTGATGAAGCGACTTTTCATGTTAGTAGTTTTGTAAACAAACACAATGTTCGAATTTGGGGTCTACAGCACCCACATGCAGCCATTGAATATGTACAAGATTCGCTTAAAATCAATGTGTTTTGTGCGATATCCCGATCATCTGTTTACAGTCCATTCTTCTTTGATGGAAACACGATTAACGGTCAGCAGTATCTCGCTATATTACAAAACTGGTTGTTTCCGAGGCTGCACGAAGACAACTTCATTTTTCAACAAGACGGGGCACCCTCTCACTGGAGTCGCCAAGTGCGTGAATATCTGAATGAAACTCTACTGAAGCGTTGGATTGGTCGTCAAGGAGTTGGCGACTTAGCATGTCTCAGCTGGGCTCCACGGTCACCGGATTTGAAACCCTGTGACTTCTTTCTGTGGTGTTTCGTTAAAGACAACGTCTATATAACACCACTCCCACAGAACCTGGAAGAGTTGAAGAACCGGATCCGTACTGCCATAGCATCAGTGACGAAGGACATGCTTGAGGACATACTGAACAACTGTATTCTAAACTTGAGAGGTTCGTAAATATGTGTGTAAAGTTTCATATTCGAAGTTCTTAAAGTTTAATAAATATATGCATTCGAAATACGTATATTCTTTTTGAAACAGCGAGTATATTGAATACAGGCGTCATACTAATATAATAGCATTTTAATACTATTAATTAAATAAAAATAATTAAGCGGCCTTCTACTTTCTTAGCTAATGTCTAACATAGAATAATGGTATGTATTATTTTACAGTTCGTTTACATTTCATATCATTTTTCTATTGCAATTAATATTTAAATGTTGGTCTAAGTTTATGTCTGTAATGCTTTATCGCTTATGAAACAGTATATCTTTGAATTTTAAAAAAGTTAGGGATAAGCATTTAAGATATGGTATAAAATGTTCACATTTAAACATTTATTTTCTAGATTTCCAAGAACAATATTAACAAGTTTCTGTTTAAAGTGATTTTGCGACTTCCACTGAATTCTTTATACTACTGGTATACAGTCGTACGATTGTATACAAATGGCATAAATAATGAAAATTCACATCCAAAATCAGATTGCAAGCGATCAATGCATTGTTTTGCTTTAAAATCAAATTTAAAGGAGTAGCAATTTATTGCACTATGGTGTTCTCTTGAAAAATCCATACTAACTAATTACATTTTTTTGTCCACAATTGGCAAAAACAAAAGACAAGTTTGCAAATTTTTTATGAAACAAAATCTCAAATTTTTGATGAAACAAACTGTCAAATTTTTTATTGACACGAATTTAGCTGCTATATATTTCACAGCATATGACTTGAAAAAAAAAGAGCTGCTATAATTTATGCTCTCCAAAAAGTGATTATTCGAGCAGACGATAAAAGCAAAAAACGACAACATATTTTGTTTAGTGTTATTTTAGATAGATTTTATATAAAAGCTTTTTTTGAAATTGTGGATTAATCTGTGAGCGTCTTTAAATTTAATTCCTATAAATTCACTAATTCATTGAAGGGCATATTACATATTATATGCCGTAACTTATGATAAAGTGCTTTAAGTATTTCGCCCATTTTTAACATGGGAACGTGGCAGTAACAATACTTTACGGTAACATTCAGAAGGGTTCATATTTGAATCATTTAAAAATTTTATCATTATCTCTGAAATGTCTTTACTTGGGTATATTTTTGTATCAATTTAATAAGGTTCAGTAGTGGTTTGTGGATTTAAGATATCTACTATAATTTGATTAGCACTTGGTCATAACTGTATGCATGTTAAAATGATGAATGTGAAGCATAAGTTTTCAAAACGAGATGTGCTAGTTTCTTTAATAAAGTATTAGCAGCTAGAAAAGCTGCTAATATTATTATTTCTTATTATATAAGAGGATTCAATTTAATTAACGTATTGACGTATATTATTTTTAACAATATGTTACATAAAATTTCCATATAATTCAAACCACACGCCCTTTCTTTCTAAGCTTGAATCTACTTTAAGGTTATTAATATGATTCTATTATATTATGGTTCAACCGAACCACGATATAAATCAAATGAAATGACAAATCAAACTAAATTACAAATGTTAACGACTAAACTGAAATATGTGCAATTCAATTACTCAAACATAAACAAAAATGAAATTCAAACTAAAACTGAAAACCATTGAACAGGTGAAATAGAGAAGTACGATTAAGAAAAATACTGCAACTAAAATACGGGTAAATAAATACTTAATAAGAATAATATTTTACTAACAAAAATTTTAAAAAAATCGTATATGAAGCTCTAACCCAGAGTGTATATATATTTAGTACAATACTTTATAATTTTGCCTCATCATACAATCAACCGACTTCAAATTCTAGAATCACAGTCCACTTACACTATGATAACCGCGGTCTAAGCAAACCTCAGCTCCTAATATTACAGTAAATGATAAGATGTTTCATCTGTAAACAGTATTAATATGATGATGTGGTTCTATTCATATGATAATTTCATGTGATTGAGTGCAAGTGTTGAAAGGCCTAAGGTTAATAAGATGAAGGGCTCCACTCATATGATAATTTCATGTGATTTTGATAAATACATTACTCAATACATGCGGGGAATTTTTTTTTATTTCAACCACATGTGTCAAAAAGGACATTATCTAGTTACGAATTTTATTTCCCATAAAAATACGCTATTCTGTAATGTGTGATGTATATGTGGGTTGTCTTTTAAGTTTTGCATATAAAACTGGAATAAAACAGTAGATATCTTTTAAAAACTTCGTGATTTGTCGAATTATTCTTCCCGAAATAATGCACTTTTACATGTGCTCGAATCCACTATGGAAGCAGTTGTTCCATTCGTTTGTTAGTATAGTTAAAATTGCGTTTGTGAAGGCAGCGACTGCTTCTTCTCACGACTGGCACCTTCAATCACGCAGTCCGTTCTTGATTTTTGGAAAGGTAAAGAAATCGTTGGGACTTAGGTCCGGACTGTACGGAGGGTGGTCTAACAATTCGACGTTTTGTTACGTTAAAAATGCAATTGGCTTGCGGGTTGTTTGCGAACTCGCGTTGTGTTGGTGATATACCAATCGACAGTAACAGTTCTTTGATCTTATAGAAGAACTGTTACTACATGACCTGCTTTCGAGACAAATGTCGCGACCATCTTTTTGAAGACACTTCGCGAATGGGCCACTGACTGATTGACTGATCACCGCTGATAATATTGTACACGTTTTTTAAGAGTTTCCGGCGTTGAAGCGATCTAGAGTTTTTTGACGCCAATTCACCATAGCTGCTTTCTGTTCTTCGGTCAACAGATGCGGCATCCAACGGGAAACTACTTTTTTTTACACACAATTCTTTATGTCAACTTTGACAGTTGTAGCTACAACACTACACGTATCGCACTGAAATTTTGGATTTAGGTTAATTAAAGATAGAGGTTAATTTTTGGTACTGACACTATGCAAAACTTAAAAGACATCCCCCGTATAGTCAGCACAGTCCAAATAATTTTATTACTTTTGTAATTTACAATTGACTACTTTCATGATCAAAAAAGTATAAGCTAATAGTAATATTTTCGATTTTTGTTCAAAATTTTGCCAGGAAGGAAATATTTTCTACAATTTTCATATTTGATTTTATAGAACCAGAGATATGTTGGTAAGCTTAGAAAACGCTTTCAATGACAAACGATTGTTAAGAGCGAAAGTGTTCGAGTGGTAAAAAATGATAAAAGTAAGCAGAGAATGCGTTGAAGACAAACAGCGATCTGGACAACTTATGGGAAAATTTTGAAAATCAAAGGCTTTGTCGATAGTATTACTTTTTCTTTTGAATTGACTCAAGCGATTTTAAACGACCATTTGGACCTTAGACATGTCTCATTGGTTTCAAAATTGCTTCCTTTTGTCGACAAAGAACTACTTATTAACGTCTCTACCAGTCTGTTATGACAAGTAATATTACGGGCGATGACACGTAGATATATGCTTATGATCTTAAAACAATCAATCTATCCAGTGAATATGGTTTGGAAGGTGAAGCTAGACGGAAAAAACACGTCAAACTCGATCAAATGTCAAAATCGTGCTAACATTCTTTTTTGGTAGCCGTGGTGTAGGACATTATATATTTCTTCCAACCGACCAAACTGTTAAAAAAAACATTTGAGTATTATGCGTCGTTTGCACAAACTATACATTTAAAACGCTTTCAATTATGGAAAATTAATTCATAATTTTTAAATAATAATGATGAACAATGTAGCACTTCATCTCTTGTTTGAGAATATTTGGCCAAGCATTTAATACACATTGTTCCATAGCCACCATGTTCGCCTGATTTAGCACTGTATGACTATAACCACGATAAAAAAAAACCGTTTTATGGACACAGTCCTCAGTCAAATTAATGGATAAAAAAATATTCGGAACACGTTCTTAATGTTGGAAGTTTGGAACAAGTGTATTGTTTTTGGAAGGAACTACTTTGAAGATGATGAAATAAATTTTGAAGAAGATTAAATACTTTTTATTTAATCAGTATCTTTTTATCACAAATTATTTCTTGCCATTATTTTTGTTCTACTAATTACTTCTAATGTTTTGTAAGCGATTTCAAGTAATTCGTTAATATTGAAATAATATACTCCTTTGTAGCTAAAGGAAAATAATTATATGTGACGTATAATATGTTTTTAAAACTCTAACTTAATTACAATTTCCGCCTTGAATAATGACATTAATTAATTACCAGACATAAGCCTACCTACGTAAAGTATCGCCTCCTACTCAACTCACGCCTCCTTAACTTAATTTTCCCGATATACTGTGATCCTATTTCTATTCGAACGTTCCCTAATCTATAATTTAAGTCAGGCAATGCTTTATGGCGCTTGATTTCGTATGTATAGCCATGTATTGAAAGTCTCAAAGGTTTCAACTCACATTTCACATCTATGTATGAGTGTATATGTTTACATCTGAAGCAGTACATATATTCAGCAGCATTTCAACGCACATATACGCAATTTAGTATATTTTGAAAAGTAATAATTTGAAGGAAATATACAACATTCGACACAAATCACGGTTTTAAAGGAAAAGCTTAAAGAAATAATATACCGGGAAAAATTTAATCGAAAGAATTTAAAATTTTTGTGTTAATTAGTCACTTGAAAACTATGGATAACGCTAATTCGACTCATATGCTTTGTACCATATACATATATATCTACACCGGGTGTCGCATGACATGATTTGCTACAGCTTAAGGATGTCCTGAAGTAACTTCAAGTCAAAACTGTCTGATGAATATATGCTCAAAACTCTATCGTAACTGAACTACAAGCATTTGTAGTTTTAGATGATATTACTAATACAGCTTTTATTAATTTATTAATTATATACTGCTGCAAAAAAATCTAAATGAAAGTCGTTTAAAAAGAAGTCGCTTTATTGAATTAGCTGTTCAAAATGTCTACCCAGTTGCTTATATATAGTCAAGTTTTCCTTAGAATTGACGAAGTAGCTCTGCTAATAATCTCATGATCAGCCCGAACAGTTTCTGCAACATCCATAATTCAAGGAACAAGTTTTTCTCTGTTTTCAAATTTTCAGTCTTCACCGTAAAAAATAACATAGGGGATTTAAGTCTATTGACATTGGCGGCGAAGACCGGTTAGTATAATTTTGATTACGATAATCTTGTCTACCAAAGCGCGAAGGTGCGCCATTATGCTGTATCCACATTCGTTGTCTTATATTAAATGGAACATAATCTAGTAATGTTGTAAGGTCATTTTTTAGGAAACTTTAATAACGAACTGGCGAGAGATTATAAATAGACCAATGAGACAGTCGTCAATAATACCACAACAAACACCGAAATTCTGTCTTGAAAATGAGATTTCCTAGTTTGCAGTTGATTTTCAAATTCTCAACAATATGAATTCCTGGTGTTATTGATGCCGTTTCTGGTGAAGGACACTTCATCATTAAATAATATATCCCGAGAAAGTCTTCGATTTCTCACTATCCAGCGACTAAATTCATGTCTTGATGTCGTTAGGTTTTAAAGCTTGTACAGATCAGATATGGTACGAGTACAAATCGAAATTGTGCGAAGTTCTTCATACTCTCTGTCTACGTTAAGTCTGTTCTTCAGAAATTATTAGAAAGTTGAGTGTCAACCATATTAAATATTGCTTCTTCTTATGCAAGTTCTTGTTGTTATGTTGTTATGTAGTAGCTGCAAGAAACTTACCCATGTCTCTTAAATATGGATGGACATTGCTAAAAACAGCTCTACAAGACATTTTACAAGTGAGAAATTGCCGACGATATTTATCAACTGTTGCTCATCCATTTCCATTACATAATCCATAAATAAAGTAAATATCGGCATATCATTCATTCGAAAAAAATTAACATACCTTTAAGAGTATTTTAATGTAACATGAAAAAATAAACAATCTAAATTAACTTAATTGACAATTACTGTCACAATAAATAATAACTGATGAACTACAGCCACCTCGACTTTTTTTTTAAAAACAACAAAATAAACAGCAGCACATATTTGCACTAGTAGGGTTACCTAAAACTTCGAATGCTTTTAGTCCAGTTACACTTCTAGGCATATGTTCATTAGACATTTTTAACATTAAATTACTTCAGTAATACATCCTTAACCTGTGGCAATCATGTTATGGAACACCCGGTACATATAGGTTTTTTAAAATATTTAACTATTACATTCTATATAATATATGCAGTACACGGCAAAAGTCTGGAATAAAATTCTATTTTTTTTTGATTGACAGTAGATGATAATGCTCAGATACGTCGAATTTCATTTTGTCTTGCAAGTTGATTACTAATGACAAATAATTTTTTCTTCCATCGCCTTGGTGGTATGACGTCTTCAAGTAGTTTTTAAACTGCAAGTGTACCATTTTTTATAGGGAATGCATAATACTCCTTTTTACGAGTATCGGAACACCACATATGATGGAAGATAATAATAATATAATAAAAATTGCTTATAAAATAAAAAGATCAGAATACAACTTATAAGAATATATATAATAAGTATACATGATGATTCCTTATTTACCTGAAAAGCAGAAAACAGAAATTTTAATAATGATTGGGTACGATGAAAAACGTTCCAACAAAGCCTTGAATCTTTCTAGTGACAAATATCTCAAAATATTGTTACAATACATTAATAAGTTGATTTAGCTGTATTGGATTGTTCCGTTTTAGTTTGTAATATACACCGTTGGCCCAAATGTTTGGTACCAACGCAGATAGTAAGGTGATTTAAATTTATTTAATTGTCAATAAACCATTCCTTCATTTTAATACGCAAGTTTTGTTGTCTTTATTTTGTCTTCCTCCTTCTTTCCCTCGTAAAGGAATTAAAAAGTAGCAATTGGCAAATTCCGACTAGGAACTCCCGCCCTCATTGACAGCCACTTGGATTTCAACATTGATCCAGGTGTTGCTAGGAATAAATGTTGTAGCGCCCCGAAGATCCTAAGAATTTGTGACCGCGACCCGTCTCCCGACGTGAGAAACTGAGCTAGGTCCCCTAGCAGCAACCCAGGGCTGATGAAAAACCGCGATCCGGGCTAAAGGGAAAAGTCACTCCGATTGCAAAGGGGTGACGCGCCGTAACAATATATATATCGTATATATTGAATGATTGCGATCTACTTCACTACTTCAGGCTGATCTTGAGACCACATCAGAGTGGTATGTAGTGTTTTCTTTTTTAATGTTTCTTTAAATACTGATAAATGTACAGAAGAACCGAGATCGCCGTCTTCAATTACAAATTAATGACGATTTGCATGCGTTAATTTGAGTATATAATTTGATATGCAATTGATTTTCAATGATCACCTTGCTTTTTTTACCTCGTCAGCCAGGAAGCGCTTAGATTTTATCATCAGAAACTGTAGGATGTTTAGTAATATTGAATCTCTTTCATTATCCTTAGTTCGTTCTCGCCTTGACTACGGTTCCATGATATGGTATATCAAAGTCATAAGCGTCAGCTGGAGATAGTTCAGAGCAGGTTTGGTAAATTTATGTGCTTTCAATTGCATCGTACTTATCCTGAAAAGGGTGTTGATTATAGACATCTATTTTCTGGTTTCGATTTACCTTATTTACAGTTTCCGCGTATTTCTTGTAGTATTGCTTTTGTCTATGTATTATTTATAATAATATCGATTCGCCTAGCCTTCTACTACAAATGAATTTATTAGTTTCCTAATTCGGCAGATGGCGTTCTGTTACTTTTTATTTACTGTATCCACTTATCAATGTCTTAATGAAATCATCCCTCTATGTCATGTGTCAAAATTTTAATACCATATCTAGAGATTGTGATATTAATTTTTCTTCCATTCATACATTTAATCTTCGTCACCGCTCAATACCAATGTATAATAAATTTGTTTAAGTTCATTTCATACATTTATATTATTTTCTTATTGCTTATAGTTACGTTTACTTCACATATTATTTTTAAGTTGTTTAGTTTTAAGTGTTGCTGTAATTGGAACTTGTTTTGTTGGACAATACAGCATATAAATATATATATATATATATATATATATATATATATATATATATATATACATAGCATTATATCATTATATTATTGCTACTTTATTACCGAAATTTTTAAAATATTTCACTTGAGATCATTATACGTAAAATATTTAGATCTTTGTCTTGACTATTTATTAAATATCGCAAAAAGTACCAGAACCTCAATTTCTACAACCTGGTTTCTTGCTCTAGTTCGCGTTCAAAGTTATTATTAATTATTCCTTTCTCGGTAAAATTGAGTCGTGATATACGATCCTCGAAAATGGCTGAAAGCAATTGAAGTGAGAAATTATGATCATCTCTCAACTTCTGGAATATTTTCCCCGAACAGAGGTGGAGCCGTGGCGGTTGCAGCAGCAGCATTAGACGAAGAAGAAGCCGTAGAAAGAAAGGACGAGAGACGAGAAAGAGGGAACTGTGGAATGAGTTTATTGCGATAAAGTATGTCTGTGAAATATGCTTGGGAATTAATTTGAATATTAGCGCGAGCACTTATACCTATAATATATAATTATCTGGCAGTGTTCATATCATGTTGCAATTTGTCATGTAGACGGAGCTAGGTTATTACAGGTTGATAAGTTGACGCTTGACGGGTCAGGACATTTTAATTATAGTACCTTTTTTTGTTTTTCGACGTGTTCTGATTTCGAAAATAAAAAAAGAATTAAAAAAAGGCTACGAAAGTAAATTAGGTAGGTTTAAAAGAAATCTAAAAGATGTAGTGAAGCAATATATTGCTAGTAATTCTATTAGGAGATAATTAGAACTTTCTTTGTAAAAAGATAAAGATTTTGCTGACGATGAGCAGATTTATATTTATTTTTTACCTTATCACGTAACAAAGCTTTATTAAATTGTCAGTGAGTCACGTAATGTAGTTTTTGATGTAATATAACTTATATACTGCTACAATGTAAAATTGAATTAATTTTACAAATTACCTATACTGTCTTCAATAATTAAAATTGTTATTTATAATTTACTCAAAATTCAAAATCATCGAGATTAGAGACAAAATACCGAGAATATCCGTTGAAGAAGAAACTACACAGAAAATGGTGTTTCCTTAAAATTAATAAGTAATAAATGAATAAATAAATCAGTGTCAATAAATAATTCGAACCTTAAATATATTGTGAAATGTTAACTTACTGTCCCTTTAAACTATAACAAAGTTTTATTCTATTCGAAATATTGAAAATGAATAAAATAGGAAATACTGAATTTATGAAAAGAAATTCCTCCAAACAAAACTTACAATTAATTTACATTTATGGTGTCATCAAACCACTATATTGGTTGTAAGAAAGATATCCAAACTAAAGAGTAATTTTCCAGATCCACATAAAAACCACATTCCACTAAAATTAAGGTATCAATTTTAAAACAATAAGTGCATTTATTTGTAAAAAATATAGCTATATGAGATTCTTAACATGGATTATCAACGGGCCTATCGAAATACAAATTCACACTAATCGTTATGAGAAATATTTAGCAAAATTCAATAATCTATAATCAAAGATGATATACATAACAGATTATTAGCATTATGAGTTTAAAAACTTAATCAAAACATAGCTAAATAACGCTTCTAGTACTTACCCGACGTATAATATAACAACTAAAAATACTCAATTGACTCATCTTTGGATATTATACCCTTTATGCCACTCAAATATCTAACGTGAATCTTAGAAATATACTCTTAAGTTTCTTAAAGTAATATTTGATTTAACCTATTGCATCTGTTGTTAATCTGTGTTGACTTAATATTCAATTGTGTAACTATTATAAAACGTAATTTGTTTATATTGTTAATTTGATGTTGTTTATTTATTTTAAAGCTACATCTACTTTCTTTAATTAGAATTACATTTCCTCTAAAAATTATTTATTTGTCAAAATTCAAAAATTCAATTTATGCAAGAGGCTATCTCTTGAGATTGTGTTTTTCATTCCAACTGCTGATTAAAGAGATCTCACCCTGAGTCTAGTTCGGCAAATGTATAAATAAGTAATTTTCCAAATATTGTTAATTGGTGAGGCTCTGTTACTCGCCTCTTTCCCATAATAATATACAGGCTGTTTCAAAAAGAATATACATACTTTGAATGCATATATTTATTAAACTTTAAGACGTACGAATATGAAACTTTACACACATATTTACGAACCTCTCAAGTTCAGACTACAGATGTTCAATATGTCCTCCATCAGCGACACGAACAATATTTCATCGATACTCAAATTCCTCCCGTAACCGGGCAAGCATGTCCTTCGTCACTGATGTTATGGCAGTACGGATCCGGTTCTTCAACTCTTCCAGGTTCTATGGGAGTGGTGGTACATAAACGTTGTGTTTAACGAAACCCTACAAGAAGAATTCACAGGGTGTCAAATCCGGTGACCATGGAGCCCAGCCGAGACATGCTACGTCGCCAGCTTCTTGACGACCAATCCAACGGTTCGGTAGAGTTTCATTCAGATATTCACGCACTTGGCGACTCCAGCGAGGGGGTGCCCCGTCCTGTTGAAAAATAAAGTTGTCTTCGTGCAGCCTCGGAAACAATCACTTTTGTAACATAGCGATATATTGCTGACCGTTAACCGTGTTTTCATCAAAGAAGAATGGACCGTAAACAGATGATCGGGATATTGCACAAAACACATTGATTTTAGGCGAATCTCGTACATATTCAATGGCTGCATGTGGGTGCTGTAGACCCCAAATTCGAACATTGTGTTTGTTTACAAGACTACTAACATGAAAAGTCGCTTCATCACTGAACACGATACGTTGTGCGAAAGTGTTATCATTGTCAATAGCATCATGAATCTCGTTACAAAATGCCACACGTTTCCGTTTGTCATCAGGACGCAGAGCTTGTAATAACTGTAACTTATACGGCTTCATAACCAACCGACGTCTCAAAACACGCCAAATGGTTGTTGTATGCAGTCGTAACTCCCGACTGGCACGACGAGTAGATTTTGAAAGATTACATTGGAAAGCAGTCTGAATTCGTGCAACATTTTCTTCAGAAATACGAGGGCGGCCAGGACTCTTTCCTTTACATACACATCCTGTATCTACAAACTGTCGATACCATCTACGAATGCTCCACCCATTCGGAGGATCAATTAGGTAGCTCAACCTGAAACGTCTTTGCACTGTAATTACGGAACTGTAATTCGCAAACTCGAGAACACAAAATGGTTTCCGCTGCGGAGTAGCCATTTTAAGCGTATGACCGTTACCAAGAAAAACAGAAGGTAACTGACATCTGGCGGCTATTAAATAAACTAAACTATGTATTCGTTTCACCAATAACCGAGCCGATGCGCAGCGATCGATAGTTTGGGCAAAATAATACTTTGTAATACATATATTCTTTTTGAAACATGCTGTATATTATTTTGCTTCTTGTTCACATAATCTCTATCTAGTTAAAATTTAAAGTTCTTTATATATTCTTATATTCTTTTATTATGGCATAAAAATATATTCATTTATTGTTAAAGTACTATATATTTATATCATAAGCAAGCACACACGCGCACACAGGCATACATTCACAGACGCGCCCACAGATATATACATACACATACGCGCACGCACACACACACAACACACACACACTCGCGCGTGCGCACACCCACACACGCACACACGCACACGATCTTTGGAGTTTATTTATATCCCATTATATTGCTTACGTCTAATTGTTCTCGTAAATGCCTTATTATCTGCAGTTTTCCGTAAATCAGTATATTGTTTACATTACGTCACATACGTTATAACCATATCATTCTTTTTTATGTCTGTAATTTATATTAATTTATCGATCTAGAATAAATGGTTTCATAGACTTTACCTTTTCCTAGTTGTTAAGCGTAATAATCTTTCTTTTCTACTTATATGTATCGTTGTTATTATTTTTGATGTTTTGCAGGTTATGTATCAATGACAAGCTTCATGTGCGATCCCGCAAATCGTTGTAGGCCCTGTTTTACTAGGTTACTTCGTTAAATATTATGTAGTTATCGTTTCGATTTTGCGTTGCGATTAATTTGTTTAGTTACCTTTTGCGTGAGTTTATTATCGCTATTGTATGTTTTTCTTTTATTGTTTGAGGTATGTGTGTTTATTCCTTGGATTAGTTTTGAAACATGTGTTCTATAATCTTACGTACAGGTGAGCATGTTTCTAGCAAGGTTAAGGCAATGATGGTTCCCTCCGTCGTTGCTATTTCATTTAATTATGTGTTAATTAGAGATCTAAATGTCGTTAAATATCACAAATTAGTTATCTTTTAAAAAGGGAATACATGGTACTGGATATATGGACATCATTCTAACGTTATCTTTTTGTTAGGTTTTTCGTTAAGCTAAAGGAACATTCGAGACGACATTTTTCAACGAGCTGTCTTAGTGTAGCCACGTTTGTAGCCATTTTTCTTCATTGTGTTTTATTGGGTTGGAAACTAAGTACTTTCGGTTGTGTAGTATAAAATAAAACACTTTTTTCTTAAACAAAAAATAGTTTTTAATCAATTATATATTTTCCATTTTACTCAATGACCTTTTGCCATCTTTCTTTCAGCTGCATGATTCCGCACTCATAAAATTTCTGGTCCTTATCAGCAAAAAACTGAACCAGGTGCGAGTGAAGGTCATCGTCATTTGTGAAAGATTTACCATTCAAATAATTCTGCAAACTTCGAAATAAATGGTAATCAGATGGTTCTAGATCAGGGTTGTATGGGCGATGTGGCATCACTTCCCAGCCAAGCTTCAATAGTGTCCCACGAGTTGCCAAAGATGTGTGAGGCCTTGCATTATCTTGGTGGAAAACTACACCTTTCCGATTTGACAATTCTGGCCGTTTTTCTTTCATTGCTTCATCCAGTTTTATTAATTGTTGACAGTAAACATCAGAATTGATCGTTTGGTTCCTTGGAAGCAGCTCAAAAAACACAACACCTTTGTAATCCCACTAAACTGACAGCATGATCTTTTTTGGATGCAATTCAGCTTTCGATGTGGTTTGAGCCGGTTTATCGTGTTTGCTCCATGATCGTTTTCGAACTATGTTACTGTACAGGACCCATTTTTCATCACCAGTGATGATTCTTTTTAAGAAAGGGTCGGTTTCATTTCGTCTAAGGTGCATATCGCAAAAGCTGATTCTTTGTGTTAAATGAATTTCTTTCAATTCGTGAGGTACCCAAATATCAAGCTTCTTAACTAGTCTAAGACATTTTAAATGTTTTTCAATTGTTGTTTGCGATACATGTAGCCTCTCCGCAACCTCTCGAACAGTTATATGACGATCCTCTTCAATTATGACTTTGATTTGGTCATCATCAACTTCAGTAGGCCGACCAGAACGTTGCTCATCTTTGAGGGAAAAATCTCCAGAACGGAATTTTTTATACCAATTCTGACACGTGCGCTCTGTTAAGCAATTAGCACCATAAACTTCACATATCTTTTTGTAAGCCGCAGCAGCTTTCTTTCCTTTACGGAAATAAAATAGTAAAATATGTCGAAAATGTTTGTTTCTGCACTCCATTTAAAATTAACCCACAACTAATAGCTTTAATAGAAATCACGCACTACTTGCTTCTGAAGTTACGTCAATGTGACTAGTATCACGCGACAAACGGTAAAGTACAGCACTAACATACGTTATACAAAAACTAAAGCAACGCTCTCTATCAGTAAAAACCGAAAGTACTTAGTTGCCAACCCAATACTTTGGGTCACTGCGGGGAAAACGTTTATGTCCTCGACTGTTATCGAATCTTGGTATACCTAAATTTAATTTCGCAAAATTGGATTAATTTATTAGTGAGAAAAATCTTTGTCGAAACCACGTGTGCCGTCATCTTGTGTTACGCTTGTATGGAAAATTCCTATTACAACCCTCCACGATAACTGAGTTAGGATTACTAGATACGTTATTTTAGTTGATTATTTGCTATCGTTTCCCGTGGAATTTTTAGGGTTTCATATCACAGCTGATATCCTTGGTGTCTATTTCGTCCTCAACAATTGAGTGAATCTGGAAGTAATTAGCAACACCGCACCAAGCTGTGTTAATTTGCGTAGCTGTACGTTTTATACTAGGGACTACGTCGCTCCCTTAAGATCTTGCATGTATCCAGACCTTTCTTAACACCTTTAATCGTTACAAGCTAATGGTGACTCGAGCAGCCTCCGGATTAAGTTTATTTTATCAGTAATTCAAGAATTATTAAAGTCGGAATATAATAATTGTCACAGTATTTAGCTGATTAGTATGTCATCTGTAGTGGATCGTTTATTATCTAATATGTTCAGTGAATGGACCTTCAGCCAATAAATATAACGTTAGTGTAAGTTCATGTTTACTGCATACTTATCCAGTCCAAATTATGAGACACTGTTAGTAGTTATTATTAAAAGCTTTTTATACTAATTAGATTACTATCATTAACAATCTACTTACTGATATTGCCATAGTATTACAAATAAATTTGCTATCTCAGTTACCAGAATTGACCCTGTTTTTGTATTGATTATTTGTTAATAAAATATTATTAGTAACTCTAAGAGCTCATATACCAGGGCTGACCATTTAGTCCTGGGGTACTTGAGAATAATTGTTCACTTCTTGTTAATAAATGAGTTGACTGTTAAAAATTGATTACGGGTTTTCTTCCCATTTCACCTCTAGCGTTTCTTTTTAAATTTTTGTATTGCCCAATATTATTTTATTCTTTTGCTATTGGATTGGAGATAAATGCGGTAGAGCCGCTTAAGAACTTTTGCACAGGAACGCCCCTTACTTTCCGAATTCACTGGCTAGTTCCGCCCTAGGAGTAGCAATGGATTGTAAGTTTTCTTTTTAATTATGGTAAGCAATATGGGGTTGTGGTGCTATGATTTACACTAGGGTCTAGTATAGAGGGGGTCGTGATAAGGTGTTCATGATTGAAATTAACTGTTAAATGTAGTTAAAAGTATATTTGATCGCTAAATTAAGGAAAAAGGTAAAAGGACTGTAATATGTAAAATTGATGATTTTAATGCCAAAATTGAGAATAACAACAAAGATACTTTATGAATGAAATGAAAATGGCTGCAGCTATGTGGAACGAACAATTTGAACAATTGGTCGATCTATATTTTAATAAGTATATGAAATTTCACGACGTAATATGGGTGGCTTAGTTCGATATTTGTATCACCTGAAAATAAAGAAGAGAATTAATAAACGTGAGAAACAGAAGGGGGATATACAATAAAGAAGAGAATTAATAAACGTGAGAAACGGAAAGGGGATATACATTGAATTCGACTATTGCACACTTCTAGTAAAGGCAAAGTTAAGAAATAGGCTTCAATACAATTTTGATTACATTTGAGAATATAATGATATAATAGGGAATAATTTTATCGAGCCTTGTTATAAACGACAAGTTGTATTAATTCAAGTATAAAAGACGAAGAGTAAGAACATATGTTAAGAACTGTATCAAGAGAAAGACAGCCAAGCAGAAATTAAAGAAAAACCAACTGATAACACAGAGAATCGACAAGAACTACTACTAATACACACATGAACTCCACGTTATGTTCATCTATTTAAAACGGGTTTTTGTTATAAGAAGAGAAATAATGAAAGAAATTAAGAAAACTAAAATTCCAGGAAAACTAATTAGGCAAATAAAGATAATTTTGTGAGACAAATACAAGAGAAATATAAATAAAGGCAGAAGTAAGATAAGAAGGTGTATTATTATTCGACATGGCATTAGAGGGAGACATTCAGGCAACGAAAAAGAAAGGAATCATATCACATAGTCTGAATCAACTAGTGGCATATACAGATGACATAATCTTAATAGTAAAATATAGAAGAAGTATGGAAGAATCTGGAAAACTAAGGCAAAAACTCGTACGAAATAAATTCAGTACAGGATTTGTACCGTCGAAACATGATGCTCAATACATTTTGGCTTCCGACGGTGCAGATTGTGTACGGAATTTGTTTCCTGCGGGTTTTTGCCGTAGTTTTCCAGGTGCGACACTGTTTAAATATATGCTAATGACAACTTAGATGTCGAAATACGTATACAGAATACGAAAATGAATGTGGAAAAGGGTTATATATCAACCTTAAGCGATTAAGGTAATCAACTCCAGACTCCATCATAATTACCATCAACAGAAATACTAAAGTAAAAATATAGAGACTTGTTAGGTTTGTACAATATATGCCACGGAACCAATGTACTCCATAAGCAATGAAGAAAAAAAGCAACGAATCTTCAAAAGGAAAATATTTACAAGAATTTTTGGGCTAGAGAAAGAGGAAAAAGACATAGAAAGCGTCGTAAAGAACAAACACTGCGATGGTTAGTATACGTGAAAAGAAGAGAATTCTATAATAAAAAAAAGTAGTCGAGCGAAACTCGATGTCAAACAAACCAGAAGGACCACCTAAATTAAAATGGATAAATCCATTAGACGAAAACATACATACATACATAAACTGAACTTGACAAATTGGAAATAAATAATTAAAGATACGAAGAACTGGAACAAAGTACAAAAAGTTAGAAAACATATCAATATATAAAAAAAGGAAAACGAAAACACATGGAAACCAAGTGAAGCGATTTCATGCCAAATGAAGAGATAGAAGATTTGGGTATACAGTGGCTACCACTCTGTACATGATGTTCAATACACTGTGGCAAAAGTGTAAGCAAAAACATTTAATTTACTTTAAAGACAGTACATGCTGTGCAATATTATAACAACATGATGAAAATATGATTTAAATTCGACGCATTCGTGTTTATTTAAAACGTATAAAAATCAGTGAACTGTAGACAGACAGTGTAACGCTTAATGTTTGATAAATGTCATTGTTTAAATCCTGGAAAGCGAAATGTTCGTAAAAAGAATCACAAAAATTGAAATAAATCGTGCAATAAATCATTAGTGATCCGAATGAGAGGATTAAAATGACTAAATGCGATTTGTATATTGACGTTTTTGCTTTCGCATTTGTTTTAGTTTAAACGAAAAATTCGGAGGGAGAAAAAACTAAAAGAGAAGAATATTATATAGAATCAATTCCATTGGATTCATATTTGAACAAATCAATCAATCAATCTCTTACCGCTTGAAGGATTAACGATATGGTGCTCAGGTTTCAATTTCCAGCGATTTCTGAGAACGAAAATGCTAAAATAATGTTAGGTATCTAATGGGGAGATTTGTTTTCACTGTCAATAGGAAGATTCGGAAAACTTGAACATTAAGCAATTACTTAAAGTCTCTTACTTGGTTTACTTACTTATATTACTTTTGTTGCAGAGAAACTCTCACAAAATAAAGAAAATGTAAGCTAGAAAAATCCAAACATGTTAATGCGTCTATCTAAATTATATATTTTTGAACATAAATTATTATTCCTGCTAAATGGTTAAATTTAGTTGGATATATAAGAATAATAACTGCAGACATAAAACCAATATCTAGATTTTCCCGATGTAACTTTCGTTTAGTAAAAAGCTAAGGTTGAATTAAATAAGAAATTATAGAATTGAAATACTAATTTGAAAAATAAATACAGTATGATCCAAAAAGATACACATAATTTCAATTAGCTTTACTTACCACACTGTACGCTATAATTGGATTCGGTCAAGGACATTTGAAAGAGGAAATTGTAAAGTTTAGAATACTACCGGTAGAATATTCCAGTGCCGAACAACATCACTAGTTGCAGGCAACATAGCTATAGCTACTATGCAACACTACTATGTTTTGCATTCGTGAGTTCAGTAAAAGTGAGTCTGTTACTGTGGTGCATCGTGAATTTTGTCATAAGTTTAACATTGAAACTCGAGCGAGGAGGAGCATTTGTCGTTGGAATTAACGATTTTCTAAAACTAGCTTTCTATAAGAGTAAAAGTCTGAGCCAATCGCGTATGTCGGAATAGAACGTGGCGCATATTCAAGTAAGTTTTGAATGTGGCGCAATGAAATCAATCCGTAGAGCGAGTAAAGAACTTGAACTGCCGCAAACAACTGTTTGGCACGTGTTGAGGTGCCGATTAATGTACAAACCATAACACCTATAACTTAGTACAGGTTCTTTGTGCAAACGACAAGGTAAAACGTGTAGTATCTTGTGATCGTATGTTCTTAAACACGTAAGACGAATTATTTCTGTCTTGTGTCATTTTTTGTGATGAAGCGACATTTCATCCAAATGGGAAAGTCAACAGACATAATATTCGCATATGGGAGCTACAAAATCCCTATGTAATATTGGAACATTAGAGGGGAAGGCCTAAAGTTATTGTGTTCTATCGTTTAGATAGATTTGCACATTTTTTTAAATGGAAACTCGACGATGAATTGGTCGCATGGGAAGTGAAGACCTAAACGAGCATCAATTCTGACCAGCGAGGTCTCTTAATCTCACTCGCACCTTGCGACTTCTTTCTGTAGGGATTTGTGAAAGATGCAGTTTTCGTACTATTTGAATGACATAAGAAACCAATGATGCAACACATTTTTCACCGAGTATGAGATGAGTTCAGCCACCGTCAAGATGTTATTCGTGCAATCGAACTGCGGCTTACTGAACAACTATAAACTTTAATGTATGTATAATCAAATGGTATTTACAGAATTCACATACAATACATAGTTCAGAAACTATAGCCCATTGAAATTGTGTACTGTGTAGTAAATGTACTCCTACTATTGCTTCTTTGTCTTCTTTAAACTAATCAAATTTAACAGTATTCTCACTAATATAAGCAGTTATTATTAAAATGTGATCACAAAATTATTCTCGTATTTGCAGTTCTTCTTTCAACATGTAATTGTTTTGGTAATTGTGTGTAGTAGCGACACATTGGGATGTCAAGAAAATCATGAAGCGTTTTTGCAACAGATGGGTTAGTTCATTTTCACAAGTGCTAGTCATTCGCTTCTTTATGCTATGCCATATAACAGCTGAAAGTTTTAAATTTTATAAAAAGTTGAATATGGAAGATAACACAAACCTGCGATGGAAAAATTGTTTAAAATATAATATAATAATAAATATAATCAGTGATATTTATAGCTTTATTTAAATAATAAAAGAATTCCGTCACGCAGAGTTTAGTAGCAAATTTCATTTGAAATTATCAACGACTAAGCATTTTAGGCAAGTAAGCATTATAATGTTTAATCTTAATAATTAAAATTAGGCTTAGACTGACCGTGGGAAATATTAATTTGGTTAGGTGGTAACACTGAGTAGCTGTCACACCTTTATTCGATCCCCAGCGACCCCACGGCAGAAGAAGCACAAAACGAAGTTATTATGGGAAGCGAAAACGATATTACAAGGGCTATTAAACAAGATCATTCAATTTTACTAATTTTGTGTCGTTTTTATGAAAAATGTTTGGTTACGTATGATTTTAATAAAATTTAAAGTAAAATATACATTCCATAATTTTTTGTATTTGGCTTACTACTCCTAAAATACATCTGTATTTTGTGAGCAAACCCTACGTGATAGAAAAAAACGCTTTTCGTTTTTAAGTACAGCACTGAAAAACACAAAAAAGTGACTAAAGCTAAAACAGTTTCCAAAAAGTATTTTTTTGCAAGCCTGTGTTATTTTCTTAATCACAACGAGGATATAGCGTAATAATTACTTATAAATTTAGATTTATTTCCTTAAATAATTAGAAGATTATGTCAATTCGATGATGCACCTACGATTCCTCCTTTATTCGTGTATAAATTAATATAAAAATCAGTAGGCAAATTGTAGAGAGAGCATTACAGTTCATTAGTTATTTTAGGACTAGTATTATCACTATATTTCAAATTTCAAATGATCAATTTTTCTCTATTTATGTGAATGTATAATAATGGAATAATGACTTTAAATAGTTCTAATACATTATTACGGTCCAAACATTTCTTCGAAATTTATATTAATTTCGAAGCATCTCTGCGTAACCGCCGTAGTTTGCAGTATTCCTAATTCGTTCATCGATAAATATACTACGGCTACGAACATATTATATATACATTACTATCATCGTTCAATTCAATTTGGCGTCAGCCAGACATTGTGACTGTTTCAGACCGCGTTCCTCATTTTCCTCTGCTCGCGCCGCAGTATCTATACACAATACGCGATGGCGGACATATTCCCTTATGCAAGGGGTCTGCTGCTTAGAGCAATATCATGTTCGCGAGTCGAGTGACCGCCTTGTATGATAAAAACCAACCTTTCGTTTATTTATCTAAATTACGGGAGGAGCATCAATAATCTTAGACTAATCGGAAACGAAACCTCCTTAATCATGTACGTTAGTTGCATAGTACACAGTACATACACTACTGAAGTCTTGTTTCGACTAGCCTGCCGTTGTTCGGATCAGCTTAGCATATCAGACTTATAGACAAAGTGTATACAAGCACGCTAAGAACGTCCTCTAGCAACGAAAACGCTTATCGCAGACAAATTAAGTTACACACTTCATAGACGAATGTCTTCAGCGTCAGTATATGCACAAAGGCATATCTAAAGTACGTTCTTTTATAATAGGAGAAGTTGTACTGTATTATGTATTAAGGCTACTTTAAAATTACAAATAGATATACCATATATAAATGACGCTAGTTGAAGTTTTGTATTAATATTTATTTCGAAATTTAAGATGTAATTTTGATTATTTTGATTTTTATTAATACAGGGTGCGGTAGAAATAATTACCGAATATCAAACGTAAATAATGAAGTAACGTCAAGAGCTTTCAAAAATTTATTTCACAGTTTGCAAGAGTAATGCTTAATACATTTATTTCATATGCACATGCATACATATACTATCGCTTAGTTTTAAAATTTTTCTCAAATTGGTGTTCTATAACAAAGTGGCTGTGCTGTCAGGAATAGCTCTGAAGTACAGTACAGTAAAGTGAATGGCAAACGGTAAAATAAATTTTTGACTAGCTTCTGGGTTTGCTTTGCTATTTGTGTTTAATATTCGGGAATTATTTCTGTGAAATCCTGTATTATTACGCAGGTTGATAGCTCGGGGGTTAAATAAAATAAAAAACTTTGAAAATTAAATGCAGAAGGTGTTGCGTATCTGTCAAATTAGAAAATGGAGGGTAGTTATGTTTACCGGTTCCTTTTTAATCCAAATTCAACTTCCACTTTAACTTCATAAATACTTAAAAAACATTTTGAATCGGCGCAATGAAAACTTAACTTTGTGAATACACCATTACAATGTTATCTAATACTTAAGATTGTATACTATTAACAAATCTAATTTTCCTTCGTCTTATTCGTCTCTGTATTATATTTGCAACTTACGATCTCCTGATAATAAACACTTCCCCTTTAATAATAAACTCCTACCACAACTAATTTAACTTTAGGAAACTTTTGTTACACATAAGCGGCCGTTTCTTATTCTACGAAAGTTCGACTTCATGATAATGTAATAGTAATAAATTCGAGATGTGAATCAACGAGTCGAGCGTCTTCTGAGATGAACGTACAAGGCGGTAGACACTTCCCTTTCCTTCATGACAGATAAGAAACAAGGCGTCGAACTTCCGCCGTATGTCATACGATTTCCGAAAGTCCCGAACTAATTCCGAAAACGTAGCGGCGCTTAATTCAGGACCAGTTCGAGAAATAATTTTCGCAAATTTTCAGACATGTGTGTGATTTGGTGCGTTTTTTCTTTAACTCGAAAAAAGTTTAAAGTTATCATATCGCCACCTCTCTACATCCACCGCGGATGTTCTTGTGCTGGAAATAATCTTCGAGAGTTAGCGTCAAATTCCACCCTCCTGCCGTGTTTCGCTTCCCTGCTGTTCTGAATGCCTTAGATTTATTATTAAATATCGAAAGTATGCCTCTAAGTTATAATGGTTATGCATAAAACTGTCGTAATAAATTACATGTTTTTCCAGGGCAAGTTTTTCATCTGCGGCAAAAAATAAAGGAGATGGAAGATGTTCGTGGAAAGATGGTTGGTTAAGAAATAACGGCTGGGGTTTGTCGGCAAAGGAAAAATAAAATTCCCTGCGTAAATATAGGTTGGTTGATAGCGAAGTTTAGCATTTGAAGGCACGATATTAAAACTTCTCTGGTGAACGAGTTCTCTTTCTTCGTATTCTTTTCTTTTTTAGAAAGCCGAGGTAAAATATATAGAAGTTCAAATTTTCTAGACACACAAAAATTAATCTTATTTAAAGATAGAAGATATTCTGTCTTTAAATTTTAATTTGCATTCATTTAAAGTTCGTATTACGGCTTTTCAAAATTTTTTGAAAAGATTAGAAATTCTAGTATCACTACTTTATTGATAATTTGTCATATAAGCTAAGGTCTGTGGGCACAAGTAGTACCATAAGCGTAGTAACTTCACCAATTAATTTTTTATTGTATTCTATTGTAACAAATATATAACACGAGGAGGAAAAATTTGAGTTACAAAATAATTACAGAATTTTTAAAGAAAATAATTTTATTTGTCAAAATAGTCCTCTTTAACTAAAGTACTTATTCTTGCTTGTAATCACTACTTGAAATATGCAGAAAAGTCTTCCTTTGGTTGTCGATATGTCGCTGAAAATCAATAATTGTTATGTTGTTGTCAAGAAATTCCTTACTACGCATCAAATTTTTAATCATCAATATGAAAATTGTGGGCAATACCTGAACTGTATGGTAAACGAGAGACCAATAGGGCTCCGAATTTGTGTAAAAAAATATCGTTTTTGCGGTTATATGGAAACCAGATTTTGGGCAATTACTACATAATTTTTTAAAGACTCGAAGTAGACAGGTTTCTGTATACTATTCAACATTTGTAGTTTTTTGATCTTCAAGAAAAATTACTGCAACTGGGCTATAGTACCTCAAGAGAACAGTTATCGTTTTCTTTTCTGCTTGCGAACAACTTTTGTTTGCTTTTCCTCGTTTTCAAAGATTCAAATAGCTGATTACTCTCATAATTGTGCATATAAGATTCATCGCCCGTAGTGATATTAAATACCTTCGTTGAAAATCTTCCATCGAGCTTTCCAATCATAAGCCTATGTATATGAATGTACTCAGACTTGTTTTTGTTTGTCAGTTTACTAGTATTTGTACACGCAAATGTATGTATATGTAAAATGACATCTTTTGCAGATGATTCTATTTCCATTATCTAGGTTTGCGTAGAAATAATGTTTGCACCACAAATAGTTATTGCGTGTCATCCAGGTCTTGGTTCATATACACATTCCCTCTATAAATTCATTTCATTTTGAATTAATTATATGATTAGCCTCGTTTATGACCTCTTGTTGAAGTACGTATGATTTCCAACAATAAAAAAATTGTATCTTACCTGCTTCAACTTAAATTAATTAAACAAAGTTGCAACAGGAGACTATCAGAAAAGTAGGTTGCCAAGTGATGCTCGCGAACATGTTGATTTTTATCTGGATTCGTGGGCTACTACTAAAAATGTTCAAAACATATGTCTTATCAGTTCACGCGTTGCAGATTCTATGTTTAGTATTTTTCGCTTGATGTTTTATATAACAACAATGCGCAGCCACATTGAACTAATATTATTATTATGATTTGTTGGAAATTAGTTTGATTGAAAGAATCAGGACATGTTGTATGTTTGGCCAAAAGATGGCACCGCGAGAGCTTTAACAACAGCTTTTCGGGAGAGTTAACAAGAATTTAAGACCTTTAGAACAGTTTTGTCCACTCCACTCTCCAGATATAGAACTATTCTAGAAGCCAAAAGTAAAGTTAAACTTTAAGATTTCAATTCTAATTTTTCAAACGCATTTTTTAAACACGTACCCATTATTCATGTAATTTGCATGTTTCTTCCTCTTATGCCTAAATCGTATTTAAATGTCTATATATCTAACAGGTGTTTAAAAGTAAAAAACGAAATAATTTAATATTCGGCGCAACGTTAATATTGGATGCATTATTTAACATTGCTGCGGACACAAAAAATGTTAGTTAATATATTTTTTTAAGAGAAGTTTCCTCAATGTAAATCAGGGCTTTCATAATGTTATAATATTAACAAACCTATATAGAACATGGAACTTTCAGTCTTCGAGAATTTATTTATGCACATTTAGACTACAGGTAAAAGTAAATCAACATATTCAGTAATAGTCGGTCTATCTGATTTTTATTCATTCCAGAAGGTGATGCTAATGACAGTATTGAAATGTCGATAGTTGACTCGTTCTTCCTATATGCACTTTGTCCACAAGAGCATTGGACTATTTCTCGGAAGGGCGAGACTTAGGAAGCACACAGATAGGGTACTAAGGGCTGTATATTAGTACGCTCTACAATAAATATTTCAATTGCGTTTTTGCTACGGAAGAGTGCAATACGATTTTGGAATGAGCATTACAAAAAATTGAGACAGTGTTCTTGGTGTCGCCTACAAAAGGACTGAAAATTGGTATTGCTCGAACGGCACAATTATTTACATAAATCACCACAACGTGTATGAAAGTGAATACAACGTTATCGTGATACAAATACAGTCAATGATTTTCATTTTCTAAGCAAAAAGCAAGTGATTAACAAATAAGAAGATAAAGAGATAGAGCCATTGTTTGAACTATATTCGAATTTAAGATTACGTCAAGCTTGAAATGAATTCGTATAACTGTAAAGATATAAACAATAGAATGACAATAAAACACCACTTAGAAAATATCAAACGGAAAAGCACTAATTAAAATAGCTGATAAAAAAAACATGAAATGAAAGGACATTCATGATTGGAAGAGAATAATGAACGTTATAATATAATTTTACAAATAGAGCATCTTTTGGCACTTGAGTCCCATGTTTGAATGACCCATACCAATTGAATGTTATAAAGCTCAACTAAATACCCTCTAAAAGTGTATGGGATTGCTATTGAGAATAAGGCGTCAGGAAATTGGATCCGTTTACAAAAAATATGACAGCTACAAGAATAATAAATAACTACGAGAAGTGTTTGTTGCGAAGTGCCACAATATGGTATTGGTTGTTGAGCACCACCTTACAGACGCCAAATTATTGCAAATACATTAATGATGTAAAAAAAAAGAGTTCCAATTTGATTGAGTTCCGGGTTAGTTTTAGCGTTGCAATGATGAAAACAAACGAATAATAATAAACAAAGTCATAACAAGCATCAAAATGTTCAGGACCTGTAAAAAGCTGAAAAAAAGTATTAGCTAAAAGAAAAAGATGATGTTTCCAACAAAAAATTGAAGAGGATCGTATACATATAAATCGTCGCAATAATAAATGTAGTAATTTTTGCCAGCAGTAATTTTATCCTGCAGTGTAATGTTTTAGGAACTTAACTACGCTATGGAAAATTTTACGGTTCAGATAACGCGTGCATATGCTGTGCTAGTGACAGTGTTCAATAAAATGCACGATTGCCTCATTACAAATTTAACATGCGATATGGTTTTTTAAAACGTCATTTACAAACTAAAATCAATATCATGCTAGAATAATATTTTCCTGTTAGTTCTATTTGTTTATTCAGTGTAAATGAAATCAATATATGTATGTATATACCATATTTAATTGAAATTGTTGCCATTGTTGGCATTAAATTAAATAATAATTAGGTTAAATATAAATTTTAATTGAAATATTTTATAATACAATTAAAACGCGTCTCTTTTACTATATAAATTGTAGGTTTTTATTTGTTTTCACTGAATACATGATTCGAGGATAGTCTTTTTAAATTTGTAAGTTGTTATGTAAATGAATGCTTAAATAAGCAGTTTACGATGAACGAATGGTTTTCATTAGGATCAACGAAAATTTGTAGTATTATATATGTATATGAATAAAATTTTGCAGAAACTAACAAAAGTAGAAAATACGTATCAGATATTTTGCAAGCAATTTAGGATAATTAATAGATAAGCTACACGTCTAACGCTAGAACAAAGAAAGGCCATGACAATTGTATAGAAAATCTTTTCAGGACGTAAAATACAATATATCGTATCGAATGGTAATATATTTTCTGTGGACATCATTCCGCATAAGGACTTGAAAATGCGGATAGTTTTTTCAAGATGTGCCCTGAATGCTGCCAAATGAACACAAAGCGGTGCGAGTGGCAATTTAGCAGGTGACTTTTCGTTAGTTATCATAATGGATGAAACTAAATGTTAGTTAGCGCAATGAAAACACATCGATTCTCCGCCACCGTAAATATTTTGAAAATCCATTAGTACAGAAAAAACGTAGGAGGCATGTTTTGGGACAGTGAAAGCGCTGAATTTTTTCATCGAGATAACTATTCTGCATATCGGGCGGTTCTAACTTAGTAGTTTCTTCATGACAACAACAATGAAGTGATGCTTCATGTTTTCTATTCACTTGACGTCGGGCCTAGTAATTTGAATGAAATAAACCTCGGCCGCTCGTTTTTCAATCGAATCGCTCTTATATAAGCGATATTCCAATAAATAAGGGAAACCTCTACAGAAAACGAAACGTTCTTGGCAGTAATGGAATTATAGCCAAGTAGCAAAAAGTGTACACATACAGCGAGATTATTTAACAGAAATAATCGAGAATTTGAATGAACTTTGCACAATATATGACACTGGGGAACAATTTTTAACACAATTTCTGTTGAGTTCGATTTTGCAGCTGTTTTAAAGTTAAATAGGTATGCTTATTAAAAACTTTTTTAATAAACATAGCTTTTTTAACTAGTTTTAGTCAGTTCTCTTCTAATACGTCAAGCATTTTCTCTACAGCTTATAACAATATGACCACTCTATAAGCAAAGTGAGTGATTCCATCAATATTTGAAGATCATGGATCCACGGTATTAGGGTAGACAGGATGTACAAGGGGTACTAGGAAAGTTTTGCAATACAATGCAACAATGAACATGTTCATAGGTGAATAGTAGCTGCCGCGTCATGTCGATGAGCTCAGTTATTCATTAACAGTGAGAGTGTAAAGTGTTTGCGATGGCATCGTGGTCACGAATGAGATAAGGACAGTTTTGCGTTATAATTTCGTGTGTGGTTTAAACATAGACTAGTACTTCGAAGAAACGACTCTTACACTAGGTGATGTTTGTCCACATCGCACAACGATATTCAGATGGTATAGAGAATTTCAAAGGCGAAATTTAACTGTGAAAGGTGCTGAGAGGCCGGGAAGGCCACGAACGTTTCCCTCCGTAACCGACGTTACTACTGTGAGGAAAATGCTTGACGAGGACAGGCGAGTGACCTACCAATAGATAGAGGGTACTTCAGGCCGAAATGCAGCAGCAATTCGTTCGATTCTGCATGATTATTTGCACGTGAAGAAACTTTATTCTCTCTGGGTGCCGCATCGACTGACTGAAGAGCAGATGACACGACGTGTGACTTGGTATCGGGAGATGTTAAAAAAGCTTAATAAGTGACAATCTCGGTATTTGAACAATATTGTGTCAGGTGACGAGACTTGGCTGTACTATTACGATGTGCCGACCAAAGCTCAAAACAAAGTTTGGGTCTTTGATGATGAGGATACACCCGTAGTTGTCAGAAAATCCCTATCTGTAAAGAAGAAAATATTTTTCAAATCGAGTGGAATTGTGGAAAGCGTCATTTTGGACACACAGAAGACAGTCGCAGCTAAGTGGTATACTGAACAGTGTTAGCTTAACTCATTGGATCTATGAAGAATCTGCGGCCAAAATCAAGAATGGACACCCGGTTCCTCCATCACGATAATGCTCCAGCTTACCGCGCCAAAACCTGCACCGAGTATTTGACCACGACAGGATTGAAACTTCTCGAACATTCTCACTACAGTCCAGATCTTGCTCCCTGCTACTTTTCATTGTTCCCGCATGTGAAAATGAAGCTAAAAGGGAGGCGGTTTTCCAGTGATGAGAACCTCCTGCGAGCTTGGGACAACGAGTGTGCTTACTCCCTAGGGAAACTTGGCAGAACAGGTTTAAAGATTGGTTTCGGAGGGTGGGGACGTGTATTGAGTGTAGAGGAAATTACTTTGAAAAAATTAAATAAACACAGCTGTATTGCAAAGCTTTCCTAGTACCCTTTGTATATATGATGACTGACTATTGTTGGAGCATCAAGTGCGATTGTCCACAAATGGAACACTCCAGGAAAAGCTATAACGAAAATTTTTACCTTAATATGTGTAGGTTTGCTGTTTGGTGAAAGAATTTTATTATACTATATATAACTATATGTATATAGACTTTGTATGAATAAAATTATGCCCTGTAAATAGTATATTCGGTAATTTTTTCTTGTATTTTCCTTTGTATGCACATTTTCTAAGATTTTCGGGACAAATAGTGGGTATCTTGTAGCTTAAAAAAACTGGGATCATTTTTGGATACAGTTGCCAAAAGTCAAAAACAAATGTCGGATCTAGACCAACGAAATTTGTGTTTTCCAGTATAATTTAAATATTTATATTATGTTAGGCAGATAAAATGTTTATCTTTTCCTTTTGTACGCAATATTGGCCGACATTCGGAAGGAAGAAAAATTTAATGTGAATGAGTCTGTTAAAGTTTAATTTGTATATTACACAGAGATTATGGTCAAGTTGCTTAAAAAAGGTAAACTCAAACGGAATAAAAGGAGGAGGAGTAAATTTAGAAAGTAAAGAATTTGTATACAAGGATTGAAGGAGGGGAGAAGAAGAAGGAGAAGGAGGAGAACGGAAAGAGAGGGCGAATGAGGAGACGGGGGAGAAGGGGGAAGGATTGGCGAGGAAGGAGCAGAAGGGGGAAGAAAGAAGGAAAAGAAGGATGAAAGAGGGGAAGTGGGGGAGGGGAAGAAGGAGAAGATACCGTGATAGTGCCACCAAGACTAATTATGTCTCTATAATTAGGGTATATATTTATATATATATAAATGATCACGATCTTTTCATTTTAATGCGTTTATGCCTTTTTGATCATCTATGTAACTGTTTCATATACTTTGTTTTTTGTAGATCGAGGACGCCGTAGTCCCATTCATCTTGAATTTCCGAGGTGCTACTGTATGAACGACATGAAACTAGCTTTATAAAATACCATATTTAACATATCATGACGTATTTTATTACAATTAAAATTCATAGAGATGGTCTGGTGTAATTTACAGATGTTTTAATAATTTTGTTTCTCCTTATAATTTTGTAAAATGGTGTTCTATAAGGATTGTAATCTCGGCAAATACATGTGTACATATGGTCCATGTAGGCAATTGTTGTATGTATTTCCAATGTAGTATTTATTTTATTTTGTTCCATTTATCTGAACAAGCAAAGACTAATTTCAGATTTTCGAAACAGATTATACTTCTAAGCGTCTAGTTGCAGCGAACCCACATCATAATTTCCAATGGAGCGAAAATTAAATATAACGTATACTGAAAATGGCTCCTCGTTTATCAATAATAAAGTTACGCTAGACTTCATCACATAGTGATCTACTTTTGCCGTCCCGTGCTCGTACATACAAATTCATATATGTACTTCGGAAGTACCACTGGTAAACGTGACCGAATAGGGTCTTAAAAATAATCCGAAAAATAGTAAAAGAAAGGAGAAAAAAACATCGGAGATGTTTGAACATGACATATATTTGTTACGAATAAATCATAAAAATCGTTTTCTTCTTGAGAAAATATTCGAGTTTTACTTTTTAGTAAACGAAAGATAAGGATGTCGGAAAAGAAAAAAATACACATATAAAATATGAAAAATAGAGGCATGCATTATTCAGACACTCTGTTTACGTGCACGAGTATATTTTTTAAAATTATATAGTTTATTTGTATTGTTTTATTATTGTAAATACTGGTTATTACCCTGCATTTACAATTGGGTACAGAACAAATATAGTTTAAAGAAATACAAGTACTTATTGAGAAGATATAAGAAAATTTATCAAACACTGGGGCACGACAAAAATATAGGAAAAACCAGTCAAAAATGAAACTGAAAATTAATAATTATTCAAGCCAATAATGGCAATTTATTGCTGATAAAACAGCATTTGGAATACTGAGCTAGATTTGCTGTAATTTTCAACAACTAACATCAGTCGTTAATATTATTAAAGCTTTTGCAAATAATTTCTCGGTTGTATTTCAGCCTCTATAAATGAAAAACGCTCATATTTATGTAATACTTTCAATAACATCTTCAGTAATACTCCTTTCTCTAAGAGTGATATTCTGATTTTCAAATAGTAATAATAAATCCCTGCATATGCCTTGACGGCTCATGGGACATGACAGGGTATGGTCTTTCCCAGCTGGGTGCCTCTCGATGCATTAGAACTGTAACGTGACAAGCGCTATCAACAGACAATCTATTACTAAATCAGAGTTTAACCATCATTATGAACAGCCTGAGACGAACTAGAGCACAAAAAACGCCATCGGTGTTATAGGTCGCACTGGGGTTCGGGCTTGTTACATTCAGATTGGTAGCCTAGTCATCAGTCCAATAGGCTACCACAGTTCCATCCCTCTATCAAATAATCGATTTGAATATAACCACGGAACATGACAGCTTAACAAATTTTATTTTACATAAATGTGCTGATGCTCTAACTGGTCCTCTTACGTTTATCTTTAAGTTCGTTTTTCAGACATCTACTCTCCCAAATGTTTGAAATATCGGTACAGCAACACGCAACTCGTGCGTACTAGAATAGCAATCATTCAGATATTTTATTCTCCTTCCGATAAATATTTGATCGAATTTGTTTAAGTTTTTAAACAACTTCTGCAACAAGAAATATTTAGGCACACTGAAGCTTTAATGAACATGGTTTCTTGCAACGAGGCAGATCTACTGTTACTAAATTGTCTCTAATTATCAGTTAGCATTTCAATTGATAAACGTGTTTAAGAGGATATTATTTACACTGAATTATCTAAAACCCTTGGCATTATTGACCATTCATTGCTATTGAGTGAAATGGATTTTATTGGTCTTAGTCCTAGACACTTTTCTAACCTTTATTTTACTTACAGATTTTATTACATTACTTAATGGCTTCTTATTGTAAAACTTTACGGTTTCATCAGGAGTACTGCAGGAATGTTTGATGGATCTTTTGGTCTTCAATGTATTCATAAATGATCTATTTCGATTATCCAATTGACCTGAAAAGCTAAGTAAATATTTACAATATCACAATAACTATAATTATTTTAATTTATAAAAATCTTAGTATCACTAAAAATTAAAATCATTCTTTAGTATTATTTCACAAACCTTGCTAATCGCAATCTATAATTGCAGTACGTTCTGCAATTTTCTTTTCTTAAAATAGACGTAACTACTACCGCAGTTAAATTTCGTAGATTTTGCTAGTATTTCATGTTATATTTATTATTTTTAGTAATAGTTTTTTGACCGTTAAACTCATGAACTTTTATTTTTTTTAATTTCCTTACTGCTGCTCTCAATTCATCAATAGATGTTTCTTTAATACTGGTACCGTCGTCTTATCTGCCATGTTGACATCGATGTCTTTTTTCAAAGCTACTGTTCAAAGTTGCATCTATCATTTATTTGTTCTTCTGTCAACAAGATATTTTATCTTTACCTTGTTTATCATAATTTTATTATTCGTTTTGAATTTCAATATTTTGATCATTCTATATAAAAGTATTATATTTCTATGTGTGGTTTCCTCTATCATACCATATTGCTCACATTCAAAACATTTTATTTCCAAAATCGCTCTTTATATGTATAATAATTATGCACGTTTTTTTCAGCAATGTATTTTCTCCACAGTTTCTTCTTTCTGTCACCACGATTTTGACAGAATTAATTCATTATGCCGCACATTTACTTAATTATTCCTCGCTATTCCATACGGTTTTTCATCTAATTGTTGGATTTTCTTTATACAGATTCCATATTTTCTTAGGTCCTCTATTTCATCCCATTTCGTATCTCGTAGCTATTCTTACAAGATTTGATGGTATTTAGATCTGATTTCATTTTCTAATAATTTATGTACTTTTATAGCTTTAGGTATTTTCTTCGTATTTCCGTTTTACTTTTTGATTAACATAATCGATCGTTTTTTATTTTAACTTCAGTCGAATAGTGACCATTTCCAATTTTACATCATCTTTTCATCATTGTGCCACTTATATTGTTTCTATCTCCATGATGAACTAGTACAAGATTGATTATTAATTTCTCGCTCTCTGACCATTTATAATTACTTTGCCAAAATTTGCTCTTGATTGCCTTCTATTTCTACATTAAAATAGTAGAATGGAGCGGGTTATATTTGTATGTACATACATATCTCTTTCATTACTAGTATATATGAGAAAAAATCAAAATGTGTGTCGGTGGCTAATTGCTGACTGCCGACTAAGTTCGTTAATAATGTCCACGAATTGTTAATTAACTGTATTGTATTCTTGAACTCTGCCATTATTACTGAAAGAAATTCTACTGGTTATAAAGGCGGCTTGTTCCGCCAATAGAGAGCTCCTACACATTATAGTTACGAATTAACAAAACTTTTTTAAATATATTCCAAACGGTGGATCGACTGTGACAATTTTCTTCATTAACTTTTAAGTCTCCACATCTTTCTACATTATTGTTTGTCCGTCATATCAATAAGGCTTCATTTATAAGAGAAAGTCGTGATGATTTTCGAAAAACACATTATTTTGCTGGAAGGCATAAATAATGCATTCAATGTGATAATGGAGTTTTTAAAAACTGAATTTATTACATTTCTTCCGGAGCATAACTAAATATGTTATCGAACTTAGTTAATATAAACATAATATATAATCATAAGTAATTTGTTTATAAATATTTAATATTATTTTTAGAAACATCTTAGCATAAAAATGACCTTCGGTAAAATTCGGAGAAAGATCAAAGTATAAACCAGGGTAAACCATTTGAGGGGGAGGGGATGTAATTGAGGAAATAAAATCATTACAAGGCAAAATGTCTATATATATAGTTTGATACATATATGTATACAGAAAAAAGGAATAAATAATATAAACACTAAAATGTAAATAATAGTGCTAAAAGACTGTCAGACGGGTGCTCCTCAATCGTATAATAACAGTTTATTGTTAATGAGGATTTAACTTTCTTTTAAGTCTTTATTTAGATAATTTCTTAAATGACTCTGATTGTTATATAAATTTCATTATAGATCATCACGTTTAGTTTCAGTTTTCATATATCGACGCTCACACAATTCGTTTCTTGTTCTAGTGTTGTAACTATGAAGGTCACTTCCACTTTTAGGCTCATTTTTGTGTTTCAAAATATAAACCGGCGCATGATAGGTACATACCGCAGTAAAATACATTATTTTATTTAAAATGATGTGCTCTTCGAAGCTTATTTAATATTCTTTTTGTAATTTGAAGACTATCGGTTTCCGTTGGCTTGTTCTACTCTCTGTGATATAGATGAGTGAAAAGCAAATAGGAAGCTATTCCCATCGACCTATGACTAACAGAATAAATTAATCTTCGCAGAGTATAAATACTTCTAGATAATCCCATACACATTCGATTCAAATGACATATCCAGACGTATCCCCAAAAACCTATAGTACGAATTGTAATATATGGTACATGGTCTAAATCTAAAATTAAATAAATAATAAAATAAATTGCAGTACAACGCAATACAAAATAATGTTTAATTATTATTACAAACACTTGTTAAACTAAAATAAAAGTACATTGCTATTGAAAATATTTGTAAACATTAATATGTAATTAAATAAGCTTTACTGTTTTAATATATGTACTTGTATTAAACCTGTTAAAAATAAACGTAAATGATGTGTGTTAATTATTTTAAAAATAATAAATGATGTTTGTAACTTCATACTTTGAAAGCACGATATGAATTATTAAATTTAGTATTCTAAAAATAGCTTTGGTTTTCAACAGAATAGACACTGTCAAACAAACAATACGTACAATATTTCAGTTTATTAAAAATTCATTTTATAAAATGTAATAACGGAATTATTTGTATAAAACTTCAGAGAAACAAATAGTGAAAATAATTCACAGAAAAATTGTGTTATAGTACGTTGTTTATTTTATTTTAGTGAACTGCTCATGAAAAAATGAAGGTGTTATAAATATAGGTAAAAGAAAGAAAATTCAAAACTACCTCTTAAGTTAGCTTTCGGTTAAATTTATGAATAATGATTAATCTTTTAGATTTAGCCTCTGATCAGTTTAAGAGCAGTTGTTATTCTAAAGATATTTGTATTAACTTTCTTTAATCTCAATTCTTCATTTTTTTAAACACGTGGTAAAAAAACCATTATTTTCAGAGTAAATGTATTTTTGGATAGACACCAAGAGTATTAAAATTAAAATAGCTATACGAAAATGATTTGGCAAGAAGTGAGAATACCATGTTTCGGAACAACTCCCTGTATACTTAATTGTCAAGATTTCTGATAATAATGCTTCTTTGAAAGCCCTGACATAGCGTAACTTAAACACACGTAATTCAAATTATTAATAAAATTTAATCACTGAAGGTTGATATATGTTATAACCCCTTTCCACATTAATTTTCGCATTCTGTATACGTATTTCGACAACTAAGTTTGTAATCATCAACAGATAATTAAACAGTGTCGCACCTGGAAACTACGGCAAAATACCTGTACGAAAACAAATTCCGCACACGAAACGTACCGCCGAAAGCCAAAACGCACACTGTGGGGGTTATATATCAACCTTCAGTGATTAAATTAATCAACCACATCAAAATTACCATTAATAAAATTGATGACATTGTTTTGAACCGCTGAAGGATTCAAATTAAAGAGATAGTTAGCATAGTGAGCATATTGATTGAACGCGTCATATTTTACTAATAAAACGTAGCATCCCTAAGCTGTTAGCAGGGTGGTGTTGAATTGTATTTAAAAAGGATGAAAAAGTGCGAATGTCAAGCGATAATTTAAAATGATTTAACAGTAATCTAGCTAACTTTTTGCGAAGATTTGTTACGGTTATTATATGTATTTATGAATACAATTGGCAATGTCAATAGTATATAACCCTTCCCAACGAAAGCCAAGACACCATTACTGTTAACCGTATTAACCGCATTATAACGATCTATTAGGTAAATTAAAGAAAATAATTTCTGAAAAGCGATTTGGAATAAATAAAGAACTTTGAAATTATTTCAATTGTCTGCAAAAAATTCAATTGAAATTTGAAGTTGTGTCTTTTTCACCCTATTCTCTGGGTTTAGCCCCAAGTCATTTCCACTTATTCATCAAACTAAAACTTTCCTTGCTGACAGTTCCGATCGCATGAAAACGTGGGACGTCTTTTAAGTTTTGCATAGTGGGACATAGAGGGCGCCACTAATAAAATGTTAGTACTAAAAACTAACTTCCATTTTTAGTTAACCTAAATTCGAAGTTACAGTGCGATACGTGTAGTGTTGTAGCTACAACGAACTGTTCAAGTTGACAAGTTAGTTGAAAAATGGAATTAAACCGAGAACATTATGGCGAAATAATTTTTATAATTTTCGAAGACAATTATCTCAACAAGAATGCCTTGCCGAGTTGGTTTATATTTTCGGCAATGAAGCACCACATCAGTCAACAATTTCTCGTCGGTATGGAGAATTCAAACGTGAACAAAAACCGGTAGTCACTTAGCAAAACGTTGATGCTGTGCGCAAGATCGACATGTGACATATTGCTTGATTGAAGCATTATTGGGGATTTCAAAGACCTCAATTCAAAAAATTTTGCATAAAGAATTGTGTGTAAAAAAATTAATTTCACGTTTGATACCGCATCTGTTGACCAAAGAACAGAAAGCAACTAGGGTGAATTTGTGTAAAAAAAACTCTAAAACCATGTACAACATTGTCAGTGGTGATGACGCTTGGATTTACTCATACGAGCCAGAAAAAAACGCCAATCGTCTGTTTGGTTGTTCCAAAGTGAAGAAATGCCGACAAAAGTTATCCGTTCTCGAAGTGTCCGCAAAAAGATGGCCGCGACATTTGTCTTGAAAGCAGGACATGTAGCAATAATTCCTCTACAAGGTCAAAGAATTGTTAATGCCGATTGGCATACAACCATTTGCTTGCCGCAAATCATCGTTTAGCTTCGAGAAACCAACCGCGAACGACGGATCAACCTCTATCAAGACAAACAAAACAAGAAGACAAGAACGCAACAAAACATCGAATTGTTGTTCCAACGACTTCTTTACCTTTCCGAAATTCAAGAACCGACTGCGTGGTCAAAGGTTCCAGTTGTAAGAAGGAGCCGATGCCTTCGAAAACGCAATTTTGATTGTACCAACAAACGAGTGGAACAACTGCTTCCAGACTTGGTTCGAGCGCATGAAAGTTTATTAATTTTTAATTTTATTCCTTAAAAGACAACCCACGTATCGTTTAGTATTTTAAATAAAATGAATAATTATAATATTTTATAAAAAGTAACACAATTTTTCAATTATTAATTCATAATCATAGACCCAAATACATAAATGTTCTTTATTCTTATCATCATTATTTAAATAATGATAATAACATATTAATAACTGTTATGTGAACAAATTTTTGCGTTATATAACCTTAAAGTTATTTTACATTTGTAAAATTAAAATAAGATCCCTTTAAATCTAAAATTCATTTAAGATGCTGGTAGCGACTTAAAATCTGGAGGTTCAATTTTCACACGCTCTTCGCAGTAAATCAGGCTGTATTTCGGCAATAACGCGTCGAATGTTGGCTTTTAAGCGCTCAATTGTTTCGGGTTTATCGGCGTAGACGAGAGACTTTACATATCCACAGAAAAAATAATTTAATGGCGTCGAATCGCACGAACCAGGTGGCCAGTTAACAGGTCCATTTCATGAAATTAATCGTTCGTCAAATGTTTCTTTCGGTAAATTAATTGTATCGCGCGCTGTGTTGCATGTGGCGCCGTTATGCTGAAACCACATATCTGCAACATTAATGTCTTGCAATTGAGGTACGAAAAAGTTAGTAATTATGTCTCTGTACTGCTCACTGTTGACTGTAACGAAATAACCATCATCATTTTTGAAGACACGTGGACTATTCTTCCACCGGTCTATAAAGCGCACCAAACGGTGACTTTTCTGGATGAAATGATGTTTCGACAATGACTTGTGGATTATCAACGCATCAAATGCAACAATTCTGCTTATTGACATAGCAATTTAACCAAAAGTGTGTTTCATCACTGAAAAAATGTTCAAATGAAATTGTGGATCAATAGCAATGTTTCTTTCGGCCCATTCACCAAATTTATGGCGCGAACGATGATCATGTAGCTTCAATTCCTATACAAGTTGAATTTTGTAAGCACGTAAATCAAGATCTTTAGGCAAAATTTTCCATAAAGTAGATGGATACAAGTTTAATTGTTGAGCACGATGACAAATTGATGCATTTGGATCATCATCAACACTACAATGCACACCATCAATTACTTGTGTGTGCGCACTGTCCGACGTCTTACGAGATCCATATTATCGTATAGAGTAAACATATTAAACGGTTCATAGTTGCTCGAATTAGTCGCTCTGATAGACGTCTATTCATGATGAATTCCAAAGCAAACAATCTCCAAAACACCAGAGAACTGTCAAATCGACTGTCATAGAAAACGGTATTGCCAATTTAAAGTTCTTCACCTCAAAAAAAAACACTATATACGTACTAATGACCAAGAATCTGAAAACAAAGAGAAGCAGTGCATATGTTAATCACTAATAGTAGCTGAAAAAATTGCCTTTGAAGCGATTGAAATATTGTTGAAATATGTATGTAGGTACTTAATGCATTGATTCTATAATAGAGAAACAACTTAAATCAAATATTCTTGAAATCTCGTCATGGAATTCAGGGAATTCAAAAACTTACAAATTTAAGGATATATGAATATCGTAATTTAGATATCACTGCGCTAGGACAAGATATATTGATGTGACCACGAATATCATAGTTTTTTTTAAAAGATATTATTTAAATACATACAAAAAAATATTCATAATAAGGAGATATTTCCAAAAAATAATAAAAGCCAGTGGAAAGTACTTTCAAATTTAGAGAATATATTATGTTAGGTGGTACAACCGATTGTTGCGCACTGTAACAAATTCAATGTAAGTTGGACTTTCTGTATAAGTTGCTTTAAAGTTGTGGTAATGCAAATAGCTCGTTAAGTGATCTTGGTCAAAAACGAGGCAATTTTGTGCTACAATTTTTTACATCGATTTAATATTAATCATTAATTAGATAGCCTGAGGAGTTTCGGAGACAAAATTTCACCTTGACAGATATTTCAAGGTGGCTCGCCGCACCTAGCCTCACCTCACGTAAAATATTCAAGTGCAAATATATTGAACGTTTTCACGAGATAAAAGAATATCTGGACAATCGTGCATCAAAAATTCATACTATTTTGTACGGAAGAGAAAGGTTTGTTCTCTTTGTGTACCATATGCCTTAGTGTATTTCATGACGTCACGAGATGTCTACGGAATTTAAAAATGGAACATCTCGTTATGTTAACAATTTTGACGAAACCAGGCTTTACTATTATGGCAAGCGATTTTATTACCCTGTTTTCTGATGTTAAAAACAGGTTAAGAGGAAGAAAGTTTACAAAAAATGACGATCCTCTTAGGGTGTGGGATAACGAGTGTGTCCAGCTTTCAAAAGAAATTCGAGTTAGTTCGATGACTGATATCGAATAACAGGCAAGTCTATAAAATATTATTGAAATTAAATTTGAAAGATTTTGAAAAATTTGTAATTCCTTTTGTACTATTCTGCAGGATAAACTGCTACTCCAGTCGATTCTAGGTTTGAGCATGTTAAAGATGTTGAATAAAACTGCTAGACTGATCACAAGTTATTTAGAAGAAATTTCGGTGTGCGAAATGTACTATCTACATGCCTCGAAAATATCGTTGAGAAGTTACGGTTAACAAAAAATATGTAAAGATCATAGATAATATCTAGTGAAGTACATCCTTTGCATACTTAAAACTGAAATTAAGAATGGATTTTCTGAGAACACACACGTAATCACACACTAATTAATAATTCATGAATTCATGAAAAATGGTGCGTCTAATTTCTCGTGAGAGAAAAACGCGCGGAAGTTACCAGACTTAGGATTAGGTTTACATAAGAAATTGGAAAGAGCATTTGATTTTGACGAAACTAACTAATTCTAGGGTAATACTATATATTGATTAGTTATCCACAGATTTAACCAAAAGTCATGTAAAACGAAAAAATTAATGGAAAGACTCAAAAATATTTTTTGTTTTCCAATTTCCATACCTGCTCTCGTTGAAAGTTTGTATTCGGCGCACTGAAAACTAACCAACCAGCGAAATGCATAAATAAACAAATTATTAATTAAGCGGTTGGTGAACTGGCGCGTTCTGACCAGATAAATATTTGATGTAAACGGCTCATTAAGTGTTGGTGATACATTCACGACCGTTATTGCACTGGATAAAATCTAAATGCAGCGCTGCGGTTATTCGTCCATGTAAAAGTGCATACGCCTCTATCACGTATTCAAGCACGTTATTGCACCCTTGATAGTAGTCAATGTTTCATCATCTACAACGTTGCTTTTATTTCTAACTCAGGTTTTATATTGTAGTTTCCAAATGATTTGACAGTACATTTTTGAATGTGCAATATCGTGTCAAGTATTATTATTAAAGGTAATTTTTTTTATGACTAGATAAAAGCAAATTATGAAAAGCTATTAAATTTAAATACGAAATAACATTTGAATTCATATGGTGTATTACTAAACTGTTAATGTTAATACTAAATAATAATAAGTTTGTTAGGAGTTTGATTATTGTGTTTATTGCAATGCAAAATGACAATAATGAAATATATTTGCTGAATTAACACAATATACAAAGGGTACTAGGAAAGTTTTGGAATACAGCTTTGTTTACTTAATTTTTTCGAAGTAATTTCCTCTACACTCAACACACCTTTTCATCCTCCGAAAGCAATCTTTAAACCAGTTTTGCCAAGTTTCACTAGGGAGTAAAGCACACTCGTTGAAGTTTCAATCCTGTCGTGGTAAAATATTCGGTGCAGGCTTTGGCGCGGTGAGCTGGAGCATTATCGGGATGGAGGAATCAGGTGTCCATTCTTGACTTTGGCCTCAGGTTCTTCATAGATCCAATGACTTTAGGCAGGCACTGTCCAGTATACCACTTAACTTCTTCCTTGTGTCCAAAACGACGCTTTCCACAATTACACTCGATATGAAAAATACAGCTATCATTTTCTGCTTTACAGATTGGGATTTTCTGACAACTACGGGTGTGTCTTTATCATTAAAGAACCAAACTTTGTTTTGAGCTTTGGTCGGCACATCGTAATAGTACAGCTAAGTCTCGTCACCTGCCACGATATTGTTCACATACCGAGATTGTCCCTTACTAAACTTTTTTAGCGTCTCCCGGTACTAAGTCACACGTCGTGTCATCTGCTCTTCAGTCAGTCGATGCGGCACCCAGAGAGAACAAAGTTTCTTCACGTGCAAATGATCATGCAGAATCGAACGAATTGCTGCTGCATTTAGGCCTGAAGTACCCTCTATCTGTTGGTAGGTCACTCGTCTGTCTTCGCCAAGCATTATCTTCGCAGTAGTAACGTTTCCATCCGTAACTGACGTTACCCTCCCGGCCTCTCAACATCCCCCACAGTTATCCCTGAATATCGTTGCGCGATGTGGACAAACATCACCTAGTGCAAGAGTCATTTCTTCGAAGCACTGATCTATGTTTAAACCACGCACAAAATTAAAACGCAAAACTGCCTTTATCTCATTTCGTGACCACGATGCCATCGCAAGCACTTTATATTCTCGCTGCTAATGAATAACTGAGCCCATCGACATGGCGCGGCGGCTACTATGCACGTATGAACATATCTCAACATGCAGCAACAATTGTAGTGAAAATGGATTTCGATGAATAGGTGCTTTGCAGCATTTTCTTGTAGTGTAACATAGAAGTCGCTATGAAGATATTGTATATTTTTGTCTGATACTAATTTTTCAACAATATATAGCTAATGAGTTTTCTACCTTGTATATATGTCAGATATTAATTAAAACAAAACAGATGCAATTATATAACGTATATTGCCATAAAAATCTAATGCAAGGTTAATAACGTTACAGTTTTGAACATGTGATATTTGAAAAGAAAGAGTTAGTTAATGATGTTTAAAATTTTTATATTTGATCTGCGAAAAAAAGGTAAAGAATTATCGTTAATATCGCACCTGTCGGATACGACCATTAAACAAATTTTTCATAACCATTTGGAGATTGTGAATATCGAAACGAATATTGAACGTGTACATTCGTTGTGCTTCTTATTATAAATTATATCTTTATTTAAACAGACCAGTTAGAATATTGTATTGACATGGCAGAGGAGACCATTTTAACACTGTCCATGAAACCAACACAATGATGGAGCCTTTTGAAGTTAAATCAAAAGATAATTTTTATAAAGTGTTAGAAATGTTTATTAAATATTGTAAGAATAGCGCAAGAGACGACTTTACAGGTACAAATTGATCCGCTAATTTAGCCTTCGCATAGCCTTGATTTAACCGAATAAGACGTCATTGGGATACGTTGAAAAAATGTGTAGAGGTCATCCAAACGTTCCCGAGAATTTAAACGACGCCCAGATTTCTGTGCAAGAAGAGAATATTTCTCGAACTTTTATTTAGTAAGTAATTATAAATTAAGCTTTTACAATTGCTTATTTAAATTTTCTTTAGTTTCACAATATTTTTCAATATTTTTGTCTAATTTATAGAGAAATCGTTGTAAACAAATCGAAATTATTTAAAATGTTGTACCGGCCTATCCCAGTTGTCTTCTTGCATATACAATACATATATGGTAAAACATATTTAGAATTCAAAATCGACAAAATAAAAGTGTGTTATATAAAAAATATATATATAAATATATATATAAATATAATATGTTTTTTGAAATAAATAAAATATCAAACGGCATGTAACATCCAAGAATATTAAAAAATATACTTGTATGAGTATTAACAATTTCTATGTATGTACATATATATTTTATTGTCTACAAGTTCTATATCTTACCTTGTAGGGCAGACCACGTTTTAACGTCTTCGTATCTAGTGTATGTGCAGCTAATCGCTTCGGCGCACATTTCTGCTATATGGGGCGATATGACCGCCGATTTCTCAAGTATAACCGTACTGTCCATCGTATAATTCTCTCTGCCTCTGTCCTCTTCCGGCGTTCTTATTGTCCCGGGATTTTTCTGTCGTAATTTCGACATAGCATCGGAAGATATAAATGCGTCCTTAGATATGTGGAAAATGAAGCACATAACTTGGTATTGGCTTTGTCCCCTTTCTTCTTCACCTAGAACGAGAGCTTTTAAAATTTGCACTTCCTGCAACAAAAGAAAATAATATTAGTAACAATTACTTTAAAACTTCTAGGAGTTTCTAATTTTTAATAGCTATGTTAATGAATGATGCATATTGTAGGTTATTTCAAGTTAAACGACATAGAAAAATTGTAAAAATATCATTTTAAGTATATTTCAATTTTATAAAATCGCGATTTTACTAAATAATATAATGTAACGAATTTTTCAAAAATTAATTATATTTTTCGCAATCTGGAAAATGTTTCTGTAACACTTAATTTCTGCTTTTCGCTCTTAATTTATTATTTCTACATGAATTCATTTGTGTGTATAATACAGTAGAATACAATGTTTACCTTCACTTGCACTACATGTACACGTTTAAAATAATTTCCATCCACTACAAGCAAATTGCGAACCGTCCAGCTAATGTGCAAATAAATAGAATTTAATTAGTAAACCCGACCTGTGGTACAATTTCCGCAAAACAGTCATGCTAGAAAGCTACACAAGGATTTACGGAAGGACTGTGAGTTATTCGAAGTGGTGTCCCTATGGTATGTGAACTGTAATAGATTAGCGGTTGCGTGTTTTCGGGTAGGAAAATGTTTCACTCCTTCTCATTGAATTTCATTACAAATTTGTATACAAATTGATTAATATTATAGACAAAAACGTGATAGATATGATTTATTATTTATTCACGTTTCCTATATACTGAAAATGATTGTGCTACATAAAAGTATCCATATAGAATTATATAATAAATATGTTAATTATTGAAAAATGAAAATAGATTACACATATCCATAATCTATTCCCAGTTCATTCCTCTCAACAATACATTTTTATAGTGTTATAGTAAAGTTATAGTACGCATGCTCGTTACAAAAGAAAGGAAACGAGCATGCGTACTATAACTCGGTTATTGTGATATTTGCTATATGTGGTAAACTACGTTTGAGGTTTTAAAGACGAGATTTCATGCCTCTTGTAAAACAATGTTATAAACTTTACTTTGAGTGCAAAATAGATGATTTTGTTAGATAGGAGGCCCTAAATATACATTGTCTATCACGTCTTAGGTTTATCACTGAATGGAAAAATAATTCACGTTATAGCTATTCAATTGCTATTTACACACATAACATAAGAGGCATCATGTTCAAAACAAAGTAGACAGTTAACTATTCGGATTTGTTACCTCTAAGAAGGTTTCTATTACACTGAAGAACAAAGGGTAAAGAGAGTGATTCTACTATCAGGCAGTACTTCACCACAATCTTTTTAAAATTTTAATAACCATACTCGGGATTTAAAATTGTCTACAAACTTGGAAGTTCTTAAACTCAACCATTAGAATCTACTTCTTGGTTTCAAGACTGGAGTCGCGTCTGGAGCACGACCGCTTTAGTCGCCGACGTTTCAACCAACCCACTCTTCAGATCAGTCAGAAGAGGGGTGTACTTCATAGTAACTTACTGTACTTCCACAGTCTTGCAAGATTCATTTTCGATGCTCCTACTAATGTTCTCACTACTGCAGTGGAACTTCAAATACCCTTTGCAAGAACCAACTAAATAAGTAAATCAGCAGTTCCGGAGACGCGGTTCCAGTCAGAAAGTCAAGAAAAGTGGACAGTGATTGCGAAAATCAACAAGCTAGATTAGACTACTTTTATGAAGGGAAAGCATAGCTTTTTTGGAATAATCAGTTATGACATTTATATGCGAAAAATAATATCTGCCAAAAGGCCTCCTCTTACGGCTCCACAGACGTCCACTCTTTTGTTAAAATTTTCAATGACATTTTGACATAATTGAGGCTCTATCTCATCAATGACACCAATAATCTTTCAAAGCAGGAATTGATTGTGGATTGTTTTTATAAACCTGACTTTTCACATAACCCCAAAGAAAATAGTCTGACGGTGTCAAATCGCATGATCTTGGTGGCCAATTAACATCACCGTTTCTTGAGATTACACGTCCAGGAAATTTTTCTCTCAATAAATCAATTGATTCGTGTGCAAAGTGAGGTGTAGCTCCATCTTGTTGAAACCACATATCCTCTAGATCGATATTTATTAATTCGGGCCACAAAAATTCGGCTTTCATCCGACGATATCGATCACCATTGACAGTTACAGCTTCACCAGCAGCATTTTCAAAGAAGAAAGGTCCAGTTACACCACTTGACCATAATGCACACCAAACAGTAACTCGTTTAGGATGCATAAGTTTCTCATGAACAATTCCTGGATTTTCCTCACCCCAGATACGACAATTTTGTTTATTAACATAGCCACCAAGTTCAAAATGTGCCTCATCGGAAAAGATTATGTTTTGAGAAAAATCAGCTGGTTGTACATTGATGATATTGACAAATGAACGACGTTTTAAATGATCTAATGGCTTCAATTCCTGTGTTATTTGAACCTTACATGCCTACAGAGCTAAATCCTTGTGTATAATACGCCATGTGGTTGATCCACTAAGTCCAAGTTGTTATGAATGTCGCCTAATGGACATTTCAGGATCTCCAGCAACACTTTCACGAACCAAGCCAATACTTTTTTGTGAACGACCACTACGACTGTATTTTTACTTTTTTGATCGTCCACGGAACCGGTTTCTTGAAATTTTTTAATAATTAGACCAATTCAGATGGATGATTATGTAAACCATAAAATTTACGTAATTTTCTAAAAACTCTTTTCGCAGAATGCTGATTTTCATAAAATAATTCAATAATTTTAACGCGTTGTTGTACCGTGTACGAAGCCATTTTTATAAATATCATAAATAAATATAAATATTATAATATAATATAATAATATAAATATAAATAAATGCCCACATACCCAGACAAATTCAGTGCGCCATCTATATTTTATTTATTCTTAAAAAAAATCGCGCAATTTGAAACACCCTTTATTTACAAGTTATTGGAAGTTTTAGATATAAACGTCAGCGTTTATATCTATTTTCGTAGTCATTGTCCATAGTCTTTTCTTGACTTTCTGACTGGAACCGCGTCTCTGGAACTGATGATTTACTTACGTTTGGTCAGTTCTTGCAAAGGATGTTTAAAGTTGCACTGCAGTAGCGAGAACATTCGTAACAGCATCGAAAATGAATTTTATGAGACTGCAGAAATACAGTCTTCAAAGTAACTTACCTTGAATACTGTACTTCTGCAGAGTAGAAATGAATTCTTATCAATATCTTTGGTGTATGATACTGGTATGAAAGAGGCATGTGAAAATATGAAGATACTGATAGAAAAAATTCAGGAAAAAAATATGCACTAGAATATATGTAACGATTTGAAAGTAATTGCTTTATTACTGGATTTACAACTTGGATACTCTAAATTATCCTATGTCTTACATGAATGACACAGAAGGAACAGAAAGCTTCAGTTCAATAAGAAATAATTGTCTAAATGTAAATCTCTAAGAAACATATTAAGTGCCCCATGGGTGAATTTAGAAAAAGTATATTTAACTCCCCTTCGTGTAAAACTGGGATTTATGAAAAATTTCGTAAAAGTAGTTGATAAAAATTCTACTGTAGTTATGTATCTGGAATCTAATTTTTGCAAATTCTGTGATTCAAAACCGAAAGTAATTTTAGTGGAGCTACAAATAAGATCAATGATTAATGAAGGAATTTAGATTTTCTGGAAAAGTCAGCTTGGAAATATCTATGTATGTATCACGAAATAGTGAATAATCTTCTGAAATAATACTAAAGTTCAGAATGCAACATGTGAGATCTATCTCGAAGTTTTCCTAAAATATCTTGGTGTACGTTTTCATTAGCAGATTTCTACAATGTTCTAGTGTAAAAGCAAACATTTCAAAGTCAAAATATGACCGACTTATCATGTAACTTTTAAGCCGCGAATGAAGCGTACATTTTTTTATTTAATGTTGGTAAAAACTGTACAAATATTCTACAAAACTAGGCGAGAGACACAAAAACATCTTCCTTGATGGAAAAAAATTTTAGAAGTATGTAATACTTAGATTCTGTTAATTTAGCTTTCATGAAACAAAAAAGATTTATTTAATATATCAGTCCTGTCATTTCTTCGTGTTAGTAGTTTGAAAGTGATGTGTCGATACAAATATAATGTAGGAAATGAAAAGTTTAGTTAATTCTACAATTTTGGTTGGGTCAAAAATCTTAAAATTTTAAGCAGTCTATTTCATCTTGCAGATTCTGAGAACTGTTTTACTGAACTAAACATTGCTTTAATTTTTCCCTTACACAACATATACTGTATTTTTATATAAATATCACCGATTGTTGATAAAAAACACATATTTACATTAGAATTGTATCTTGTTTTGAGTGTAAAGTTGTGATTACTTTTAAATCCTTACAAATAAAAACAAATCTACTAATGTCTTTATAATATTATTTCTGTTTCAAACGCGTTTTTCTATATAACATGATAACACGATCATACATCACCATTAGACTGGAAAGCGTGTCCAAATAGATTATGTCACAAATGAAATTCCGTTTTTCTATACAAACAAGCACGTAAAAAATTGCTTTCTGTTCCGAGTCATTAAATGAACATTACAGCAGAAGATTCGAACTGACAAAAAAAAAGAAACGCAGAAAAAAAGAAAAGAAGAAATCGTCGTCGTAATTGCTGGTCTTTTTGAGAAGTGAGAAATATGCTGACAGAGACCCCGATGCACCTGGATTATGACTATAGTTTGTGTTGGAAAATAGATGGCTAATCGATTATCTGGACTGAATAATTGATAAAGCGGCAAAGTCGTTCCTTGAAAATCATACCGCAAAAAATACATAAATCAATTTTATGAAATCCCATTATAACTGTGATTGTAACTGCGTACCTGCTGTTTCATTTCGATAGTTTAATCCAGTTCAGCGATTAAATTAAATTGCCCTATTTCTAGTTGACAAATTATGATTGAACTTAATATATAGAATCCAATAAAAGGTAATGTACGATATATATATATATATATATATATATATATATATATTAAAAATCTTAATTACTCTTTTTCTGTAGATTACTTTCGAAATTAATTACAAAAAGGTCTAAAATGTAATAGAACGCCATGTGTGTAATATTTTAAATCTCTAAATCCAGATATAATTATTTAAATCACAATTAATTTTTAAAGCACTGACAGAAATATAATTATTTTCGATAAATACGTGACAGGCAAAAGTTGCAGTTACCGTAAATTTGTGTACATAAAATCGTCGATTTAACAGTACAAACTGATAATGTGATGTTATTACTTCTCAATGTTACAACTTTTTAAACATTTTCTGTTGTTTCTCTTTGTCTGCATTTTATTTAAAACAATATGGTGTCCTAGGAAAAACTGTAACATCTATTTACTAATTGTCGAGTAGATGAGCGATATAATGGCTAGAAATGTACCAGATAAGATTTACAATATTAATTCAGCTAACTCGTTTTTTAGATGTGGAAGTATTTCAAATTACAAGCCCGAGCTTACCAACTATTGAAGAAAAAGGATATTGGACTGAACAGTTTGAGTATCCAGTATTTCTGATAGCCAGACAATTCGAATGGCATTCATTCATCCTTTTTTTTTTTGATAATTCCATGTTAAGATGGGTAAGAATTTTATGATGAAAGTTTACACTCGTGATTTTGATAAGAGGAAACTATACACATTAATTTGTTTCTTTATAAGGAGTTTGAAATAACGAATTTTGGGCCAAATCAAAGTTTGAATTTCAAAAACATATGAATGCCATTATTGAATATCATATTTTAGGGCGACTAGACTAAACCGGAGGATTCCAACGGCTTTTCTTTATATCAGTTCCACTATGTCTGTTGTAAAATAAGTATCTGGATGCTAGTCAAGTTATCTACTGTAAGACGTATTGTATTTGTAAGTTAATCAATGTGATATATTCATCTTTAAGAGTGAAATTTATATCGAGAATATGAAAAATAGCTGAGGTAATTATGATACCAAAAAACAGGTAAAAAGAATGTGAGTATGTAGACTCATATCGCTACGACCTCTTGTACCTAATCCAGAAACAATATTTCCAAAAGATTAACTTAATTTCGAAGAGTAATGTTCTATAAAAAAGCAGATTCAGAAAAATGAACATGGCACACCCGAAAAAAATTATATTTCTCTGTTTTTCTGAATGAGTTCTAAATATTCGATAAAGACATGCTCAAAATTATAGTTTTAATAGTAGTTACCTAACTATATAGATAATACCGTAGTACTCCCAGTTAGAAGCGGTAAAGCAGTAGGTGCAAAGATTGCAAGAAAAAATAAATAATATTTATAAGCGAACGGGTATTGCTATATGTAATTAAAACAAATATGTATAGAATATTTGTTAATTTCGACCTTTAATATTTTTAAAGAATTTACGATCATATATATATGTATATATAATAAGCGAAACGAGAAGGTTCTTTTTCCTTTTTATTAAACACGCGCGCGTACACGTCTTGTTTGTCGATCGTCCTCTTAGCAACCCTTACATAAGTCTTAGGTCTCGTTTGAAGTTTATGGTAACTAAGTCACCATGGTTGTACATCGTAAGTTCACGTCGTCGTATATGTTTTCTTATTTTCTTCTTGAATTTTGATTATCAATTTCTTAGCATCCTTTCTCAATTCATCTCTGGCGGTTTCAAATTCTTTCTGCATTTCTTCGTCTATGAGCTTTTTTATATTTATCTCCATTTTACCTCTCATCTTGGTACCAATCATCAATTTAAAAGGCGTTGTGTCAATACTTCTTTGGTATGTCGAATTCAGGATTTGTTGCACCTAGTCAATGTACTTATACCATTAAGAAGTATCTTCATACGATAGTTTTGATAAAATTAATATCGCGATAGAATTAATCCGTTCTACTTGGCCGTTAACTCTTGGCAAACCTGTCATAATTTTAATACGAGTTTCCGAGGTTTTTCTTTTGGTTGTCAAATTTGCTAATCGCTTCTTTGGATATAGTCGTTCTGGTAGAGTAACCATCTGAATTTTGTAAAGGATATGTATCAATACGATAATTGTACGATCAATATGGTAAGTGTGAGAGATTCTTTAGCTATAGGGTGTAAATACCCTTTTTGTTTTCCTTGCTTTCGATTGAACAATATACATGGCACACAGTTAGATATAACTTTTTCAACTTTTTCTCGCATCTTAAGTATGTAGAAACCTTGTTTTAATCTTTCCTGCGTTTTCTTAACAGCAAAGTGACCTTATTTGTGTACTTTTCTTATAATTTCGTGTTGAAGACTTTGGTATTAAAATTTCGTTTCCATCTACGACTACAAAAATTATCGTAAGGCTTTTCTTTCAGAATTTCTTTAATAGCCTTCGTTTCACCATCTTCGTCTTGAGCTTTCTTAATCTTTATCGTTAAAGTGTAAATAGGTGTAATTGTCATGATCGGGTATTTGCTTCAATATCAAGCATCAACGTGGTTCATTCTATCTTCACTTCTGTGTATAATTGAATAATAAAATTTTTCTAGCGTTAGAGTCCATCTTGCAACTCTTGTAGCTAAATCCTTTTTGTTCATAGTCTTTTGGAAAGCAAAACAATCTATCGAATCAATTTTATACCCAACAAGTAGACTGGGAATTTCTTAAGAGCTTCTATTATAGCTAAAACTTCTAATTCGAAATTCGAATATTCTTAGTCTTTCTATTCACAACTACTCTAAACAGGATGAAAAGCAGTATCACTTGATTTTTGAAACAAAATTGCGCCTTAACCTTTTTTAGAAGCATCAGGATGCAATTCAGTTTCAGCGCCAATTTTGTAAATATTGAGAAGTTCTTGAAATGCTTGCTACTCCTCATCACCAAATTGGAACTTTCTGTCCTTTTTCAATAAATAAATGAATTTACGGAAATAGCCAGCAAGGTCAAGAAAACTTTGTATCTACTTGGTTGTAGTAGGTATAGGAAATTTCATGACAGTCTGGTTTACTTGGTGAGGGGAATAATTTACCATCCTGTATCACATGCCCCAGAAATTCGACTATCCTCTGCAAAAATAGACATTTCTTTTGTAAAGGTTTGAAATAGAAATATAAAGAAATATGCTGGTTGTTACAGGTCATAAATTTAAGCCTACAATGCATAATAAACTCAAGGAAATCATAAAATCTGGTATAGTACAACGTGGGTGAAAGCCATTGTACAAGCTTGTATACTGCCTCAAAATGTTTTACTTAAGCCAATTTGCATTAAGACATAGAAAAATTTGAACCAGAAATTGGTTGCTTTAAAGTTTTAATACCAGCTGCAAGAAACTTAAATTAATTTTATAAATTGAAAGGAACAAATTGAACAAGAAAAAAGATTTGTAGCAAAAATGCTATATTGGTTACTCACTTAAAGATTAAATATTGAAACTAGGCTTCCTGAAACTCTACATTCGTTCTCATACATTACAATTTGGGAGAACACAATTACTTACTAATGAAGGAAATGTTCATATGTACAGGTAAATTTAGCGGTATTTTCAAGATAATTTTGCATCTGGATAGAACCATAAATTCTGAACTGTGAGCAATGTAATCGCACTCAACTAGAACTGCAGAACATTTAACACACAGAGGGTGAGAGATGTATAAACTAAGTTCGCACTAACTTCAGTTTATTGCCAAAGTTTAATTGTATACGAAATGCTTTCCCTGACACGACGTGGCGCCATGTTAAATTATTAATATAAGTTTAAAAGGTATTACTTGCGACCGCCTATCAAGGACAATTGCAATGCTATTGTAAATTAATTGAATATTTCTTTGCAGATGTGAAAGTAAAAGAAGTTGTAAAAACTCGAAATGTTCATTCGATGGCACATTTGGATTTATATTATTTTCCAATATTTTACTATGTACGTTTTGCATGTCATATTGTATTCTATTCGAAGTCAACAGTATTTCAAATAAACAGTTGTTAATAATTATGTACAGCTTTGTAAAGCATGTTTCATTTTCATCACAATGCAATATATTGATAAATAATTTTATTTGATTTTAAAAACCTATTTCCTAATATTCTACTAAAAGAATGTTAGTTGATAAAACAACTTTTTAGATAAAAATAATACGAATATACATATTATAGTAATTTAATTAAAGATGAAATTCTCAATTTATTATAGACGTGAATGAATAAAATTTTTCAATTCAATAACTGTTAAGGACTTTAAGTATATCATTCTATACATAGAGTACATATGAGCATGTTAAGAAAGTCCTTTAGTAGCGAAAATATTTATCGCAAATAAGCATTTGGCGGCAACCGAAGCAGATCTCAGCAGAGTTGAGATATATAGAGTTTCAAACCGTTTCGCAGACGGTATTGGTACTATTTATATGTGAATATATGTATATACATATACAGTCCACAAAAAGATTTTTGAGTTATATTTTATTTGATCGAAAATTACTTAAATATGACTTATGTAAATATTTTTATTTTATTTTAGTGAATTTATTAAAGGTTTTCAAAGGTTTTATTTAGAAATATAAGCACATCTTTTTAAAACGCGAATAACATAATCTTTTATTCATTGCGAATAAAAGAATTGAGCTAATAAAATAATATGATATCTAAGTAAGGAAGATGAAATATTTATGAACAGTTTATAAACTACAATCCTAAGTAGTGTATTAAGCAAAAACATTTTCTTTTAATATAGTTATGCAGATGACATAGCTTGCTTAACAGTAACAAAAAGACAGTATATAAATAAATAATAAATTTATTTTAGTTTATATTTTTAAACTATATTAATTATATTGTATACTAATATGCAATAGTAAAATATTGTTGGTAGAAAAAGTATTATAGGATTATTTCAAACGTTTACTCTAAAACAAAAAGGAATTTTGCCAGTAACTTCAAAGTAATTACATTAGTCCTTCGAGATTTAAGTTTCATAAGTTAAATAATAAAATTTACAAGCACCATTCAAAATTAATAATTCTCTTTCAAAATATATTCAAAATATTATGTACATACAATTCAAATGTTACGTTAGATTTAATTACTCCAACAACTATTATGTGCAATAATTAAAAAATAAATTAAGCGAAAATTTTAGCTGTGCGTGTGTTTACTAATACTAATTAATATGCATTTTCGTCAAGCAAGAACCGAAACAATCCAATAAATTTCTGTGTTTCGTGTTATTTTTTTTTTCTAAAATTAGTAATTGTTTACTGCCTTATTAAAGATTCCTATTATGCATTATACATATTACAGTTTACAATCTACAGAATAGAGAAAATACTTAAAAGAATTATTTTAGTGAGGGGCATTTGACAAAAATATTTCAATGTGTTAGAGAGACATTTTCTTATTCAATTCATACTGTAAATACCATTTGTAGCTTAAATTCAACGCTAAGGTAATGGAGTTAATACTGGTAATCCTTATATTGCAAACATTTGGTTCGGTTTAGTTCAACTATGGCAATAACTTTGGCAGAGCTTTAGCCATTCTTACTATACCTCTCCAATATCCTAGATCTATCTATCCTAAATCGCTACTCTCACCCGTTTGCTAATTTAAATACACGACGAAAAACAAATAAAGAATAAAAGATCAATACTAAATTATATAAAAACTAAAACAGAAGTTATATATACACTAAATCAATGAAAATAAAACCTCACATTAAATGTCAAAATAAGTTATAAATTACACAGTTTATAAATTAATATAGAATAAAAATGCCTTACGTTATCCATATATATTTTTTTATAAATTAAACCTTTCCTAGTGAATAAAAAATTACTTTATAGATGTGAAAGGAGTTGTGATATTTAAATTCAATTGTAATAAAATAGACATACTAACTTAAATAAAAATAAATTAGTTATTTTAGAAATCTAAAGATGTTAATTATACTTTTCTATATAGAAATTATATTTGCTTTGCTTACTAATTCTACTTCTTAATTGCTTAAATATGATCTCAGGGTATAGTGAGCTCTCTTGAGGAAGTTGGAGATTATTTCGAAACAATAATCCAAAACCCTTTATATAACTATGAAAATGTAATTTATAAAGTAATTACTTCGTCAAACTCAAAACAATTTAATTATTTAGTAACATACTACATTCTGAAATAAATAAATAACCAAAAATAGTTTTCTGACGTATGGAAATATATTTTCCAAAACAGAATTAACAACTATACAAATATTAAATTCACAAACAAAAAAATATTTAACAATTTAACTGAAAATATGTTTGAAAATTATTGTAACTAAAAATAAGCACTCACTTAGTAGAAGTAAAATGTATCTGTGCACAGCTTGAAATACAAAATAAAGGCTTCTATATGTCAACGGGGATAATTATATAATATTTGTACATATAATATGTAATTGTTTATATTTAAATTAGTTACTTTATGAGTGACCTAAAAGAGAGTTTAAAAAAAATTAAGGTAAAGTTGTTATGTAATACAATATATGAAAGTAGACAATGATAGGAAATTGGACATATGTCATCGAAAAGGGACGGAATTTTGAAAGAAAATATGGCTAAATATAGTTTAATTTAATAATATCGTAATAAAACACTAGAATAGCCATATAATCATTTCCATAAGAAACATTAGCAACATCAAGAGAGCGTAAATCGCTTATACAATTTACGCTTGCAGCAGTAATTAGAAAAATTTTATATGAAAAATAATACCTATAACAACATAAGTTGTAAAACATAAATTGTTATAAATTCTTGTAGCAATATCATATATAAAAGAAATTATGTTCAAAATTCACATTTGCATTTTGAAAACAATAGGGTTGAGGTAGCATTATTAAAATACGACAATTAATTTAAGAAATGGGATGTACGAGGATAGTTTGACAAATAGTGAGAATGAAACATAGGTGGCGCTCTAAATGGTAAAACAAATGCACTGTAATTTAGGTTGTCTATTTATATGTTTACATTCCGACATTTAAATAAATCGGTTGATTAGTTTATTTTTGACAGCTGGTTGAAAAAGAAGCAACACGTCGTTTTGTTAAAATGGAAAAAGCAGAGCATCGTGCGGTGATTAAATACTTCGTAATTAAGGGTATGAAAGCTACCGAAATAAAATATGAGTTACGGGAAACATCAGGTGAATCTGCTCCATCATCCGCCACAATAAGTAGATGGGTAAATGAATTTGAACGTCGTAGAACAAGCTGTGTTGATGATGCGCGCTCTGGAGCATCCAAAATCGTGACTTCTAAGGAAATGATTATAAAAATCCATAATATTGTTGCGCAAGATCGACGACTCAAAACGAGAGAGATAGCAGTAATGGTAAACATTTCAACAGAATGCGTACACCACATTTAAATGAAAGAATTGGGTCTTTTCAAGCTTTCGGCAAGATGGGTGCCGCGATTGCTTGCGACTAATCAAAATTTCACTTGTTTGCGCATTTCCAATGAGTGTTTGGACCTTTATAAGCGGAATCCGGTTGATTTTTGTAGGCGATTTGTTACTTGCGATGAAACTTGGATGCACTACAGTACACCCGAAACTAAACAACAGTTGAAACAATGGTTAGAACGTGGTTCTGCACCTCCAAAGAAAGAGAAAACCACTTTATCGGCAAGCAAGGTGATGGCATCAATGTTTTGGGATTCAAAGGGCATTTTGCTCAGTGATTACCTTCAGAAAGGTGCCATAATAAACGGATAATATTATGCAGAACTTCTACATTAATTAAATGTTGAGATTCGTGCTAAACGGCCAGGAATGGCAAAGAAAAAGATTATGCTTCACCAAGACAACGCTCCCTCGCATACCAGCACAGTTGCGATGTCCAAAATCCACGAGTTGCATTTCCAATTAGTACCGCATGCGCCTTATTCGCCGGATCTAGCCCCTTGCGACTTCCACCTTTTTCCAAAATTGAAAACGGCACTAGGTGGAAAGAAATTTTCGTCTAACGACGAGCTTATCATCCTCGTAAATGAGTATTTTGCAAGCCTTCCGGAATCGCATTTTAGAGATGGCAGAAGGGCATTGGAGCACCGTTGGAATAAATGTATTGATCTTTTAGGAGAATATATTGAAAAATAAAAATTATTTTGTATTTAAAAAATTCGTTTTTCTTTTCCATTCTCACTACTACCCTCATATAGTACTAAGTAAAATTATGGGAATTTAAAAATGGTTATTATAGTATAACCCATAATTAAATTACTCTTCAATACTACCCGGAGAATTTTAAATCATTGTTCATCTGTTCATATTTAAATTTCATTGGAGAATTTGAAAATGGCTCAATTTCTTATCAAAGGTGTTCAATGTGGAAAATTCAGTTACTTCTTTCAAATCAGTTGATAAGTTAATATGTATATTAGATGCTAGAAAGAAATAAAATAAAGTCTGAGAAAGTGACCAAAGATTATAGGGTGATGTTTAATATTTACTATAATAACTTACATCACAAAAGATAACGTTTAAAGTGTTTATAACCAGTGAAAATAGATATTAGACAAATAATACCGTAATAATTTAAAGTATCATAAAGTAATCAAAGAAGGCTATAATCCCAGTGGGCATGTATTACTGAGAGGGAGACCATAGAAAGAAATCTACTATTTTGAATAGAACTTTTTCAAAGCGATGGAGACAAGGATGAAATCAGTTTTGTGGAAACCAATTAAAAACTATGCAAGGTAGATCAAATTTTATTAGTTTTAAGTGAAAGGGTTATATTTTTGTTGTTATATACTGGAAATAAATTTATTATATATTTAAATAATTGGAAAATTAGATAATAGTTGCAGTTAAAATTTTGAATGAATACTAGTAAAACTAGTTAATTAAAATTGTATATTGTAAATTCATATCTTATAAGGCTTTATTTTATACTTTAATATAGACCTTGTTAAACATTTAACTTTTTTATCAATCAAACATAAAAACCATTAAAATGTTTTAAAGCTACATGACACTGAGATATAAGAGCTATAAGATAATGAGCAAAAGATATATATAGAAAGTATTATATCATTTTTGATTATTTTTTTATACGAGATATTTATAAACATTATAATACAAAAAGTAATTTATAACAATATATATATATATATATATATATATATATATATATATATATATATATATACAAAGTGTAAAATAAAAAAAAGTGCTCCAGAATATCTTAAAGAATGACACTCCTGTTACTATAAAAATATAATCGAGCCTTGCCAGTATAGTTTTAAATGCAGCATATTTGAATATGTTAAGTTATCATCTAGAACTTCTACAGCAAACAGATGTTTTTTTTTAATACAATTTTACAGATATACAAAGTCAGATGGTGAGCTAATAATAGTGAATAATTGAAGATCGTCAGCGAATATCAATGTATCGCATCGAATACAGTTTAATAAATTACTAACAAATATAATACATAGAAGATCGGCTGGATTCTTGTAGTATACCAGACGGGAACTGAAATGTATCGACGATGATTTCTACATTTGACACAATTAGGATCAAATAAGTGGTGTGTGACCAGTTCTAACAAAGAATCAAAAACACTGAAAGCAATGAGTTTTTATGTAAGCAAAAAGAGATCAAATATATAAATTACGAAACAACCCACGAAGCAGTATTGATTTCAAAAATTTTGAAAAAGGAATTCTTTTCTTCAAAACAAGAAAAGGTACATAGGTTTCCAGAGGACAGGAGATTTCGAAGAAGCGAGAATGTAACAGAAAATAGTATGTAAAGGTTCAGAAATAATGCATAGGCACTCAAGAAGTAAAAAATTGGGAATGTTATATTCTGCAAAATTTTTGGAAAAATTCAAAGCTTCTTCAATCTGTTTTAAAGAAACAATGGATGCAGAAGTAAATACTCCATTTCGATTTTTGAAAGTAAGCAGATCAGAATTACTCGAGGTAACATAAAGAGTATTAGAATACTGAAAGTGTATAGGGACCAGATAAGCCAACATTGTCTTAGCTATCATCGAGCCAAACGGTCCAGAAATACAGCGTTAAATTTGTTATTTTCTTGGTGGTATAATATCCCATAATATTGTATGATACTAGAAATATGATTTTATATTAATTCTACAGCAATTTAAAATTATATTATATTACATGCAAGGAAAGTAATTGAAACAATAATATTTGCATATTTGAGATGTTACCGCATAGGAATATTAAAAAATATTTTCATTCAAATATTTGCTATAATGGTTGCTGTATAAAATAAAATACGAACATCGTTATTTATAATCTTTCCCTATGAAAGTATGTATATTCAAACAAGAAATTTTTAGATAAGTTTTTTAATGATGAGTTTCGCATCGTTTTTTTTTTAAATAAATTGGTATGTACGAGGGAGCGTTTTTATATTCGCGGAATGGGGGACAAGGGGTGGAAATAAAAAAACCAAATTATTTTTCTTTTTCAATATATTCACCTGCAAGACGGATACATTTTTCACATCTTTCAATTAATTTATTTATACCCTCATAAAAAAATGATTTCTCTTTATCTGCAAAATACGCCGAAACTGCCTCCTTGACTTCATCATCGGCAGTTAATTTTTTACCCCGCAGCTCTTTTTTCATTTTCGGAAACAGGTAATAATCACTCGGGGCCAGGTCTGGGCTGTAGGGTGGGTGATTCACAATTTCGAAGCCTACTTTATGCAGGGCAGCTAACGCAACGCGGCTCTTGTGGACGGGCGCGTTGTCGTGCAAAAGCAGAACACCTTTTGTCAATTTTCCCCGTCTTTTCTCTTTAATGGCTTCTTTTAGTCGCTCTAATATTGAAGCGTAATATTCTCCGGTTATAGAAACACCTTTATCTTTATAATCAATCAACAATATTCCTTACGAGTCCCAAAATACCGTTGCCATGAGTTTCCCAGCTGATTGTGACACTTTAAATTTCTTGGGAGGTGCTGTGCCCTTTTTATGCCACTGCATGGAGTCTTGTTTGGACTCAGGTTCATAATGATGAACCCAGGTTTCGTCTCCAGTAACAATTCCACTCAATACACCATCCTTGTCTTCATTACAGAGGTCCAAAAATGCACGCGAACACTCTACGCGCTGTTGTTTTTGCGGCGGCGTGAGTATTCTCGGCACCCATCTTGCGCTGACCTTAGACATGCCGAGATGATCGTGTAGGATTTTAAAAATTGTTGTACCCGATACTCCAACCATTTCTGCGAGTTGTTTCTTCTTTAGTCGAGCATCTTCGAGTACAATTTGTTCAACTTTTTGAATAAGTGCTGGCGTGGTCACCACAATGCTCCTGCCCGGCCTCGGGTCGTCTTCAAGGGATTCCCTTCCTTGTTTAAATAAACTATGCCACTTGTACACTATGGTTTTTCCTGGACAAGGGTCACCGTAAACCAATGACATCTCATTCATTATGGTCGCGACTGATTTTCCTTGCCCGGTAAGGAGCTTTATAACGGCACGATATTCAATTTTTTCCATATTTCACTTTTCACTCCTGATTATGTTACTTGGTTGACGATAGCTCAAACACTAACTGTCTAATAACAATGAAACTTCGTATTTATACTAATCATGAGTCGCTGCACAGGCCACGCCCCCAATGCGCCTACTCACCCCTCTACAACCCGCTCATTCCGCGAATATAAAAACGCTCCCTCGTATGTATATTAGTATACATACATATGATTCTTTGTTAAAATCGACCGCTTTCCTGCAACAGTTCCACTTTGTTAATTAATTCGACCGTGGGATTAATAGAACAATTAGAATAACTTCTCGGACCGCAAGGGCTTTAATTAGTAAAATACCCGGCATACCGACCGACCCTGGCCTGCCACAGTAGAGATATAGTGTTTTAGTCCTGTAATCTACTTTTGAAATGTTCTAAATTATTACGGAGTAAATAGTTGCAACATTCCGCTAGATGCAGCGTACTTTTGCGTACATGAGTTGGAATATATAGAATGGTAGTACGATGCAGTTGGAAACTTGGAAAATGTATACATACGTAAATAAATATGGTTGGACATATGTAAAGATATCATTTCTACAATTTTCTATTATTAGGATTTTGTTTTTGGTAGGATTTACCTTTATTCATAAAACAAAACTACAAAGATACTCATTGCTTGGCTTTTTCTTTACCAATTTTCCTTAGATTCCTTACTATGTTTCAATACAACTACATTGAAATTTATTTTTTACTTTTCTGTATTTTTCTTGATCTATTTTCCAATTATAATTTTATTGTTGTTGTTTTCTGTGTTCTTCCATTGCGTTATATTATTATCTAAAGTAATGCTAATGAAACAATGGCTAACGTAATTATAAATACGGATACCTAAAATTAATTGAAGCATTATAAGAAGTAAATAGTAAATAAATAAAAGAATACATAATAAATTTATATATTCTACAAGATGAACCCTTTGGACTGAATCCATTGAATTTATATGGACATTAATGATATAAATAAGTTTCGAAGTATTAATCTCTTAAAAATTTAAAAATATCTTCGCAAGTAATACTGATTTTGCTTAGTGTACAAAGGCTACTAGGAATGTTTTACAATACAGCTTTGTTTATTTAATTTTTTCAAAGTAATTTCCTCTACACTCAATACAACTCTCCATCCTCCGACACCAATCTTTAAACCAGTTCTGCCAAGTTTCACTAGGGAGCAAAGCACACTCGTTGTCCCGAGCCCGCAGAAGTTCCTCATCACTGGAAAACCGCCTCCCTTTTAGCTTCATTTTCACATGCGGTAACAATGCAAAGTCGCAGAAAGCAAGATCTGGAAAGTAGGGAGGGTGCTCGAGAAGTTTCAATCCTGTCGTGGTCAAATATTCGGTGCAGGCTTTGGCGCGGTGAGCTGGAGCATTATCGTGATGGAGGAACCAAGTGCCATTCTTGACTTTGGCTGCAGGTTGTTCATAGATCCAATGACTTTAGGCAGGCACTGTTCAGTATACCACTTAGCTGTGACGGTCTTCTGTGTGTCCAAAACGACGCGTTCCACGATTTAACTCGATTTGAAAAATACAGCTATCATTTTCTTCTTTACAGATCGGGATTTTCTGACAACTACGGGTGTGCCCTCATCATCAAAGCCCAAACTTTGTTTTGAGGTTTGGTCGGCACATCGTAATAATACAGTCAAGTCTCGTCCCTGTCACGATGTTATTCACATACCGAGAGTGTCCCTTGTTAAACGTGCAAATGATCATACAGAATCGAACGAATTGCTGGTGCATTTAGGCCTGAAGTACTCTCTATCTGTTGGTAGGTCACTCGCCTGTCCTCGCCAAGCATTTTTCTCACAGTAGTAACGTTTTCCTCCGTAATTGACGTTCGTGGCCTTCGCTAAACTGTCCTTATCTCATTTCGTGACCACGATGCCATCGTAAGCACTCTACACTCTCACTGCTAATGAACAGCTGAGCCCATCGAAATGGCGCGGCGACTACTATGCACGTATGAACATGTTTCAACATGCAGCAACAAGCTACGATTCATTGTTGCGTCATATTGCAAAACTTTCCTAGTACCTTTTGTAGAAATCTGGCGATCAGACAAAAAGGAAATATCTTTTATTGTAGCAGGTACACGTATGCTCTTAAGATAATTTGCAAATCCATCCAAATGTCCAATGGCAGAGTTTAATTTTTGGTTTACATACGTCTTACGAGCCGGAATTCGAGATCTGAGTTTAGAGGAATTATTGTGAAGTGATACATCAGCAAAAATTATGTAAATCTTATATATATATGTATATTCTATCAAACATTTGTATTTAGATCTTTCTCGATGATATTAAATCAAATAATGACCTGTTCCAAACTTCATTCACATAGTACTTGACAATATCTGGAGTAAATCAAGGTTTCCTTCCTGTTCTACACTTAGATATAAAGAGAATCATAAAAATAGAACAGATTTTGTTTACGTCAGCTCCAAAATTAGATAGAAACCAATGCGATCTAAAACGATCCTCATACAACATATGAAAATTGATTTTCTTATAGTGGTATGTCATTTTACCCTATGGGTGTGGTAAAATTTATGAATATATTTGCTCTCTATTTTAAACTCCAACGACAATGCTGCATGATACCAATTTTTATCTATTGACGGTGATCCATAGAAATAGGTAAATTAGAATATAACAAATCTAAGTAAATTCTAAGGCACTTTCTTCAATGCCTTGCATTTTCAGTTCTTGTTTGTCATGACTGAACTAGTCTTTCGACTAAAAAGTAAAGAGTTTGTGGAGATATTGTTCATTTGTCCCATTACTGTAATACTAAAATCAATTATTAAATCGTTGTTCGTTTCCCAAATGTTAGTACAAATTGGGAAAATTTTGTTAGTTCTACCACGTCCAGAAAAAAACATGCAAGAAGAAAAATTATTATTAGCTCAAAGAGTAAGGCAGACTTAAGGATTATTTATATTGTATTAAATACTAATTCAAATGAAGTATAATATATGTACATCACACATATTAATATTGTTTCGGCGTAAATGTCATATACATACATAAAATAAAAACTAATAAGGTCTCGAAAACTTGTTCTCGTACCCTCGCCCGTTAAAAATTCCACCATGGAGACCTTCTAGATCATAAATTGAGACGTAACGATCGTATTGAACTAGTACGGGATAAATTATGTAACTTTTTCGAGCTATTTTTCAATTGATATCTCCGAATGGCGGAGCGTATTTTCCTAAAGTTTATTACTTCCCTGCAGACACACCTAATGATGATATACTATTCTTTGGAACTGAACTTATTAGGATTGAGATATGAGAATTTCTATATGGAAACTGATGTATTAGTATTTATAGCATGTTATAATGAAATATGTGTATTATATAGTCGTAACATTAGAAAGGGATTTGTGGTTCTAAATTAAAATGCTAACGTCATATTTATTGTCTTTAAAAGTTATCAAGCAAGTGCATTACCATAAGTTTATATATATGTATATACAAAAAGCAATTTTACGCTAGTTCAACGTTGAAAGATCTAGTAATTTAAACAAAATAACTTACTAAGTTCTTTCTCATAGAAATCATGAAAATCTCTATATTTATATCAATGCATTTTTAATATTATTTCGAGTATAGCTTTTGGATATAGCCGGTTGGTTGTCTTAAGAAAAAACAGTTATATTTTGTAACTTCTAATTTATATTACCTAAAACATAATCTTATTTATACTTAAATATAAATCTAACTATAATGATTTTCTATTTGGATCTGGAATAATGTTTATGTTATGTTTTTTTACGCTTTCAGTTTTTATACACTTAGGTTGTTTTTGAGAATGCATAAGTACTAGTAGTTTATTTATTTCTAAAAATATCTGCTTTTAGAGTCAGTTTGCATATTGTACGAGGCGTGTTTTTTAAGTAAGTGCCGTTTTGTTGTATACACTAATAGGGAGTGCTTGCGTCATGTCCGACATTCCTTGGAAACAACTGTGATCAGTTGAAGCTGGCTGTGTAGGTAACCTGTACGGTCTATTCTGTGTCTTTAAAGTGTTCAAGATTATTGAATCGCCCGCTTCGTGCGAGGTACGGTCAGTGATATATTTTTTGTCGGCAAGAAACATGTCTGCTGCAGACATTCAAAGGCAGATTTGTGAAGTTTACAGAGCTATTGCCATGTGTGAAGGCAAAATGCATAAGTGGGTCAGAGATTTCAAAGCTGGCCGCGACAACGTCCATGATGAGTCCCGCTCCGGTCGCCCATCTGTGATCACAAACGATATGGTGGCATCAGTCGAAGCGAAAATGCTTCAGAACAGACGCTTCACCACACTCTTTCAAACGACTTTCCTGGAGTATCGAGGTCAGTGCTGTACAAGAATGTTTCTGAAAAGTTAAAGCTTAAGAATCTGTGCTCCCGTTGAGTCCCTAAACTCCTAACGGAGGATCACAAAAACAAAAGGTTTGAGTGTTCGCTGAATTTTTTTACTCGTTATAACGAAGAAGCTGACGCCATATTGAGTCGTTTCGTAACGGGAGACAAAACGTGGGTTTCGCATGGCGCGCCTGAATCGAAGCAACAGAGCATGAAATGGAGACCCACACACTCTCCTGTAAGAGTCAATGCCAAACAGACTCTGTACAAGCGAAATATCATGGCGTCCTATATATTCAGATTAAGAGGTGTATCAGTTCTATATTAATAAAATCAATTCAGTATAAGGTTATCAGCGTTGCTTTATTTAATATACAAAATCAATTAACCAAGAGAAAGAAACAATATTCAAGCAAACCAGATGCAATAAACGCACTTTAAATATGTCTTGGATCTCCCATAATATAATATTTATCGTATTCTTCTAATCATTTCTAATTTTCTCAGTCCACATATTGTTTTCATTGTGAGCTCAACATGGATTACAAAGTAATATATGTGTATACACGGTCTCGCCGGGTAAGTGTAACAAGAAGAATTTTTTCAATGACTTTTCAATCATTAAAGGAAGCGTTTGCCTATTCTACCTCCCTCGCTCAATTACCAAGTTAAGTTGAAAAAGAAACAATCTTTTTTCTAAAAATTGAAAAGAACTTTAATAAGGTTTAAAAATGAAAAGAAATCTGCCACATAAACTACATTAAACCATTTAATGGTGGATACATATACTTTAATAAATAGATATGTGAAGCAAAGTATGGATATAATAAACACAAGTAATGCCTAATTCATTAATGGCTATTCAGTAATAAAAAAAATTTCACCTACTCTTTAAATTCTCTGAAACAATTTTTGATCATTGCTGGAGTTATGGTTGGTTTGGATAACTTACCTTACGTGTTCTTTTTTACATATTTTCGTCGTTTGGTAAGTGTTCAGTATTTACTATTTATTTAAGATATTTTCATAGTAAAAGTTCATATTATTAAATTAGAATGACTGATGTCATTAGAGACTAGATGACGTCAATATTTAAATAAAAATGAAAACCCGTTTCTTAAAAAAATGTTTAAAAATTTTGGATTTGATGTAATTTTTACCCCATCTATATTTAAATATTTAAACAAAACTGTAATCGCTTGACATCACCATCGGTTTCTAGTATCTGCCGAAAAGGTTGTTTGTATGTTTTTGTATTGTTCGCAGCATAAACGCGTGACAAAGATGACCTATTAAAATTTAAATTAACGGCGTGATTCTTTAGAATTTTATTTGAACGAATTCATTGCTAAAAGTAGGAATGATACTTCCAATTTTCTCCAATCTGTTGACTAATCTTAAAAGAGATCTCTATTACTAAGCATAACCAGAGATGCCCAAGCACGGTTGACTTTATCTTAGGGTTAGTAATATCTAAATGTTTACTGCAATAGGGGTGTATTTTTATTAATATATCTGAAACTCAAAGAGTATTTGGAAATCGGGAATTTTTTGCTATTGAAAGGGAACTTAGAACTATATTCATCAAACGTCAAGAAAAATGTGAGTGATTTATTTGAAAGAACCAAGTTTCACGCTTTTTAAGATACTATATTTCATTTTCAATTCTGAAACAGCCTGTATAATATAACGAAGATATTTATCAACTTGGAGCAATACCACAATTATGCTGAAGAATTATTAGCAAAATAAGGAATTTTTTCCCTTAAAAGCAGCATTTCTTAAAATCTTTTAATTTCAGCACGACATTTATTATATAAATTGCCTCATTATTAACGAGGAATCAAAAAATGTAATAATATACAGATCATACCATCTAAAATAAAGTTATATGACGTGCAGCCAAAATTAAACACACTGTATATTTAAAATAATTTAATGGTGTAGAATCTTGATTAAAGTAACTTTTACTTAAAATATTTTTTAGTCGAGTGAATAGCTAATGCGTAGTAGACAGAATGGAGGTAATTGCAACACCTGGTATATAAAGGCTGTTTCAAATTGCGCGGCTTTTTTTAAGAATAAATAAAATATAGATGGCGCACTGAATTTCTCTGGGTATGTGTGCATTTAAAAAGTGTGATGTATGACATTTATAAAAATGGCTTCGTACACGGTACAACAACGCGTTCAAATTGTTGAATTATTTTATGAAATCAGCGTTTATGGTTTACATAATCATCCATCTGAAAGCACTATTGGTCGAATTATTAAAAAATTTCAGGAGACCGGTTACGTGGAAGATCAAAAAAGCGAAAAATACAGTCGTAGTGGTCATCCACAAGAAAATATTGGTTTGGTTCGTGAAAGTGTTGCTGAAGATCCTGAAATGTCCATTAGACAACGTTCACAACAACTTGGACTTAGTGGATCAACACCATGGCGTATTTTGCACAAGGATTTAGCTCTGAAGGCATACAAGGTTCAAATAACACAGAAACTGAAGCCATTAGATCATTTAAAACGTCGTTCATTTGTCAATTTCATCAATGAACAACCAGCTGATTTCTCTCAAAAAATAATATTTTCCGATGAGACACATTTTGAACTTGGTGGCTATGTTAATAAACAAAATTGCCTGCTGATAAAGCTGTAACTGTCAATGGTGATCGATATCGGAAGACGAAAACCGAATTTTTGTTGCTTGAATTAATGAATATTGATCTAGAGGATATGTGGTTTAAGCAGGATGGCGCTTCACCTCACTTTGCACACGAATCAATTGATATATTGAGAAAAATTTCCTGGACGTGTAATTTCAAGAAACGATTATGTTAGTTGGCCATCAAGATCATGTGATTTGACACTGTTAGACTATTTTCTTTGGGGTTATGTGACTAATCAGATTTATAAAAATAATCCACAATCAATTCCTGCTTTGAAAGATGAAATTATTCGTGTCATTGGTGAGATAGAGCCTCAATTATGCCAAAATGTCATTGAAAACTTTAACAATAGAGTAGACGTCTATGGAGCTGCAAGAGGAGGCCATTTGGTAGATCTTATTTTTCGCATATAAATGTCATAACAGATACTTCAATTACCAGTAAAATGTTTTTGAAAGTGAATGCAAATTATGTGTTTTATTTATTATATAAAAAAACGTGAAATTTGAAACACTCTTTACATATATTGTATATTAAGAAATTCAGGGTAATACTACATATGCATATTTACATATTGGTAATAAAATAGACCTCATTTATATTTCAAACACGAATACATCCGCTAAAAGCCATGCAATATCCTAATTTATAGCTCGCCACCGTTCTCATTCCGAAAACTCGTAAAAACCATTAAGTACCTAAGATACGTATAGACACACCTCCGTAAAAACAAATATCCATTACGTAAAAATTCAAGGGCACATAAAATTACGGGCGTTATTTCATTTAACCTCCAGGAAATGAAAACAAAATCAATCATTTCTTTCTTAGTGTGGGGAGCGCAAGTGTTGTGTTCGTAAAACGGTGTCCTTTCTTATTAGACCCGAGATACTATGGAAAAACTCTTGCGAGTGCTGGAAAAGGTTGGATAAGCTATTCAGAGCATAAAGACGTAAAATTAAAAGTTGTAAAATATTTTACGACTGAAACACGCTCACTGCGAAACGTTGTGCTGCATTTTCTTAATGATCTTTGGAACTAATGGCATCTTCCCAGGTGCGACGACTATGTAGTTTCGGCAAATGTGAGCACAGAGTGAAGCTTTAATAAAGCGGGAGTTTATTTCTTGTAAGTACACGATGTTGAATGTAAACATCTTTTTGCATAAAAAATTATTCTGTTCAAGAAAAATTTTATATTAAATATAGATATTTTCAGTCACTTTAAATTAGAAAAATCTATTAAAACTAAAGTACAGAAATGCTCTAATTCTTAACACATGTACTCTTTAAACCAAACTCTGAAATAATATTCTAAATACAAATTTAACTATTCTTGGTTCTCTGTATTTTGAGATAAATATTACAAATAATCAGCACTTAATAGTATTCCACAAGCATATCTTCACCTTGATTCTGCCAACAATGTGATACTAGTAAAAGTACATAATGAAAGGCTTTAAAATTAATTTAAAATGTAGTTTTATCTACGAAAATTACTTCATTATTAAATTTTTATCACCTCCCTTTTCAATATCTGCACCTACGCTTGGAAAGGTCTTCATTTAGAAGCGTGCGTACCGCACTGTAATTTCACTTCTGTTGTTTCCGTTGAACATCAGGCTATCGAGTTTCATGTAATTTCGCCCGACCACTAGACCAAAATTACGGTAATAGGATTTAATTCGATGTTGGAAACCATACTCTCACACTTCGAAGAACTCCTACCGATGCCAGAAAACCAACCCTTAATTAATAAAGGCCCCCCCGCAGGTATACATATGATATATAATAACAGTGTTTGTTGAAATTTTTAATTAAAAACTGTTTGTTTAGCTGTGGTCCTTTTTACCCTCTCTAGACCGAAAAAACCATCCGCCAAAATTACATTTTTTCGTCGTATGCGCGTTAACCATTCTCGGATGGAAAATTCTGAAAATTCTTAGAGTAGTAAATAATGTATATTTTTTGCAGAGGCAGTATCGCGGGGTGAAGTGAAATGAATAGCGTTGATAGATAAGGAAAGAGAGCTCGACGGGACCAGTTCAAGCGGCCATACGCTTCACTCAATTACGTAGCGTATATTTCGCATGTTAATTAAATCGTTTAATCTTCTTTCAGGCTTGAGTATGAGGCCGTCCAATGAACACAAAGCGATTTTCGGCAAAACAAACGCAACGAAAAACGAGTCAACGCTAACTGTTAAAATCACAGTGATAAAAATTTAAGAGCGAATTAAAATTCATGCATGTGCTTGTTAAAATTTAATTTAAAACATTTTTACGAAATGAATAATTTTACGTACTACTTTCATATTTTTTCAAAATTATTTTTAATTTAATTATATATTTCGTAGATGTTTGAATAAGTGACTTCTTTTATTAAAAATAATATACATTTTTCGTGCAGTTATATAACTAATTAGGGTTGTCAAGTATTTCAATTAATATTGTATTTAAGCCCGTTAGCAATAATACTCAACACATTTAAGTAAAAAAACCTAAGACAGATTAAAACATACTTCTGCTAAAAACAATAACATAAATGACAAAATGCTATTCTAGGATTAAACATCCCCCTTTTCAATAAATATCTTTTTATGTAGAATATTGCTACTGCACTATTAAGACTTATGAGTGGCGGATGCAGAGCTAAATTTGAAAAGTTTTATATACTCAATGACATTAGAAGTGTTACACCTAGAAGGAATAGTTTCCTGGACGTGATTTTTTGGTAATGTGATAAGCTTAAGTCAAGAATAAAACGATCAGATTTCCAAGAAATTTTATTAACATTAATTTGAAAAAAAATCAATAATGTGTTTGGCGACCCCATAGCTGTAGACACTCCTGTACACGTCTAGGCATCGACAAAATAAGATTGTCGATGTCTGCTTGTGGCACCTCGTTCCAAGCAACTTGAACTTGGTGGATTAACTGTGCCAGAGTTTGTGGAGGATGGTTCAAATTGGTCAGTCTTCTCCCCATTATGTCCCACACATGTTCGATGGGATTTAAATCCCGTGAACGGGGTGGCCACGGCAAAGCATTAACGCCAGCTTCTCGTAGAAAGTCCATAGTATGACGAGCAATATGTGGACGCGCGTTGTCTTGCTGAAAAAGGACGTGTGGAGAGCGACGTGATATTGGATTTGCTGTTGAGAGGCATGTGCACAGGACTGTTGGAGTAATGGTTTGGGGGGCTATTGCATATGGAAGCCGATCACCTCTTCTGTTTATTCGGGGCAGTATGACAGCTGCGCGTTATGTTGATGACGTCCTACAAACCACTTTATTGCCTTATCTAGATGGCCGTCCACACGACCTTTTTCAGCAAGACAACGCGCGTCCACATATTGCTCGTCGTACTATGGACTTTCTACGAGAAGCTGGCGTTAATGTTTTGCCGTGGCCACCCCGTTCACCGAATTTAAATACCATCGAACATGTGTGGGACATAATGGGGAGAAGACTGACCAATTTGAACCATCCTCCACAAACTCTGGCACAGTTAATTCACCAAGTTCAAGTTGCTTGGAACGAGGTGCCACAAGCAGACATTGACCATCTTATTTTGTCGATGCCTAGACGTGTACAGGAGTGTCTACAGCTACGGGGTCGCCAAACACATTATTGATTTTTTTTCAAATTAATGTTAATAAAATTTCTTGAAAATCTGATCGTTTCATTCTTGACTTAAGCTTATCACATCACCAAAAAATCACGTCCAGGAAACTATTCCTTCTAGGTGTAACACTTTTAATGTCATTGAGTATACTATTAATGAAGCAAAATCAAGAGATGTACTTAAAAAAAGTTACAACTTTCACCTTAAAACATCACTATTCATAATATAATCAATTATTAAAAAGCATTTCTTCCTAATAATACGTATATATATATATATATATATATATATATATATATATATAATGGGTACTAGGTAAGTTCTGCAATATGATGCAACAATGAATCGTAGTAAGCTGCTTGTTGCTGAATGTTGAGACATGTTCATACGTGCATAGTAGCCCGAGCGCCATCAGTTATTCATTAGCAGTGAGAGTGTAAAGTGCTTGCGATGGCATCGTGGTCACGAAATGAGATAAAGGCAGTTCTGCGTTATAATTTCGTGCGTGATTTAAACATAGACCAGTGCTTCCAAGAAATTACTCTTGCACTAGGTGATGTTTGTCCACATCACATAACGATATTCAGGTGGTATAGAGAATTCCAAAGGGGAAATTTAAATGTAACTGTCAGTTACGGAGGAAAACGTTACTACTGTGAGGAAAATGCTTGACGAGGACAGGCGAGTCACCTACCAACGGATAGAGGGTACTTCAGGCCTAAATGCACCAGCAATTTGTTCGATTCTAAGTGATCATTTGCACGTGAAGAAACTTTGTTCTCTCTGGGTGTCGCATCGACTGAGTGAAGAGCAGATGACACGACGTGCGACTTGGTGCCGGGAGATGCTAAAAAAGTTTAATAAGGGACAATCTCGGTATGTGATCAACATCGTGACAGGTGACGAGACTTGGCTGTACTAGTACGATGTGCCGACCAAAGCTCAAAACAAAGTTTGGGTCTTTGATGATGAGGACACACCCGTAGTTGTCAGAAAATCCCGATATGTAAAGAAGAAAATGATAGCTCTATTTATCAAATAGAGTGGTATACTGAACAGTGCTTGCCTAAAGTCATTCGATCTATGAAGAACCCGCGATCGAAGTCAAGAATGGACACCTGGTTCCTCCATCACGATAATGCTCCAGCTCACCGCGCCAAAGCCTGCACCGAATATTTGACTACGACATGATTGAAACTTCTGGAGCACCCTCCCTATAGTCCAGGTCTTGCCTCCTGCGACTTTGCATTGTTCCCGCATGTGAAAATGAAGCTAAAAGGGAGGCTCTTCACAAAACAATAGTAGAAGCATACAATAAAATTACACCATTAAATCTGAGTAATATATATTTAAATCATCCAGAGGAAGATATAATAATCAACAACAATATCATAGAAACATGGAAAAATAAGATAATACCTGGAACACATTCTTACCAAATACAAACACATATTGTCAAAAAGGGAAATCAACAAATGGATGAAAATTGGAAATATTTACCCAAATGCCAAAGGTTTTATTATTACTACACAAGATCGAGTTGTGACAATCGGAAATTATAGTAAATATATCGTAAAAAAACGACATGATAGACATATGCAGACAATGTCACAAAACACCAGTATCAATTTATGTATGTGCATGTACAAACTTAGCACAAACAGAATATATAATGAAAATATTTGTAGAATAATACATAGAGAACTTGTTAAAGAATTCAAATTAGTAGATACAATTGACCCGTGGTACAAATACGAGCCTCAGTTTTAGAAAATCCAGAAGTTTAATTATACTCAACAGAAACATTCTCTCCGTATCACATAGTGACACACAATAGGTCAGACATTACACTAAAATATGCAGAGAGATTAAAATATTTCTCTAGCAGAACAGATACAGCAACTTTGGCATTAGAAACAATTATAGTTTCTACCACTGATGTAATTCCTACACAACACCACGAAAGTCTTAAAGAATTTAATCTTAATTTAAATCTATATATTGAATTGCAAACAACTATTTTAAATACTTACTCAATTGTCGGGAGATTTTTAAATACACAATAGGCAAAAACCTAATTTCATTTATATTGAAATACAAAGATATTAGTAGTAATGATAATAATAATACTTCTCACAAAGCATGTATTAATTTACAGTTTAATTTGCCAATGTATGGTAGCGCCTCGCATCGGTCACGTACAGCCCGAGCTCAAACCCATAGGCACATATGTGGGTTGATTGAAAGACTTCCCAGTATTAAGTTGAGAAAGTGAATGAAACTACGCCGTAATAATAAGTCAACTTTTTGTAATTTAAATTAGATAAAACAAGTGATTCACAAACTAACTGTTTAGTTATTTTATTTAAAAATATTTTGCCTGTGTATATTGTTTTTAAAGAGGCGTGAGCATGTTGTTTACTTAAATTATTATAAATATTTCAAGATTTTTCGCACTACAAATTCTTTCACGATAAATATTCCTATATTCTCTTGGGCCAAATGAAATTGCATCAGTATTTGGGCATTTTAGACATAATGAATGCCCCTTAAATACGCGTTTTAATTGATGAATGTGAATATAATTTAAAACAAAAACTGTGTCGAGCAGAAAAGAAAGTTGAGTATCACCAGCATAAAAGTGAAGATTGCCGAACTTTACGTAATTAATGTAACAGAGAATCGAACCCCTTTAGGGTGGTGGCGTAATGGTATGGACCAGATAAGTACTAGACGGCACACCGACGTTTATTTTATAGAAAAAGAAGCCCTCAATTTCCGATGATGCCTGAAAGAGATTCTTCGACTCAGGAGTGAAAAGAATTCATTTTTATGGAAGGTAATATTCGTCTCCATAGAACAAATATCGAGATTAACTGGATTGAAGAAATTGGTATAAAGAGAACAGAGTAGCCAGCCAACTTTCCAGATAGTAATCTAATAGAACACGCTTGGGACGTTGTGAAAACAGCTATTGCTGCATGAAATATGCAACCAAGATCGCATCAGGCATTACAAATTGCTATCAAAAAAGAATAGGATATCATTCCTCAAGAAATCTTCGATATGCCGATCCATTGAATATTTGTCATTCATATACTAAACGTTTTTAAATATTCGTGAAGATCATACACATTATTAATCTCTATTTTCTTATAAGAATCCTTGCGATGAAACTAAAAGTGCAACATTTTATCTCCCAATAATATCACATTAAAATAAGTCCAAACAATTTAAAATACAATAATATATTCAGATATTTATTCACCAATATACGGAAACTAGATAGTAATGTTAAATCAACTTTTTTAAAATTTATTATTATTTCTATGAAAAATCCGTTGTTTCGAGCAGTGCAGTGTTGTACTGTATTTTAAAGGAATATAGAATGAATAATATATCTTTTTACTTAAAGTACCTAATAATGTTCTTTCCATTGGTTCGGTATGCGAAAATAGATTGAAAATTTTCGGGATTATTAAATCCAAAATTACACTATGAGAAAAGGGAAAAGTCGTCCAAGTCGAGCAGGTTTGTAAAATTTCTTATCCACCGCTCAATTACGCACAAAATCCCGAAACTTTAATCGTCGTGCTTTCCGTTTAACTGTCCGTGATTTTTCGAATGGTCTGACAGAATAGGTCTGGTCCACATTGAATTTTGTAAATTGTATCATCTATCCCAATTCCCTTTCCCCGCGTCGTTTCTCTACCCAGGCAACTTAACGCAAATAAGTAAAGTGGGAGTGTATTATACACGACATTCATATTCATACAATGCTTTTTCTCTTCTTCACTCAAACGGTTCCATAATTCCAATTAGCTTTTATTAACTTGCGCTGTTTGGATATGAGTGAGATAATAATATGTAACAAATGTAAAAAAAACAGTATATTTAGTATTATTTATTTAACGTGCTGGCCAATATGCAACCAACAGTTTCGTAATATTTTCATATAGTCTGTATAGAGATCATTGTTCATAATTTTCTGACGTCTTTCTATACTTGCTGTCAAACTGGTGAAGAATAAATTTCAGTCAGTGGCGCAGATTATAAATTCAAAGGTAAGCATGATCAAAAACAAAGTATCGCAACTTTTTATGCTACTTACAACAAACATGACTGCAAAATTCGAAATTTATATATAAACTAATCAGTATCTGCTCCGAAAAGAGATAATTTTTATTTATATTTACTATCACATCCAATGTTTGGAAATAAACTGCTTTCCATGTGAGTTGCTGACATTGACATTTTATCTGCAGGTGCGAATCTTAGCCCTAGTACTACGTTCACTCACAATTGTTTAAATATTTTCGGCCGAATTCTATTTAGCGATTAAGTAGTTCAATCTATCTTTTTTGTTTTCAATAACCTCTTGAATTTCGAAAAATTATGAAGTTCACCGAAAAATGACAAATGTATAATGTATAATTGATTATTTTTTTAATGTATAAGCATTTGTGTTTTTATATATTGACAATAATATAAGTATGTACTTATAAATATTAATATATTAAAAAATCCATCAATTATACTTACATAATTTCGATGTACTGCAAGTTAAAGGAATAACAACTAAGTAAAATAACTTGAAAAAGAGGCAAAAAATCTCTCGAAATAGTAATATGAACTGTGTCTTATTATCCCTAATGTTCGAAAACCAAAACACAAAGAATAAAATTAAATATAATTAATAAATGGCATACGAAAAACAGAAAAAAACTTTATGACTCGTCCAACTCAACATATTTAAATTTATCAATATGAATGAAGTAAACGTATATAAAAAAAATCCCTCAATAATATTTATTTTGAACGTTGAAAATGAATATATTGTTTGATCGTTGAATTTTTATTTTCAGTTAAATAACAGTGTAAGTCCGTCTAATTTACATATATATTAATATAATACATACATATGTATGTTATTATGAAGTATTGGAGTTTAGGTTTCTTCAGTTGATTAACCGCTAAAATAGTCTATTTTCAAAACCTTGAATGAGTGAATAGTAAAAAGCTAGTACAAGAATGTTTCATCGAAATTTTTCAAGGTCGTGTTTTCTACAAAAAATTAACAACTGACAGTTATTTTTTCTATTTAACTCGATGAAATTCGTATATTTAAATCACTTAAAATTAGGGAAACTGTATTTTAGTCAACATACCTACTGCTACTTATGTCTTGGATGGTGTGAAAGCGTTTTCAATAGAGATTTGTCTAATAACTTTTTAGTATTCACTAAAATTTCGGAATAACACTTAATATGTAAATATGTTACCCCAAGATTTTAAAGAATTATCCTTTAATTAAGTGATTCTTTAAAAGCATAGAATATATCTTTTACGTACTCTTTCAAGAGAACTGAGAAACTGTAATTTAATTTCAGTGTAATATGTAACATGGTGACTTCAAGCAAAACAAGGAATTCAAAATCATTATTTGTTAAGACTGCTATAACTGTTTTCTTTAATTTTCTTAGATGTTAATAATAACTTATTGCAATATAATTTACGTTACATTTACTTTAGCAATTTATAAAATAGTGAAGGTCGATTTTAAATACAAGCCCAGAATATTTAAAAAAATTCGTTTAAGAAATGTAATAATGATTGTGTGAAATAGTAAAAAAAACTAGTAGAAATTTCAATATGTTTGCAATAATTAAATACTTCTAAAACATTAAATCCAGCCTTTTTCTTAAATCGCTTTGTTAACATGCTTTGTTAATACATATATAGTACAGCAAATGCTTATTGTGTATATTCATATTTATGTAGGTAATATTACATTAGTTAGCGCCATGTAATACGACAAGGACTAATGCACTATGAAGGGACGGATCCCAGGATGATAGAACCAATCGTTTTCAATTAAATGAGCGTAATCGGATTGATATGGGAGCGGAGAAAACGGCAGACGCAATGAGATGCCGACCAACTCCTGGTTATAATCGTCCTTTTCCCTTTGAAGGATACAACTCGGCAATTCATTAACAACGGTATTAAGTGCTCCCTTTAATAGACCTCCTCGATAATTACACCCTCCCTGTTCACGGAGCACTGATTAGAATTACAGGTTCTGATAAAAAGAGGAGGTATTTGCGATATAGCTTAATGCATCGCTTCTTCTGTTAAGGACTTACTGTAAATTTGATATGAATCATATTTTGATGTTCATATAAGGTTATCGCATATTTAAGAAATATACATTTGTATGAAATGGAAAAAAGAATTAAATTATTAATTAAGTAAACATTCTAAAAAAAACTGCTCTACTTTATGAAAATAAGTGATGGTAAAAAGATGTCACCAGTACAAATATAATAAGCTAAAATTTTAGCATTGAACGTCCAATACGGTAATAACTAATTAACAATTAGAACATTTTTTTTAAATCGGTTTATTTAAGTATACGTAATAAACTAAGACATTTTCTTCTTCTTATTTAGTCAACTCCTTACTCGAACATTGACTGCTTTTGTAAGAATTGTAAGATTCGTTTTTTGAAGTAGTTTACTTCCCATCTTGATCTTAATTGGTACATAATTTTGTATGTGTTTTAGTCTTAACTGTTTCTTTTCATTTCACTGTATCTCTAATTTTTTTCTTCGTTTTTAACCTACACTCTAAACAACTAGTTTTGGGTGTATTTACTGCTGCCACTACGTCCTTTCCGTTATCCTATTCAGTAGTCTTTCATTTATACTGCATTCCCTTTTCGCTATTTAGCTATTTGTGCAGGTGTAAGTATTGTTTAATTTCATTTTTGAAAACATTTGAAATAATGAAAATAAATAATATTATTCAATGATCATTCATTATTAAGAAGTAATTTGATGATCACATCTGAAGTCAAAAGGATTTAAGTTTTGGCGCAAAAAGAAACTTAATTTTTGTAGAGAACGAAATAAATGATAGTTTGTTCGAAAGATGAAAAGAAGGGGTGAGGGGCAAGATTTTTAAGATGCAATTCCTTTTTTATTGGAGGTAAAGGCATCGTCCTTATCTGTCAATTACCTTTTCCTTTTTATATTGTGGCATAATTTCCATTTTTCGTCCTCTATCAGCAAACGATTTAGAAAGTAGTATTCAAATTGTTTTGATAAAACGATACAGATATTTATTCACTTTAGGCAATTGGCTTGTGATAGTTCGTGTGGTATTGACTTTCCAAGTTTGAATATGTTTCCTATTTCCTTCATCTGGGGAAATATTGTTCCATGAGAAGAATTTCTCCAATTTCATCCACAACTAGAAGTTTTTTTCCCATAAGGCTCCTTAAAATATCGTTTTCAAAGTCATCATCGTCCACTTTTGATTTTTTAAACATTCTCTGAGCGGTCTTTAAATTTGTGTCATTATGAACATTGTTTATTTAATTAGCATCGGATTTTGCTACGAATTCTTCGGGCGCATCGCAATTCGTCCGAATTAAGTAGATGGACCCAAGGGTCAGAAAAGGTGATGGCGTAACTGGTCCGATATAAAGTTCGCTAACTTTCATTGTAAATATTTGTTCAATGTAATTATATTATTATATGTATTGTATATATTACGCTATTATTATATTCTATTCTATAAAACATTTTTTTTTATTTTTTATCCTGTCCTCTTTCTGAATAAACGAACTAAACATACCTCAATCAATTGCATACATATATTATTGTTTGATGAAATTTCGTTTTAACCACTGCATTCGTATTGCATTTATTTTCGGGCGGTTTCTGGTTTAGTAGTATATCAACAAGGTATTAAATTATTTTATTATGATAAGAGGATAATTCAGGTAATGACAAATCGGACGAATTCAGCCATCCGATCGGACGAATTACGTTATAGTTTTGCAGGTAGTTTTTGAAATCGGACGAGTTACGAACCGCCCAATTCTTCACCACGTAAATAATAAGAAAGATATTCTTTGTATAACTATATGAAAGTTGTTGATAAGATAACCATTCTGTTCTATGTTCATTCTACATGAGTAACTGCTTGTACGCTAATATGTTATTCTACAAAATGAGAAAGGATGAATCATTATTATGACATACATAAATGCGACACAATATATGGACAGACCTGATATAACCTATAAGTCGTATTTTGTGTTTTATGTCGTAGTATTTTACTAAGTATGGTAACGTATCTAATTTCTCATATTTACTCAGAACAGCAAACTATAACTTTCGCTTCTCTAAAGTTTTGTATTGGTTGTACATTGTTTATGTAGAATTTTTAGCACTTTATTGTTTTCTCGCTTATATGCAATATTCTTGGACCTGCGTGCTTTCCATTATTGTGAACCATTCTCTCAAGCTTTTGTTCATTTCCTGCAATGTATATGCGCCAATACATATTTTAATTGATTCTTTAGTGATTGCGTTACATAATTCACCTTGTCAAAAAGGATCATTAAATTGATTTCCCCCTCACTTTTTTTATTGTTAGGTTATTACATATTTCGTTAATAGATATATACAATATAATTTTGAAGTTAGTAGAAAGCATTTACAAAGGGAGGTTGTGTTTGTAACTTTACAGTGTACTGATCATATGTACTGATTCTATTAACTGCCTTAACCGAAATTTACATAGTAAGTATACAACCATTGTCTTCATACATTATTCTAAAAATTGACAAATTTTCATAAAAATATTGCCGGGATTGCACATTTGGTCTATTAATCGATATTCTGGACTTTTATTCAAAACAACACATATATGTACTAAATTGTAGCATCAGTGTACAATCGGGCGCAGTCGTAAGAACAATTTTACGTTTCAAAAGTGAGTACATACTTACATATACCATTCTGAGATGTATTAGGTATTAGGTATTAAAACAGAAAAAAATCAATAACACTTCAAAACTGGAGCAAAAGGGACATGAAGTCTCCAAAGATAAAAAAGAATTGATAATGAAATATTTTTAGGAAAAATATCAATACGAGAAGTAGCTTGAATTATATAGACAAGCAATTAATAAGAAGATCATTAAATTTAATTAAAATATGTCACTGCCAGTGTTGAAAATGAACATCAATCTGAATATCCGATAAACGAACGCTTTCTTATCCGACAAAACTAATGAGACAAGCAAACTAGCAAACCATTAACTGCATATTATATAATATGTTACCGGAAATCATGGTTGAAACACAAGAAAGAAACCTTCCAGAGTAGTCAAATGTAACAGAAAACCTAGTAACGTTTTTGAAGAGATATGTGTTTGTTAAAAATAATTTTATTTCTTTGAAATAAATAAACATTAATTTCGAAGGAAAATGAAAAACGTTTTGTATATTTACATTTGTGATTAGCGGCATATATAGAAACTATATTATAATAGTTCGAACTGCATTCGAACTGTAAATATATTATTAGGACGGACAGAAACTATATGTAAAGTGATTTGGCAATAATATAATCTGTGGAAAGCACGGATTTACATATGTATGTAAGTAAATGCAACCAACATATGCACATATATTCAAATAGTATAAGAACTACCGGAGACTAAGTAACATCTAGTGAAGCGAAATAATAGTTCCATATTATTTAATCTAATGCGTTACTCTACGTCGATCATCACTAAGTTATTACGTACTTGTTGGACGATCGTGTAAAGTAAATCCTATTTTATAACTTACTTAGACGTACTGATACTTTTGCGAATACCATGACTCCTGCGATGTATAGTATCATAAGATTACCTAACCTAACTTTAAAAATAATTTTGTCGTTTAAATTGTAAAGTTAAAGAACGATTTATCCTGGTCTACAATTTAAAGTTGTAAAGGCTACTTGTAGAGTGTTTTAAGAAGTTAGCTATCGGTGCGAACCCTGCCCCAACTTTGTATGCGAAAGAGCGACAACAACAATACCAGAAGTAACGGACAAACAATGGTTGAAAACATCAAACTACTCGATCCCATACTAATAGCTGAAAAAAGTTAGAAAAGTTACTTTTCAGGTATTTATGAGCAACTAAAAGCGAGAAAAAAAAGACCGATCAATATAAAGCAGCTGTAGATAAAATGTACTGAGATAAAAGAATAAAAAATAGGAGAACTAAACAGAATATGAACGAGATACGAATATAGAATATATTAACAATAATTTACATTATGAGCATTATATTTGTTCTTCTATTTATATATAATTTTTACTTACATACAAATTCCGTTAATTTGTTAATGAATGACTATATTAATTTTACCTACTAATATATTTGAATGCTAAATATACTGCTTAAAACAATTAACGGATATTTTACAAAGTAATTCTTGCAAACGATAGAGATTAATAATTTGTATTATCGCCATGAACGTCCAAAAACGTTTGACATCTTAATTGCATGGATCGTAACATGTCGAACGCGTCCTTCTACTTTACCCCAAACGTGTTCTATTAGATTATCATCTGGGGAATTAACTACTCATTTCATTCTTTCTATACCAACTTCAGTAGTTCAGTTGGTTATGATATTTGCTCGATGGGGGTGGTCGTTAACACACATCAAAATGAATTCTTCTATCATTGTTATGGCACAAGGAAGAACAATGTGATGTGGAATTTCAACTAAATATCCCCGGACAGTGAAAGATATGGCCTCTAGTACTTATGTCGGCCCATACCATTACGCCACCTAAAATTTCACTACTAATCACAGAGATGAACTTTAGAGGAGATGTTTCAACAGCGAAGATCGTTCTAATATATACACAAGTATATTTTGGGATACGTTTGAGTATTTATTTTCAGTTTTAAAAACGTCTAAACTAGTTTATAGAAATATCTGTGGGTGTCGAATTAACTCATTTTCTTATCAATTATTTAGAATATTCGTTAGTCGTTTTAGCAGTATACATTGGACACAAGGGTAGAGAGGTCGCTTGAAAATATCTTTGTTGCAAAATGCAATATTAGTATGTAGATAACTTAGAAAAGAGATGAAGTTGATTTCGATTTCTCAACAAAATCTATGACTTTTGTGCTATTTTTAAACGAAATAAAAGCCATAATTAGCCCTGAATTCTAATAACCGGCAAGGTCCTTCGAAAATTTACTTGGAGACATAAAAGCAGCGCAGCAAATGTTTAATACACTATTAAAATTGTTACCATTCTAAGGTATATAAAGTTGGGAAAATAATAATACTAAAGTTGAGAAAACAATATTATTAAAAACTGAAGCAAAAAAATAGAAATCAATTCATACAGGCCTACAAACCTCTTTTCCATACTTTATAAGGCTCTAGAAAAAATTAAAAAATGGAAACTAGTGAGAGGCAGTATTAGTTCGGGCTATAGGAAATCAACCTAAACGAATGAATGGGGTCATATATAGAACGCATTGTTGTTATTCCATAGCCTATCCTTATCAGAAAAACTTTTTCCACAGGCCTTGAGGTATTATGCCGATCCCTAAGGGCAAGCAATCTTAGTCTCCTATCTTCCCTAGATGCAATAAGAGTGGCATTCATTATTAAATTTTTTCTATAGAAAATAAGAATTTTTCAATGAAAACTTAATATTTTACTATTATGAACATAGCAGTACAAAATTTGAATAAAAACTTTTACTAGGTGATGCATTTTGTCGTATTAGTGTAACAGCAATTCGTTGCATTTTGATTTATTTTAAAGTATTTGCATAATTTAAATAATTATATATGTTCTTCAACAAGCAGTTCTACAATTGACTAAGGATATTAATTTATATGATAGATATTAGCTTAAGCTAGATTTGAAATATAAGTACATCTAAAAAACATTGAAAGATTTACTAGATTTTCCACATGAAAACAAATGATTGAAAGATTAATGCATTAAAAGAGATAAAGTAAAAGATTTACGATACGTTCGTCGTCTTTTATTTCTTCATTAATTGAAACTTTAATTCCAATTTCCCTAAAACGGACAAACTGGCATTAAAAAACGTAACTGTAAACGTTACGTTCGCATTAAACGCTCACTAATTCTGGATAGTTCATTAAACTCAAAAGATTACCGTCTAATTACGGAGTTTAGAGTTAATTTTTGATTTTGGTGAACACCCCTCTTGCAGAGTACTAATTACATTAAAACGAAGTTCGGCGAGACAAATCCTCCACTTCTCTACATTTTGGAGGCGACTTGGAGCAGGTTCTCAAGAATGAATAATTAATCGCTGTTACGTACGAACGAGGAAGACTTCTTCACGAAAGACGTTGTGTAACTTTACATTACTTTCGTTGTCTTTCGGGGAAGAGTTAAATAAAACTTTACATTTTAGAAAGTAGATGTTTTCAAATAAACTTAAGATTAGTTAATATTAATATATGTAGTTAGTTTTTGAGCTGTTATTTGGACTATTTCCATTTTCTGAAGAATTTACGTAGTCCAAGGAACATGGATGTGATTTAAATAATAATTCAAATGGTATTTCACCTTCAACTATTTCGCAGAAGTTAGGCTTGCTTTGATTTCTATATTAAGTAATTAATTTTATTGTACGTAGGTATTGTATTAACACGAAAGGAAAGTAAGTACATAAGTTATTCTTGTTTGCGCTTTACCAAGACGAACATTTAATATTAACTTACAAATTTGTCTGAAAATCTTCGACAGATAATAGAGGACAACCTGTATGCAGCGAGTTGTAAGTTTTGGTTTGCACGAAAGAGTGTTCACACACCACCAGAATGTTTAGTACAGATAGGTTAGAGTTTATAAATGCTACACGAGGTTAGTCGAAATTTCAAGCTCACACATTGCGACTTATAGAGGAATTAATGTATTTCTAAAATGTAATATGAAACTGTATTAATATCGTAAACTACTATGAAAGGCTTCATTTACAAGAATTGGTTTCCGGGAATTTTTTTAATGATGTTTTTGGGCGGCTATACAGATTCTAAAAATTATGATGATAATCACATTTCTATTCTATACATAGGAGCGGTATCACAAATTGATAAACTCGTAACAAAGTATACTTCAATATTGTGAAATTATTATTTTTGCGAATAGAGTTATTATATATTTTCAGAAATTTCTCCAAACTTGAACGAATCCTTTATGTTACCTACTTAATTTAAAGGCAAGAATTATTTTCTCAAGATATAGCCAAAAACATAATTGTGTATATCTATACGCAATAAATGGATTAACGTTGCCATTTTGTTTGATTAACAGAGAGACGAAGAGAAAAAATTTTGAATTACCCTTTTTTTATCAAAATTACAAGAATAATCTGAAATTGGAACCACAAATATGGAGACCACTTTTGTATAAATCTAGTTACATTATAATTCTTATAGGAATGGAGTAGGAAATATAAAATCAGTCAAACAAGCCGTTTTAAAATTTCAAAACAAGAAAAATCCAGAATTTAAAATAAATTTCAGCCTCTATTATAATAATTTACTCGATTTGGTTGATAAGTTGTATATTTAACATTCTGTTATGAATGTATATATAAATTCGGGAAGTAATTCTAGAGTAAACTCCTACTTCTAAACGTTTTACTGGTATTTGTGGGGATAGTTCGTACACAATGTGAATGTGAATGTCAGGCCAATATTTTGACCAAATTGTGTGATCTATCACTAATACCTTTCAGATCTTAGCATTTCATATTCTAATTCTGATATATTTTTATGATAACAGATTAATTTGAAAATTGCAGCAGCGTGATTACATTGTTTAAATAGAAAACTCTTAAAATGCATAAACTAGAAATTCGGGGGGAATACAATACTTACTTTAGAAAGTCCAAACATATTTGAAAGCCACAATTGGTTAAAAACTGAAACAATTCCGAAAACAGTAAAATAAATGACGACCGAAAAATTGATATCAAGAAGAATGCTGCAATCGTGAGCATATCAACTGAATGTGTACATCAGATTTTACATATAAATGTATATGTCAAGTTATTAAGAAAATTAGTCCCATAAATTTTGAATTATGATTAAAAACGTCAAAGAAGGTGAACATCAAATGATAATTTGAAGCTGTTTAATAAGAGTTAAGCTGACAATTTCAATAGCGGGTACACCATGATAGTCCTCCCCCAAAGAAAACCAAGATACTTTCATGGACGGATAAGGTAATAGTTACAATTTTATTATAAAGCAACGGGAATAATTGGCATAGATTTTCAAAAGAGAAAATCCTTAATACTTCCTACAGCTCTATACAAAACAAATCAGAGAAAGCAATTTTTAAAAGAACTTGGAATGATACACGAAAAAGTTTTTTTCAATTCGATTTTGATCAATTATAAAGTATATATTTGCATAAACTGTACAAATATGTGTTATTATTCACAGAGGTATGACACTCTACGAACAGATAAATTTATGTTGTGGTCTTATATTGCGTATAGAACTGGATGTAGCGGGAGGGAGCCCGAACGTATATTTGTCATATACATACATATGTACATATATAAGTACAACCGACTTCCCTTACTACACGACAGCTAGCTCCTGTCGAGCAAATACGACTAACTAGCTCTAATTATGCAAATTATATATCAATGTTCTGTAACATAATATAAATTATAAGGCAACAACACTGATAGGAAGAAAAAAAAGTTTACTGATATTGTGCGACTATTAGTTCCTCAGGTTTCAGAGAGCTTGAAAAAGAATATAAAAATTTCTGGAAACTAATGCGAAGATAGAAATTAGAAGAACATTTTTGGAAAATACTTAGTGAATTATTCAAAAAAAATTTTTTGTCTACATATGAAAGTTATTTACACAGACCGAGTATGTAGGAATGGTTAGGGTTTAAGATGAAGGTAATTTTAACGGAGAAATTTACCAGATACAACAAATTATTTTAGCTATTTCATTTTTGTTCTTAAAGAAAGTAATCAAGGGAATTATACTAAAATCGTGAAATCGCACAAAGACAATTCTCAAAACCTTTACATATAAACAAATATAGCAAAAGAGTAAAAGGAATAAAGAATAAACATAATCAGACAAGTTGCAATTCCTTAAAGGAGTATAAATATGTACAATTTTGTATACTACTGTGGGCAAAAAATAGTAAGACTTTGTTCATAATTTTTAAATTCTTAATTTATTCTTCCAAATCTATTTCGTCCCCCTCAAAATAATCCCCCCTGGCCCCAATACACTCCCAATTCTCGAAACAGTTGTTAAAGTCAATTTCAGGAATAGCCTTCATGCGCGTAGCGATTCACGTTTAATGTCTTCAATTGACTGAAAACGGTTTCCCCGGCGCAGTCGTTTGAGTTTGCTGAATAGCCAAAGTAACATGGAGCTAAATCAGGCGAATACGGTGGTTGCGGCACGATATTGGTTGAAAAGTTGGCGAAAAACTCACGAAGAATTAATGCAGTATGCGACGGTGCATTATCGTGGTGTAAAAACCAAGAGTTGTCGGCCCATAATTCTGGCCTCTTTTTACGAATAGCATTGCGCAAACGACGCATAACACTCAAATAGTATTCTTTGTTGACAGTTTGGTCGGTCGGAAGGAATTCGGAGTGCACCACGCCTTGATAATCGAAGAAAACTGTCAACATAATCTTGATTTTTGAATTGCTTTGACGTGGTTTTTTGGGCTTCGGCTCACCTTTGATACGATATTCAGCCGATTGATCGTCTGTTTCCGGGTCATAAGCGTAGATCCACGTCTCATCTCCAGTTATGATGCCTTTCATTTTGTCTTGATAGTCGGAAAGCATTGTTTCACAGCCATCAACTTTTCTCAGGCCCAAATGATTTTTCACAATGGTTTTCACTGATCCTTCCGATATTCCAACGATGCCAGTAAGGTCTCTGACTGTTAATCGTCGATTCTCAAGCACCAATTCCTTGATTCTATTGACGTGTTGATCATCAGTTGATGTTGATTGCCGTCCTGGACGTGATTCGTCATCAACGCGTTCTCGACCCCCATTGAATAATTTGTACCAATCAAAAACATTTGCTCGCAACAAACAATTATCACCGAAGGCCTTTTGCAACATTCTGAACGTTTCGGCACCAGAAATTTGATTCCGTACACAAAATTTAATGGAACTTCTTTGTTGAATAATTTCACTCATTGTAAAAATCGCCGAATGCACTTTTTGTACTTCAGAAAGGCAAGCGTATACTAAACACTAATGATTATTTTGATGTGACATTTGGCACAGATGTCACTGACAGCCATACCAACCTAGAAAGAAAATATTTCGACGAATGGGTTTTCGCGCGAAATTTAAATTAAAAAGTCTTACTATTTTTTGCCCACAGTAGCATGCTGAGAAATTATGGAAAGAAACGAATATAAAATAATTCACATATGCAAATACAAAGGGTACTAGGAAAGTTTTGCAATATGACGCAACAATGACTAGTAGGAAGCTGCTTGTTACTCCATGTTGAGACATGTTCATACGTGCATAGTAGCCGCCGCTCTATGTCGATGGGCTCAGTTATTCATTAACAGTGAGAGTGCAAAGTGCTTGCGATGGCATCGTGGTCACGAAATGAGGTGAGGGCAGTTTTGTGTTATAATTTCCTGTATGGTTTAAACATAGATCAGTGCTTCAAAGAAATGACTCTTGCACTAGGTCCACATCGCTCAACGATATTCAAGTGGTGTAGAGAATTTTAAAGGGGAAATTTAACTGTGGAGGATGCTGATGGAGAAGCCGAGAAGGCTACGAACGTCAGTTGCGGAGGAAAACGTTACTACTTTGAGGAAAATGCTTGGCGAAGACAGGCGAGTGACCTATCAACAGATAGAGGGTACTTCAGGCCTAAATGCGCCAGCAATTCGTTCGATTCTGTATGATCATTTGCACGTTTAACAAGGGACACGTTTGCACGTGAAGAAACTTTGTTCTTTCTGAGTGCCGCATCGACTGACTGAAGAACAGATGACACGACGTGTGACTTGGTGCCGGGAGATGCTAAACAAGTTTAATAAGGGACAATCTCAGCATGTGAACAACATCGTGACAGGTGACGAGACTTGGCTGTACGATGTGCCGACCAAAGCTCAAGAGGATATACCTGTAGTTGTCAGAAAATCCCGATCTGTAAAGAAGAAAATGATAGCCGCATTTTTGAAATCGAATGGAATTGTGGAACGCGTCATTTTGGACACACAGAAGACAGTCATAGCTAAGTGGTATACTGAACCGTGCCTGCCTAAAGTCATTGGATCTATGAAGAACCTGCGGCCAAAGTCAAGAATGGACACCTGGTTCCTCCATCACGATAATGCTCCAGCTCACTGCGGCAAAGCCTGCACCGAATATTTGACCACGACATGATTGAAACTTCTGGAGCACCCTCCCTACAGTCCAGATCTTGTTCCCTGCGAATTTTAACTGTTCCTGCATGTGAAAATGAAGCTAAAAGAGAGTCGGTTTTCCAGTAATGAGGACCTTCTGTGGGCTTGGGACAACGAGTGCGCTTTACTCCCTAGTAAAACTTGGCAGAATTGGTTTAAAGATTGGTTTCGGAGGATGGAGAGGTGTATTGATTGTAGAGGAAATTACTTTGAAAAAATTAAATAAACAAAGCTGTATTGCAAAGCTTTCCTTGTACCCTTTGTATATAACTTCTGAACTTTCTGACCATGGGAAATAATACAGTTTATAAATTATTTATAAACATTTTATTATATTTATCAGTTTGCTTGTGGTATTAGTAAGAGAGAACATTCTTGTGTTCAAAACAGTTATGCCCATATTAATTAAAGAATATATAATTTTCAAACCTAGTCTTGTTTCGTCTTCCTTATAAAAGAAACAGAAAAGTAGTAAAAGAATTTTTTCGATTTTTAAATAAAATAGTAATATGAAACTACACAGTCGAATATTAAGTTACAAAATCGTTATAATTAAATTTAAGTTTGTAGATAAATTTAATGTTTATCCTTCTTTGTTAAAACAAAAAATAATTTTGGACTTGAGCGTGAATGAAAACAGAATAACGGTAATCGTTTTACATAAGCATAACCACACTAGAAGATAGTGGTTCTTAGATTGTCACGAAATCTGACAATGAACCTTCAATTTGTATATCATACTACTGAATGCTATAATGATGTCTCCTCTATTGATCGTGTCGATCGCGCACTGTAAGAACTCCAGTACTTGCCAAAGCAGTGAAAGCATAAATTTGTCGTAATCTCGTTGAAAAGGTAGTAATAATGATCCTGCAACTGAGTGTCTTTAAAAGAAATAATAATTGATCCATATTTACTACAGAAATGAGTAATCTTTTGCTGCTCGTTTGAAAGCATTGCGACTAGAAATAATGAGAGTACTCTTAATTCGGTAAGTAAAAAATGAAGAGCGTTGCATCCCGAAGTCGAATAGAAGACTTTTTAATTTTGAGGAAAACTGCAATCAACAAAATTATAGAATATATGCCCATAGTAGTAGGAAAGCTTGTGAAATTATTTCCCTCTTACATCCTGCATCAGCGAGAGTATGGTTAGGAGGAATAAAGTTACGCGAGTTCATTTTTGTGAAGGAAAATATTACAATACTTGCAGAAGTATATCAAGAAAGAGTTCTTAGGAATGTCGTTAATCCGCTAACACAAACTATGTTTATTAATGACCACCATTACATTTAGCACCTGCATATAAAACAAAATTACCCAGGGTTACATTAAAAGAAATATGTATACCCGATTTTATTAGAAAATTAATCGTCATCCAGCCCCAATTCGAATCCTCTTCATTATGGAAGAAAGTTTGTTGTTACTGACATAAATTTGAACAGTTTAAGGAAATCCATAATAAAATGTGATACCGATTTAGATATAAATGTTATATATTGTACAGCTATCGATGAATGATCACAAAGACTAAGAGTTTGCGAAAAATCAAAAGAAGGTCATTTTGAACAATCTGTTTGTATTCGGTTACACTAAAAGTTGTTGATTTTGTTTAAAATTATTTCCTCCATTTTTTAATGGTAATATTCTGCCTAATAGAGCTTATTATTCGACCAGAGATAATTACTAATATCACCGCCACTTAAATTTTTTATCTTAATTTACGAATGAGATTAGTTGAGCGACGTACTGTATATAAAAAGGAGTAAATTAATAGCTGAGAATTTGATTTTGAGGATGTAAAGTCAAAACGCCAAGAGACGATAAAAACCTTAAATGACGCTCTTATCACATTCGACCATTGATGGCAATTTCCAGCGAAATAAAAAGCTCCGACTTTCCGTGTATGTAATCCGTTATCCCGAAACGAATGAACTTTTTCAGAAAAAAAACTATTTCCTGTGTAAGCTAGGACAGTGGCAAACTTTGCCTTTGGATCAACACGTCACCGCATAATATATTGTATTTTATGTGATTGTTCCATTGTGTTAGCTTCATTAATGACTCGTTTAGTTCATTTGTTTGATTTTGGTTATTGAACTTAAAAATTTGAATGTTACATACAAAGGACTGAAAGTACATTGTTCTAATACTTGCAAAAGTATATTTTTACAAGATATTAATTGATAAATTGAATAAAATTTTTACTATTTGAACATTTTTAATTGAACTATAATGACAAGTTACGAAGAATAATGTTCAACGAGTAAGTAAATTTTAATAGAAAAATTTATTATGGAATGAGGCTATAATAATTTAATTCAAAAAATAGATTTTTGAATCTGTATACTTCATTATATAATTCATAGATCACGTGATGTTTCATCAAATAAAATGCAAAAGGTTATCTAGTTATGCATTATTTTAGTAGTAGCAATTTTCCATACTCAACTGTATTTAATTTACATTGAAAAATATTAACGTTTAAAAATAACCAGGGTTTGGAATAAAAATAGGTCAAAATGGCTGGAAAATTACTTTTACTATTCTTGATGAGGCGCAACAACGAAGCTGCATATGTAACCATATCTTATTTTAAAAGGGAATATGATGATTATGGAAACTTACAAAAATAAATAATATAATCCAATTTTCAAAAACATTTGGGAGATAATAAGCTCCACAGTGGCAGCAAAAGTAGGGAATTTAGATGACAGATAAGTGTTCAGTTTGCCTGTATTGTGATACGAGGACAGTTTGACAAGTAGTGAGAATGACACATAGGTGGCGATCTAATTGGTAAAACAAATGCACTGTAATTTAGGTAGCTATTTATATGTTTACATTCCGATATTTAGATAAATCGGTTGATTAGTTTATTTTTGACAGCTGATTGAAAAAGAAGCAACACGTCGTTTTGTTAAAATGGAAAAAGCAGAGTATCGTGCGGTGATTAAATACTTCGTAATTACGGGTATGAAAGCTACCGAAATAAAAGATGAGTTACGGGAAACATTAGGTGAATCTGCTCTATCATCCGCCACAATAAGTAGATGGGTAAATGAATTTAAACGTGGTAGAACAAGCTGTGTTGATGAAGTGCGCTCTGGAGCACCTAAAATCGTGACTTTTAAGGAAATGATTATAAAAATTCATAATATTATTACGCAAGATGGACGACTCAAAGTAAGAGAGATAGCAGACATGGTAAGCACTTCAACAGAACGCGTACACCACATTTTAACGAAAGAATTGGGCCTTTCCAAGCTTTCGGCAAGATGGGTGCCGCGATTGCTTACGACTGATCAAAAGTTCACTCATGTGCGCATTTCCAATGAGTGTTTGGACCTTTATAAGCGGAATCCGGTTGATTTTTGTAGGCGATTTGTTACTTGCGATGAAACTTGGATACACTACAGTGCACCCGAAATTAACAACAGTCGAAACAATGGTTAGAACGTGGTTCTTCACCTCCAAAGAAAGCGAAAACCACTTTATCGGCAAACAAGGTGATGCCATCAACTTTTTGGGATTCAATGGGCTTTTTGCTTATTGATTACTTTCAAAAAGGTACCACAATAAACGGACAATGTTATGCAGAACTCCTTACAAAAATTAAATGTTGAGATTCGTGCTAAACGGCCAGGAATGGCAAAGAAAAATATTCTCTTTCATCAAGACAACGCTCCCTTGCATACCAGCACAGTTGCGATGTCCAAAATCCACGAGTTGCATTTCCAATTAGTACCGCATGCGCCTTATTGGCGGGATCTAGCCCCTTCCGACTTCCACCTTTTTCCAAAATTGAAAATGGCACTAGGTGGAAAGAAGTTTTCTTCTAACGACGAGCTTATCATCTTCGTAAATGAGTATTTTGCAAGCCTTCCGGAATCGCATTTTAGAAATGGCATAAGGGCATTGGAGCACCCTTGGAATAAATGTATTGATCTTTTAGGAGAATATATTGAAAAATAAAAATTATTTTGTATTTAAAAAATTCGTTGTTCTTTTCCATTCACACTACTTATCAAACTACCCTCGTATAATAATGTTACTGACAGAGCGTCTTAAACTGTAATGCAAACTAATGGCAATTACAGATTATCTTAAATGTGTAATAACGGACCGTTTTTTTTTCGTACACCCAATTCCAAACTGTAAGTCTTGTACAGCGGTAGGTCAATATAAAAAAAAACATTAGCTAGTTTGCATTTTAATTAATGATTGCGTGTACTATGAAAAAAGAAATAAACAATCCGATGCACTGGAAAGTTTGTGCATTGTTTTTTTTTGCCTGGCCTTGATAAAACAACTAATTTTGTATTGTTTAGTTACAACATTTATTATGTGGCAGATTTAAAATTTTACTCTAATTTGTTCATTATTTTGTGCTTTTTTAGTTGCAACAAAAAAATTAGTTTTATGAAGTTAGACCATGCCATTATCATCAAATATTTTCAGAGTAACATATTTATTCTAAAATTACTTTAAAATTATTGGCGAATATATACGAGGACAAGGATCCATCATACTTTAAAGTAAAATATTCGCTAAGTTGAAACAATGATTTTCGAAGACAGTCGTGTGAAAGTTTATGCCATTGTCAAAGCCCTAATGTATTTGAAACAAGTGTTTAAACATTTTAACATAATAAACTAGATATGAGTAAAGTTTCAGCAGGATAGGTTCCAAGATTGTTGACTCTCAAACAAAAATTTTTGCTAACGAATTTCTCAAAACAATTTGGTGTGCTTTATGCAGAACTTGTATACATCACCAAAATACAGAAACGGAATTATAATCCATGAATGGATCCATAAAGATTATGCGCCTCCGGTGAAGAAATTTGGAATGATTATTATTATAAATTATTTATAAATTTATTAAAATGATGAACATTTAACATTAATTGATATGTGGTGTATATGATTACTATGTTATTGTAATGCTGCGCAAAATAAATTAACTTTATCAAAAGTATTCATAAATTTTGGGAAATTAATTAGAAACAAAAATCAATTCGATTTTTTATTACTAAAAATTGCTGAAACTTGATATCAGTACAGTTGTGATTAATAATGCACTGTTATATATTAAACATTGAAAGGGCAAGCTTATTTGAAAGTAAACCGATTGAAATTTTAACCTCTACACCTCTTATTCTATTCTCTGCGGCCCTTGAAGGTGAAAAAGCGATATTTTATTAAAACCATCGGGTGTAATTTGTGGATAGATATTTTATATGGCGCATACATTCTGCCACCTAACATCGATCATTTATGACAGCCGTGAATGATTTGTATAACACTTGACTTTTCGTCCCAGAATATTAGATGTTTGTGCTTAACAATTAATTGAATTTCAAGATTACTAGCAATAATTATAATCATAAAATCTTAATAAATATTTTAAATTATGCTTTCTGGAAAGAATTATTTTATAATTTTTATAAGCATTTCACCACTTGCAATAGTTTCGTATTTCATATATCATCAGACTATCGTCAAAAGCTTCAGCAAGTATTTTGAGAAAGCCTTTCCTATATTTTTTAAAAATAATAGCGTCCATTGCTCAACGGTGAAGCGATGCAAATAATAGGACAAGAGATATATACATACATATACATAAATATATAAAGGTAAATTACAAGTAACTTTAAGTAACCAAAAGTGATAATGATAATAATATCAACAACAGAAGCGATAACTGAAGATAACAAAAGTATTGTACAATAAATATTCTATAGATGCAACAAAAAATTTAAATACAAGAAATGTTGTAAATTAACAGCATTTAATATTTTCAATTTATTTATTGCAAAAAAATATGAATTCTCATGATTTACAAACTAAATAATAATTGACCATTGTGCTTTTGATAAATATTGAACTGTAGAAAATGTAACAACGCAATTATATTTCTTTGTTGATAAAAATGAGGACAATTCACACTACGACTTAGAATGTGCCATAAATTTATATGTTAACGTGATTAGATAAAACAAAATAACAGGACGAAACGAAAACATGTGGTGGGAGAATCTTTTAATATTACCAAGTAAGAAGGTTAACTGTAATGAAGGACAATGACTCTTCGAATTAAACATAGTTTGGGCAATGTTTACTGACAGTTTTCTTTTTGATTTGCTACTATGAAAATGTAGGCAAATGATTTTCGTACAGAACAAAACTGTCTTGAAGGGTATACAAAAGCCAGTCGTCCCGCAGAAATGTTGATTACAAAACACATTGCCATTCTTGAAAATTTAGTACAATCTATTCAACCTAGTTCTGTATTACGTACATGCATTGCTCTTGATGATTTGTGGAGCGAATAAAGAAACTTTACTGCAAATCATAATTGATGTTTAAACAATGTAGATCAATAATAGATCAAATACTGTTGTAACTCCATATCTAAAATGAAGCACATGGAATGGTTAAACCAAGCGAATGAGATTCAGGTAAACTATGGTGCTTAAATTAGACAAAGGAATCGTTTTTTGGTAACGTGAAGAACTATTGATGACTGATTTTATTTAAAGGAACACTACCATATATACTTTTGCATTAAAAAATTAAAAATTGACTGCAGGTTTGCAGTATGTTCAAGCTACTATTAGAAATTGTCCAGGTGGATTACTCACCATCTAGTCCTTCCATGGCTGCAAGTGATTGTTTTATTTGAAGTAAGTATTCGTCTATTGCGTTTAAGGGATTTAAACGAGGTACTGCTATGATTTTTTATTACGAAAAGCATGTTGTAAAATGTGGAGAAATCGATGTTCTATTTAACTTTAATTTTCTACAAATCGGGTTAAACTCTAGCGCTACATCGACGGTACTATTGAAGACTAGATTTCATTAAGGAATAGATATTGTTTTTGGAATGGTAATCATTTAGTACTTTGCAAAACATGCGTCTTTATGTGATCACTGAAAAGATATCCACAAAGAACGAATTCTTGACGACACCAATTGTAATAATATAATGAATTTTTTTGAGAAAGATTTAAAAAGCGGACAAGAACGGTATATCGACTACAGGTTATTTGCTGAAAAAAAAACAATCCGATACCCATTTCACTAACATATTGCATATTGTTGTGACAGTCATTCATTAAAAATTTTATTATTTCTACTGAAGAAAAGAAAATTGGATTGAATAAATGAATACATCGGATTAATTTATTTTTAGCTACTGCCGCACTATCGCCATCTTATAATTCCTATTTATTTTTCCTGACTGGGAAATGTTATATTTATGTTTTTATTTGTTTTCCTAAATCTTATCGATCTCCTGCTGGATACATTCCAATGCAATGGGAATAAATTTGTTTTTATCCATTTGTTTTAAACCACTACATTTTCCATCTTCTTAAAAAGGATTATTACAACAGGCAATATTGTAAAATATTACAATATTGAATTTTATATTTTAATACTTTACTTATGACTTTTAGGACTTTTATGTCAAACATTTATTTCAATTTATATCACTAAATTTTGAGTCAAAGAAATATAAGTAACTTTTGCAACAAAACATTTACAACAGAAAGGTCTGGGTCTAGATTTCAGACAATAGAATAATATTTCGAGTAGATATTGTGCAATAAAATTTCGATGCTTTTTTATAAATATATACATATGTACATATGTACTAATATTGGAAAACAAAGTAAAACCTCTTCCGAAGATTACCTATTACTAAACTCTCTCAAATTACATTAATTAATATTTACGTTGTAAAATAAGGCGGTTTCGGGTTCGACTGAACATCTGCCCTCAATCCTTTCAGCACTTGAGAGGTTTTTGGTGTTCGGGTTAATTTGAGTATGACGTGCAGGGTGCATGAAAGTAGCTCAGCGGTCGTACTTTGCCATGATTTATGACATCAGAGACTAGGCGTGATGGCCGCAGTAGGTGGGTTCGGAAAACGGTAAACGTTTATACTTTAGTTTTTGCACGACAAATTGCCTTATCTTGATAGGGTCGCTGGACGGTGAAAGGTTATATTTAATACAAGCTCGTTTCAGCAGAATTATTTCGGCGAAGTTAATGAATTAATTAACAGTCTGTTTTGCACAAACAACCCCAACGGCCAATCATAACTTTATTAAATTCTAGAATTTTAACTGAAATAATAAATTAAGTCCTTGAATTAAAATAAAAAGAAATTAAATTTTTTTTGCACAACAAATTGCCTTACCTTGATGGGGCCACTGAACGGTGAAATGTTATATTTAATTCAAGCTCATTTCGGTAGGATTATTCTAGCGATGATAATGAATTAATTTAGAGTCTGTTTTGCACAAACAACCCCAACGACCAAGCATAACTTTATTAAATTCCAGAATTTTAAGTGAAATAATAAATTAAGTTCTTGAATAAAAACAAATTTTTTACAATGAAAAATCGAGTGAAACATTTTTGTAGTAAAAGTGTGCGAATTTTATGTTCTTTAAGGTAAATACTGTATTCAGTAGAGTCACTCATTACACTCGGGGTGTACGTTTAAATTAAATTGATATGTAAAGACAATTATACAACCTAGAGAGTAAATACCTTCTCTACAACAACGTTTAACTCTATGAAGTCAACGTTTTTTTGGAAAAAGAGAAGTGATAAATTAAGTCGAAACTGTCAATAATGTAAAGAAATCAACGTTAATTAATACATACGAAACATGAACACTTGCAAAAGTATATAAAAGTCGTGCAAATTCTTGTGGAATGAGAACAGGGAATTAAATATTAAGTGTTCAGGAAACAGTTATAGCAAAAGAATTTGGTAAAATAATATAGCTGAAGAAAGACAAAATAGAGAGGAATGAGAAAGTTTACTCAAAATAGGAATCTGGAAATGTATTTTTAATTTTATATATGGAGGCCGAAAGATTTAGGAGCAAATAAGAAAGTAAATAATTCATTAAAGTTTTTTCGTATTTTCACAAGGTCGTTGATTGAAATCACTCATTAGACGAATTGTGATTACTGCTTTATTCTTGTTTCTGAAAATGTTAGAGTAAGCATGGGAGCTCATAGTTTATTCAAAGAAAATACTTTCGTGACGGCTGTATGCCAGAAGAGACGCTACCAACTCGTTTATTTTAAATGGGAGAATGTACTTTGTAATACCCCCTTCTACACTCGAGCTTAGTGTAGAAGGGGGTTAGATTCGGAAATATCACAAGCCCGTATTGCTTACTTTATAAAGTTATAAAACTTAGGATCTTTTGCTATTCCTAGTAAGGAAAGAGACAGAATATTCGAAAAGTTAAGGGGGTTCCGGTGTGAAAATTCTTAAGGGGCGCCACAGTATTTAATCCGTAGAAGTATTCCTGCTAATGTTGAAGCACTTGGATTCAATACGTGCCAATGTCAAATTACACAATTGGGCAATACCAAAAAAAAGGAAAATGAAACGCTAAGATGAAATGGAAAGAAAACTAATAATAAATGAGTTTTTATTACTGGCTCTAACTTACTAATTAACTAAATACTTTCAATGTGAAACGAGAACTTTACTTATACGTGAATGACCGATAAAAATAAATACTTATATTTATGAGCTTAAGGTCCATACACTAAATATATTAGACAATTATATAAATATATTAGATAATAAATGATTAATGACTGATCGAATTAATCAACTAAATACGTTGACAATGTGATACGTGTTGCAATTAGCACTAGCAGCTACATTAAATCACTCCTAGCCTTAAAAAGACTCTCTCTCCTTGATAGAGAACAATAAAATAGATAGAATTTCGACGGTGGCGTAAAAAAAGTTTCAAACGATGGTAGCCGAAAATGGCGTCAGTGAACTAACTCGACTTGTCGAACTACAATCAGGTAAAGCAAGGTCCATAATCGTCGTAGAAATAAACATTTTTCAATATATTTACCAAAAATAACACCTTGAAGGAAGGCGGCTATAAACGCGTGCATTACTAAGATAGTATGTTCTTTTCCCGCCAAATGTAACATCCTGTATTTAACATATGGATCAAAATGTGCACGAAACTGATTAGATTGTGTAATAATTACCAAATTCTGGTAAAAATTTTTAGATTTTATTAATCAAAAAGACAAGTATCTTTGACCACTTGTTATATTACAGCAAAAATGGAAAGAAAACCAGCCAGAAGCGATAAATTAATCACATGATATTTTAAAAATATATTTTTCTGCAAAATAAGTACATTCCGAATATTTACAGTAAATCAAGCAAAGCCGATCGCTCTACTCTGTTATTTGTTTGTTGGTATATATGTATGTACTTACGCACTTACTACATCGGATCCTATCCTGTCGCACCAATATAAATTAACAGCTCTACTTATTATCGTAAATTGAATTTACTGATATATACTGAGATGTAATTGAATAATTAATTGGAATGTAGTGAATGCACAAGTGGAAATTGTTGATGAGATAAAGAGGAAACTAGAACTGAGAAAAATGGACAAAATAAAAAAACAAATCCAGACAGTGCAATACATGCTCTAAGAGCTTTAATTCAGTTAACAGAAAAAGTGGATTGATTATAATTACGTTCAATTAATAAAAGAAATTATAGAAAAAACTATAAGAAAAGTAGATATACACATATATAGATGTTCGTAATAAAAAAGTTTGTGTTTTATATGTGCAAAACATTATTCTTACAAATCATATTTTAAAGTTTTTTATATGGATTAAGACTATATGTTGCACATATAAGAATGACGTGGAGGTTGAAATACACTATTCCAAATATTCAAATATTAGTCTGTTTGAATTTTTTTATATGGGTTATATATAGTATATTACACTTGCTTCACATATTTACTATTTGCTAAAATCGAAACGTAACTGAGGCGTACACGAGGCTGTATTGCTATCTAGTTAACATGGAAAGTTTCTAGAAAACAAAGTTAACTATTGCCGCTGAAAGATAAGATATCAAAATGAGCATCGCTCTGAAAAATTACTCCAAAAACATTGATTCTGTCCATGCCATAATATAGTTTAAAGTATCGACAAACTTGGCCCTAGCGCGTTGACGAAGCATAGTACATTTCTTATGAACGTGTGTTTCACATCGAGCGAAACGCAGCAGAAAATTTGCCAAATGTTATATTTCTTTAGTAAGGCAATATTCCTACTCATAAGTCGTTAATTACACTGCAAACCTTAACATTAACATTGGTTGACCACTCATTTTATTCTCTGAAACCGTTGAGGTGAGATTTCCAGAATTATGAAAATCAGTACCAGGAAATAAAGCTATTGAGTATTAATAAGAGACAGGGGCCTTGGACTTAAATGACAGAATTGTTCAAACTCTTGCATAAATATATAAAAGGGTCGGCACATGAACTTATTAGAAAACTATTGCGAATATGTATAGAAATACATTAAAACTTCATTTCTATTATCAGAAAAAGAACTATTCCAAAAACCCAAAAATGAAAACGATAACATTACAATATTAACCTTCAGATGATATTACTATTTTTATAGTTATCGAAGTGCTAGTTGGACGAGGCGATGTAAATGTGGACGCATGTTATAAATATAAGAAATACTTTCAGGCGCGTAGGTACATAATATTTGAATTTTCATGTATAAAAATATGTGTAACTGTCATTTTTACTTATGTGTGAGTAAAATTAATATTACTCACATATAGTACATTATTTTAATAGCGTACGCATTGTCATTTTACACATTGTATACTCATTTGTGTAAGACGCTATATAACCACCATTTTGTTCTTGAAGTAATAATGAATAATGCGAGATTGAGAGCTAGTCACGTTATTATAACCTATTACCTGAAGGAAAGACAATACGGTTGTAATATATGTATCCTCTTATAGAAAACTTATAATACAATTTAGTATTTAGTACTGCACTCCCTCGCTAATAAAATAGACTCTCCATATATTGTGTCTATATTCACGATACATTATTCTGAGATCTTCTAATTACCTGTACAGACTAGTATTGTTTTAGAATATACGTATGATAACTTGACTTGAGTATGAATTAAATTAAACACTAACCAAACAATGGTAGTTTTATTGTCCCATAAAAGCTTTCTACCTACACATACATCATCTGCTTTTAGTGTTACGAAGTATTTCTGCAGATAAACTAAATGGCGATAAATAACAGTCAACAAAAAATGTATACACATCAATGTTAACTGGTTCGATTAATAATTAAGAACACATTAGCAAATATACGGGCATTTTTACTATAACCATACAATATTATATATAAATTATATGCCCCCGGTGTCAAAGAAAACATCCTGAAACAAAAAACAGTAAAATTGACAGTGAAAATTAGAAACCATGGCTGCAAATGGAAAAAATTATAACTATGTAAATACGTTAAATGAAAACTCTCAGCATTTCTATGAAATCAACGTGATAAATATCATAAAAGATCCTCCGGCGATGATGATTCAGTCTTGTGTGACATATGAAAATTGCGACGTATATTTCTTATTTTAGAATATTACACATTCACTAAATCTAATTGAAAGAGTTGACATCAATTTTATATATATATATATATATATATATATATATATATATATATATATATATATATATAAATAATAATATATGTACAGTAATTATATTAGGAAATCGAGCAATTAAACTGATTTTCTGATTTTTTAAATTAAGTTCTTTATTTTTCGCCAATATTTTACTTTTGGGCTAATAAATAAAAAACTATCGTTATATAAATAGTTTATATAATAAAATGCATAAGCATTTTCTGAAATAACAGTTCGTATTGTGAAAATACAGAATGTAAAAACAATATCTCAGGTACTATCTTCTTCTGGGATTCCGGGCTGGAACCGCGTCACTGGTATAACTGCCGACGTTTCGTACCCACTCGTACGGGACATCTTCAGGGCTCAAGTACTGCTACTGTCTGTCGCACTGAAACTGGTGTAAGTCGATGGTGGACGGATTTATATATGCGGTCATGGGTCGATGGAGCGTTACGGTTGCGGTTGGGTTAGTTGGAGATGCAAGATTGCCAGGCGTTGTGTAAGGGGTAGCCATCATCACGGTTAACGTTATTGGGGTACGAAACGTCGGCAATTATACCAGTGACGTAGTTCCAGCCCAGAAGCCCAGAAGAAGATAGTATGGACCACCACCGCGGAAGTCTACATACCAGACAATATGACAAGATTTACTACTATGGTACAATTTGGTCCTGACAACAACGTAATTTTCAGTCATTCAATAAACGTAAAGTAAGTAAGTAAACGAGGTTGTGAGTATTGTTTAAAGTAAACAGGAACCACGTGGGGACAATTAAATAATAATATAAATGTACTACCTTTTCTAACATTCGAGCAAATGAACTCTGCGCTTAGTTGGTCAGTTTTATATATCTACGCTAATGTTGAAAAAATTGTCTGCGCTCTTGGTTTGTAAATAACTGTTAAAGTATAATTAAATTAAGGACTTGACTAATATTTATGCATTTATGTGAAATTTAAGAAAATCGTTATAACGGGTAAAACCCTCTTTTGTATATTATTAATAAAATGTGTAGTTCCTATTTGATTTTGCATTTTAGACGGAAAAAGCTGACGTCTGCAGTTATAAATTGCTCAAATTGAAGCCTTAGATATCGGTTGAAATATTAATTCACAAAACCTCCACAAACGATTCCTTCAAACGCAGCGACGATTTTTATTAAAACTGACAATCTTCAACTGAATAATCCGTATTCCAACATGACAGGAATTTAATAAAACACCACTGTAGCGTAGGAAATTTCAATTGTTTCAAAATGTATAGAGATATATAAAAGCACTCTAACAAAATGCAGATTTTCATTTCAAGCTAGCAAAGAAAAACAAAGTAAAAACCAATTCAATACATTATTTAGAAAAATATAGAATGTGTGCGAGAATTAGTCCTTGTTTAACATATATTCAAACATAAATAGTTTCTTTTATTATAAACATAATTACCTAACCTTCACTATCTTATTTCATCGTTGTTCTAGCAGTTCAATAGTTAGTGGATATAGCAAATGTGTGTTAGACAAATTAAAAATTTGTTATGATATATATGACATGTGGTTACATACGTTATTTTTACTGAACTTTCCGTGTCACAATATGACAATCAATTGCATTTAATAATTGCCTGTAATCACAGTTTTTTTGTAACAGAAAGGTTTAGATTTTTATCTATAATTAGGTTATTATAACATAAGATTTTTGACTGATGATATTACCTTTATTTTGGGGGAAGTGTAATCAATTTTTGTTTACATTCTTGTTCCAGGGTTATAGTGTTAAACTAAAAATTCATCCACTGTAATATATTGATTAAGAGAATTATTTTTAGCCAATTGAAACGCTTTTTTTGAAAAGTTTTTTTAATAACTTAATAATTTCGATACATACAATAACAATATATCTTTGTTTACAAGAAAGAAATGGATATAACAAAGTAGCACGTAATTTCAAATATAATAATGAATACTTGTTTGTACTGTAATAATTTACTAAGCATACAGCAAACTAAGCAATGAATAACTTCTATTTTTTGTGAATTGTCAATTTTTCTCTTTGGGTATAAAGCTTTTTCAGGAAGCTATTGTCTACAAGTGTTAACAATGTTTGTATTAATTAATTCATCTTTTAATATAAAATTTACTCTGTTATTGTTATTCAATAGCGCCGAAAAGAAGTTTGAACCCTTAAGCGAAAATTTATCATCAAATTTATATCAAAATAACTGAAAATTATTCAAAATCTGGTCTACTCGACCTATATTTCAAATTTAATATCTAAAAGCAATGAAAATATAAAATAATGTAAAATGACGAAACATTACTACGCTATTCTATAAAAATCAAACAAAAGAAATAATACCATGTATAAAAACAGATAACTAACTAGAGATTGCTTCTTTGTTGTGTAAAGCCAAAATTCGCCACTTTTAAGATGCTGTCCAGATAGTGAAATATTTCATTTGTTTCTTATCGATCCTCTCGCGGCACCATGAAACGCCTCATGTCATTCTCTCGTTGGTTAAGGAATATGGTAGGAAATGGAAAACTGCCTCTTTTAAAGTATGCACTTCAATTTTTCATGCTTGTATACAAGGAACAATAATCATCAAGAGCATTAAGTACATCTTCGTAAACCCGGAGACCTAGTTTCTTCAACTGTATTTAATGACGGTTAGATAATCCAATTTTGCGGTTTTTAAAACTAACATTTTTTCATAATTGACATTTTTAACAAGTTATTTAATAATTTTCATAGTATCATAAAAAAGAAATTATTAAATAAAATGAGGAAAATGCAGTAATGATATGAATGCAGTAGAGACCAAATTTGCACTGTACTCGTTGTCGTCGTTATGGGAAGTTCGTTTCTCGTCAAATAATATTCCCTCTCATTTCTTCGAACTTGGTTAGGCTTGAGTTGATTTGACAAGCTGCTTGCTAGTCAAAGGTCTTACGTTAATAATACACACACACACACACACACACACACACACACACACACACACACACACACACACACACACACACACATATATATATATATATATATATATATATATATACACAAAAATATATAATTAAACACTTTATTGTCTTGTAGCCTAATTGACAAGACAGCCGTCTAGGAAATGGCAGATACAGGTCGAATCCTGCTCCAGCGCAGAAACATTTTTAATTAATTTCTGTGATTGTAATCAACGACAGCATAGTAAAAAATATTAACTTTCATTAATTTCCCATTATAAAGTGCTTAATTATGTATTTGTATAGTATGTAAGTATATATATATATATATATATATATATACATACATATATATATGTATATACATAGTAATGTTTACATTATCATCAGATATATAATAACTCACGGTATATATATGTATATATATATATATATATATATATATACATATGCCGTGAGTTCTTATATATCTGAAGATAATGTAAACATTACTATGTTTAATTTAAAGACCAAACCTGCCAATGTATTGAATAAAGGAATTGTGATCGGCAGTTAAATTATGCTCGAAATTTATTAAACCAGTTAACATATTAATTTTTAAATAATTGTGTATTCCAAAATGCAAATTTCGTTGTAAACCGTGGTGAATACTCACCACAGACTAATCAAAAAAGTAGAAAAAACTATCACATTCATATCCTAAATACGTATTTCGAGAGCTATGTTGTTAACCTGTCACACTTCGTACTGTGCTTAATAGGCTTATTGGCCTAGTAAGTACGTATCCTTACTAAACAAACAATCTTTCCGCATGACCCTCAGGGTGCTAAACCAGCTCAATAAAATAGTTTCGGAGAGTGAGGTTTTCCTATTAATAAGCTGTAATAGTACACCACAATATTGTTACCCTGAAAGCCTCTATGCCAATATTGAAGCAAAGATGGATAAAAAAACATCCGTTATTCTGTTACCTAAAGAAAAAGGGGCCCTTTTGGAGTAAGAAAATAATTAAACTCTATACAAGTTTATTGTATCTGCATTTGCTTTTGGATTGAAAGGTATAGAAAAAGATACTTAATATTGAGTATTAAGTATTTAAAAAAAATGCTTACGATACTGCTCTCTAATATAAATGTAAACAAAAAAATAATAATAGGCTTTCATAAGAAGGTGGTCCCATGAATACCTGGTCTGACCTAGAAATGGCGGTAGTTGTTTGAAAAATATCACTGTATTAGAAAATACACAATCTATAAAGCATATAGTTCAAGTTTGAAGACGCTACGTTGTTTAGTATTTGTTTGGCAGCCATCAATAGTGAACGTTTTCTGTGAATTTATAAAAGTGGAGAAAATTGGTCATCCTTACGTGATACAATACTTTTATTTGAAAGGCCTGAGACCAACCGATATGAAAGCTGAACTGAATTCTGCTCTGGGTCAGTCTGCTCCTTCGTTTACAACAAATATTGGGTAGCAGAGTTTAAACGACTAAATGAGGTGACGAGTCCAGAAATGGTGTAGAAAATCCACAATGTGGTACTGAATGATCGTTGACTGAATGTGCGCGAGCTAGTAGGCATTTCAAAAAGTGCGATACATCGCATATTATCTGAAAATTTGAACATGAAAAAGCTGTGTGCAAAATGGGTGCCGCGTTTGCTCACACACGAGCAAAAACAGTGTCGTGAAGATGTTTCAATTGAGTGTTTAGCGAAGTTTCACAGCAACAAAGCAGAATTTTTGTGCCGTTTCATAACATGGATGAAACATGGCCCCATTACTTTACACCCGAGACAAAAGAACAATCAAAACAATCAACTCAAAAATAAGAACCGGCTCTAAAGAAAACGAAGACCATTTTATCTGCAGGCAAGGTCATGGGGTCGGTTTTTTGGAATGCGCGTGGAATAATTTTCATCGACTATCTTGAAAAAGGAAAAACTAACAACGATGAGTATTATGCGAACTTATTGCAACACTTGAGCGAAGAAATCAAGCAAAAACAGCCACATTTGGCTAAGAAGAAAGTGTTGTTTCATCAAGACAATGCTCACAAATCCGTTATTGTGATGGCCACAATTAATGAATTAAAGTTTGAATTGCTGTCTCACACACCCTATTCGTCAAATTTAGCCCGCTCTGATTATTTTCTGTTCCAAAACTTGCAAAAATAGCTCAGTGATCAAAGACTTTCCAACGATGAAGTGATGTCGGCAGTTAATGGCTATTTTGAGGAGCAAGAAAGTTTTTATTATAAAAAAGGTATCGAACTTATTGAACATCGCTGGGAAAAGTGTATAAGGCTGAAAGGAGATTATGTTGAAAAATAAATATATGAATTTCTTTCCAAAATTTTTGTATTTTCCTGGATCGGGTACTTCTGGGACCACCCTTGTACGTTCTTGTGGTAGAAAAGAAAGAACTACAATAATATAAGTGCTACTTATGGTACACTTCCCAACAAAAGAACACAAAGAAAATAATGGCAACAAATTTCAAAGAATAACGAGGTTTAGCTTACAACTGAATAGTCACTTTAAACAATCGATATATTTGTAAAGACAAAAGAAAAGGTTTACTGTGGTATATAGAAAAGCAAAGGATTAAATTAATTAAAAAACTATTGTGATTAACTAATGGTAAAGTAATTAATGGTTAACAAGCATAGACAAAACAAGTATTCCTAACCGTACAGCGAGCTCTCAATAAAGTTAGAGTTGACAAATAAGTAAGGACAAGATCTTGCTGATAAATTCTGAATTATATATTAACAAGGACTTTAATGCACTAAACTGTAAGCTAATCGATTAACGTAGGTATATTATAATAACCAAGGGGTTACAGCTATTAATACTACGAATTATATGAATAAATAATTATATAAATATCTTCTATTAAGTTCCTTGCTCTTAAATTTATTCTGGGGCTTAAATTATATAGAGTGGGATCTAAACTATCTTAAATGATCCCGGATCTAAATGGTATGGTAGAACATAAATTCAATCGTTAATATCACAGTCCTTAGAATCAAATAATATTAACAATAAACTAATAAAGAAAAAAATAATAGCACGAACGTCTTTTATCCCAGTCTTTAGTACTCTAATAACCTCGACGAATCTGGTTAAATTACTTTGTTAACCATTAAGCATGCAGATCAAAATCTGTCTTCTTAATCAGACAGTCCGTACGACAATTAATAAATTACCAAAAAAGTTATAGATAGGGAAAACACACTGAAGTTAATGTAGAAAAAAATAAAAAGAGGAATTAGATCACTATAAAATACAAGAATAGAATACATACTTCTAGTTGGTTTTGAGGGTTAATTAATAGTGTTTAAGATCGTCCTTTTAGCCAAATGCCAATATTAATCCCACCTAAATTTTACGACCACATGACCTGTTTTTTTTTGTCAACTTACCTAACTATTCCCGTAAACCAAGCAATAGTAATTCAACAACGTTGCAAGAAATATATTTCATCATTTCAATAAAAATAAGAATGATGACTAATTCAAAGTTGAACTTTTAAGTGGCGTAAGGGAAGATACTTGTTACCTTTCACAAGTAAATCGATTAAAAGAGCGACAATAGCCTGCCATTTGCTTTTTCATTTACTAAACGTATGACGTATTCACATAAAAAAAACACCTATTGTTATGGCCAAATAATTACAAACCACAGGAAATAACTTTCAATCAATATAAAGACAATAAATAAACGATATGATTAATTAAAATATCGACGTGATATATATCGAACGTAATGATTCTTCGGTTTGCAGATATGAGAGGGCGTTAAGCGTAGCGAAGAGCAATAAAAATACACTTAATCGAATACATTAAGCAGAGATTAAAATTATGTTTGTAACAATCTTTAATAGAAAAAATAAATAGAGTGTGAAACTTGGGCTCGTAGTAAAACTATACAGAAACTCTGCGAAACACTCTACCCAATGTCTTGACAAACACTCCTTAAACAGAGCCTGTGCTCCTTTGAAAGTCATACTTTACTCTGAGTGAAACAATGTGGTGATATGAGCATCGAGGTTATTGTGCTTTCGCGACTAACAGAACCCGCAACAACATTGGAAATGAACCAATGATATAAGTAATAATACGTAATAAATATAATGATTGAAGGATTAACATCAAGAAGGTAGCATATCCAGCTGCCAACATGACGGTGAGCCTTGAACTGTGATAAAAATCTGAAAGAATTCGAACGTCATGCGATAATTTAAAGTCATTTAACATAAACTCTACTGGTTTCTTGCAAAGATTTGTTCATCACTGTTTTTGAATATTAATCAGCAAAGTAAACCCATCATAGTAATACTCTCTGCGGGTGAGGAAACCAATTTCTGAAAAACGATTTAGATAGAATGACTTATAAAAACGTTCGTGTCTAAGAATTGTTCGATAGAAATTGCAACAATTAATACTCCGCCGATTTGTTCTAGTGACTTTCGTATTTTGTTCTCACTTTTATGCAGGGCTTTTACGCCTCTCTTTTTCCTATAAACCCAAATGTTTGTTCTTTGGATACCATCAAATGCATTTTTTTGGAAATTAAAGCTTTCCCATTAACAAAGGCCGACAAGAACATTAAAAAATTCAGAATAGTAAAAGTACTCGGAAATGTGTTACATGTAATTCTTTAAATTGACATATACAAGAACCGTAGTAGTCATTTAAGAATGGTAAGAAATTATATAACATACCCCGCATTTCATCACTGAGTGTCATTGAAAGATTAAATACGGACAGACCTTTTGAAAGGGAATATTGAATTTCATTAGAGCATACAGAATGAATTGCATACAAAATGAATTGCATTAGAGTATACAAATACATTTATATTCTTAACATCAACGGATCTACTGGTATAGTATCCATTTTAATAATAATAGAGGCATATGTGGGCAATATGCATGTATATAGGTACGTAATCACTGAAGGTTGATATATAACCCCTTTCCACATTAATTTTTGTATTCTGCATACGTATTTCGACAACCAAGTTGTCATTATCAACAGATAATTAAACAGTGTCTCACCTGGAAAACTACGGCAAAATATCTGTACGAAAACAATTTAGGTATGATTTAAAAATACTCGCACGTTCTAGAAAAATAACCTTTTTGATAGCCGACAGGTGAATATAAACAGCTGGGATCATGCTTGGAAGATGACTAGTGACACGAACTTTGATACGTGAAAATCGTAGAAAACAGTATTAATTAAGAGATGTTTGTAATAGTATTTTGAGGGTATTCATTACCACAATTATATGTAAATGATAAGTTATTGAGTTGTTTTTATTGCTAATAAAAAATTTAGGAAGTTTCTATTATTTCTACGTTTGATTTACTGTCTGCAAAGAACTATCTCGGCAAATGCATAACATTATTTTTGTAAACTATTTATCTAGCCTAATACTTTATACTGGGGATTTCAGGGTAACCTTGATTATTATATTGAATAACTTATTGCTAAAATGTGAATCTTGTTGATAATAAATAAATTTGTGCCTAGATTCAGGTTTTTTTCCAAAAAGAAATAAATAAAAATATTACACAAAGTATGGCGAAAGCCAGCGAGCAACATCAGTGAATCGTTGAAAATCCTGTGGCAATACTGGAACTGCCTACAAACAGGTCCGAATATATAAATCACGGTTTTTTCACTAAGGCCCGCCGCGCTTTCACAGTGATCCAATTTGTCCGGGCAATTTGTCGACGTCGATGAAATGTTTATCAGGGAGGTCGTGGTAACGGCGGACGACGTCGATGTGCGGCTATCCGTGGGATATTTATAATAGGTGTTATGCATACGAACAATGGAATTGTTAATCGATAGGAAACAAGGGCCGTTCGCGCTTCGGCAGAGCCTTTTGTGAGGCGGAATCGAGAATGTGATCCGACAAAAGTAAAAATTATACTGCCCACAAATTATTTTATTTTTCGAAAAACAACATTAAATTTACCTACCACTGCGTATACTTAAAAAGTTTGTAAAAATATGTTACAGACAAAAATGTATGTATGTAAGGCTATAGGAAAGATTAAAGCCATACAAGAAATTTGATTTGCTATTAGTAAAAACATTAGCGTCGAAACGTTTATCTCTAGATAAACTATATCTCATGGACTACCATACATATAAGTTATATATAAAAAATTATAAGACTAAAGTTCTAAAAAATTACAGCTTTTGGATTTCTGATACAATTCTATTTATTTATTTTTTATATATAATCTCTTCCTCTTTCAACGCATATTTTACAATCAAAATATGACCGGAAGCTACTATAACTGTCCCTTTCTAGAAAGCCCTTTAGCTCACACATTACGATTGAATCGCTGGCATATCTTGAAATTATTGTTCTTTTAGAAATATATTTACTTTATATTAATGATATTTTTAAATAATCTTTTCTAACGCGTGTCACCTTCAAATAAAATGCAGAAGGAAATGCTTGGTTAAAAAGTGTAAATTCATGGTCATTAATTCTTAAGAATCCAAAATTACGATAAGCATTGTTTTCACGTTTAGTTTTTGTTGTCCACCAGAGGCCAATAACGGAGAGGACTGCTTTTTCACTTGAGAATAGTACATGAAGCACCATTTTTCATCACTTGTAATTATTGCGTTTATAAAATTTCGATTGTCCAAAATCTTAGTAAAGTCTCTATTTACAACAATTCGTATGCATTTCCGTCTGTTCGGGAGTAAAAAATGCGGAAGAAAGCATCAACAAGTTTTTCTCTGCTGCAGATCTTCAAGAGTCATGGTGAAAACGCTGGCCTTGCTTTAACTTTTCAAGTAACGCACGAAGAATTTTTTAAAAATCTTGACGATCACTTCCAGGGTATTTTATCTAGGATTACCAGCTATCCTTGGACCGTTTAAGCCAATTAAATAACAGCGCATGTGGTGACCTTTCGGTATGGTGCTTTCATAATTTCGTAAGTTTCCCTTGCACTTTTTGTATTTAACAAAATTTGATATACGTTTGTTGTTTAATCGTGAAATTAAAGTTCATCGCAGGCACACTAAGAATTCTTACTTTCACAGTATTAATCATATAGTCAGGAAACTTGTAAATGTTCTTCAATTGGCTTATACGTGTTTTGAGGAAAAAATCACTTCGGGAAATTTTTAGCCATATCGTGTATGAAAAATGTTTCTTACATAGTTAATATCTTTATTCAAAGAAGATATTCATTAGCATTCAATAAATTTCATTGTAACCTTGCTATCATTTATATTATGTGAGTTACACCTGAATTATATGGATACCGCAAGGAGCAAATCTATAATAAAAACCAAAATGCTTTTCCACCTAAATCAGTCTTTGAGAATAATTCAGAACCAAGAGTATAATCCTATTAAAAAAATTATTATTCGCCAACGGAATTTCCAAAATAGAGATGGATTTTTAAAAAAATAATAGTCCACCCATAATGATCCAGTTACGGCGAAGATTGGCAGGTTATGAATTTACGCACGCACTCATGGCATGAGTTAAAATCTTCGGTAGTCGGCGTTTACTTAAACAAGATGTAAAGCTGCGATATAACTTTCTGAATAACAAACGTCCTATTCGATCTTGAACCCCTGACGTAATAAGCCAATAACTTACTACTTATGTTGCAGTTAAACGAGAAAAATAACATAAAGGATACAGAATATTTAACGTTTAATTTAATGAATTCAGTATTCTAAAATAAGTGCGTGTTTTAAAATTATGTATGCCATGTACAATATATTTATCTTGGAATATATTTTATTTCCTTATACTTATTATACTTATACCTAATTGTAATTATAATTGTATATATTTTCAGAAGTTGTCCATAGGCTTTTCAAACTAAACTAAATCTAATTTAAATAAATTGCGAAGTACAAAATTTAATGAAATACAGCCTAAATTTATACGATAAAAGTGGTATGTTACGTGTACACCACTTACTAAGGTATTTTAAAAAATAATGTTTCAGTAGAAATATAATCAAGAATTAAATATCTCTTGTACTATATTATGAAAATACGGGTTTGATGTAAAAAATCTAGATATATATGTGTGCATGATTAATTACTATATTAATTTTTGTTGGTGGTGAATAATTATATAAGGAAAGTTTACAGTATCATGGATATTAATATATACTAATATCGCCTACTTTCTATAAATTGTTATGTTATTATCTGACTTTTGTAGATTACTTATATATCAATCAATATTATCGACCTAGTGGCTCTTGTCTTCGAGTTCGTTATTCTTTTTTGTCTTCTTTCCAGTCTGTTACTCTTATCTCGCGTAGAACTTATTTCAATCACCTCTTCCCGAGACTTCATCTCCTCTTTCTACCCCATTCTCCTTCAACATATCTATTTTCAGGTATCCTAGTTATATACCCCAACCATCTAGATCTTTGAACTTTCACTACTCGAAAAATATTAGGTTTCTAAAGAGTTGGTCTGTTTATTTTTCCTCCTTCTAATTTCTCCATTTATTTTTATTCCATTATAGATCTTTCTCAGTTTGCAGTCATAAGTGGAATGAAAGCAAATTTTTTGAGAGCATTTGCAGCGTTCTCGAAAAAATAAAGTAGATTTTTTGCGCCGATTTGTTTTCACAAATAAAACTTGGGCCGCTCGAAACAAAACAATCTAAATAATGGTGGCATAGTTATTTCCCTCTCCAAAGAATATGATAACCGTTCTATTTGCACGAGAGGTAATGATTTCCATTTTCAGGATACAAATGATACTCTTTTGTTGATTATCCTCCAAGAGGGTAAATCATCGCAGACGCATATTATTGAGCATTTTAAGTATTTTATAATATATCTGTCGTGAATGCTCATGTTAACGTACTTAAGAGTTCTGAATTCAAGGCAAACTACTTTACTTTATAGCTTGTCCAAACGCATTGAGGTGGTAGGAGATTAGGTTGAGAAATATATACAATTTCAAAGCGCAAAGTTGTTGTATTCATTCTCATTCCACAGACTTTTCAGCTCACCTTCGTAGTCCTAAAGCAAATTTCTAATTATTTATAGTAACATTTTTCATTTTGTTTACGTAACTATATATTAAGCAAAAATTACACATTTGTCTGAATAGTATTAGGTAAAGAAAACAAATGTATGGAAAACTAATTATATCTTGTTAATATACAATACAGATCATAATAATCAACGAGGGTGAAGTAAAATATTCTCAACCAGACACGCAGATGGCAATATTATATGAATAGTTTATTTATTTGGTTTTACAATTAATAGGTTTTCAACTGAGTTTGAACTAAATAGCTTTTGTACATTTGTTAAAACGAAAAAATGGATTATCCGGTAGTAATTGAGTATGTGTATCATTTACAAAGGTTTAATATTAATTGTAATAAACACAAAAATCGAATTAACTCTTAGCAATGACGTTATGTGTTCTCAATATAGAAATTGGGTAGTAGAATTTAGACGTAGTTGTAGATCGATTTAAGGTAATGTTCATCCTGGAAGGCAAAATCAACAGATTAAAAGACCAGAATTGAGTACTGAATGTGGTGGTCTCAGAAGTACCCCACCCAACAAAGAAAACACAAAAATTCTGGAAAGAAGTATATTTATTTTTCAACATAAACTCCTTTCAGCTCTATACACTTTTCCCAGCGCTGTTTAATAAGTTCGATATCCTTTTTAATATTAAGAACTGTCTTGCTCCTCAAAATAGCCAATAACTGCCGACATCATTTCTTCATCCTTGGAAAATCTTTGATCACTGAACCATTTTTTCAAGTTTGGGAACAGGAAAAAATCCGAGAGGGCTAAATCTGGCAAACAAGGTGCATGACGTAGCAATTCAAACTTTAATTCATTAATTCTGGCCATTGCAATAACGGATTTGTGAGCTGGTGCATTGTCTTGATGAAACAACACCTTCTTCTTAGCCAAATGAGGTCGTTTTTGCTTGATTTATTCGCTCAAACGTTGCAATAAGTTCTCATAATACTCGCCGTTGATAGTTTTTCCTTTTTCAAGATACTTAATGATAATTATTTCGCACGCATCACAAAAAAACCGATGCCATGACCTTGCCTGCAGATAAAAGGGTCTTCGTTTTCTTTAGAGTCAGTTCTCGTTTCTGAGTCGATTGTTTTGATTGTTCTTTTGTCTCGGGTGATGGGGCCATGTTTCATCCATGTTATGAAACGGCGCAAAAATTCTGCTTTGTTGCTGTGAAACTTCGTTAACACTCAATTGAAACATTTTCGCGACACTATTTTTGCTCGAGTGTGAGCAAACGCGGCACCCATCTTGCACACAGCTTTCTCATGTTCAAATTTTCAGATAATATGCGTTGTACCGCACTTTTTGAAAGGGCTACTATGTCTGCTAGCTCGCGCACTTTTAGTCGACGATCATTAACTACCGTTTTGTGAATTTTCTTCACAATTTCTGGAGACGTCACCTCACTTGGTCGATCACTGCGATGCTCGTCTTTGCAGCTCGTACAGCCTCGTTTAAACTCTGCTACCGAATATTTCACTATTGTAAACCGAGGAGCGGACTCACCCAGAGTAGATTCCAGTTCAACTTTTATATCGGTTGGGCTGAGGCCTTTCAAATAAAAGTATTGTATCACGTAACGGTTACCAATTTTCTCCATTTTCACAAATTCATTGAAAACGGCCACTGTTGATGGCTTCCAAACAAACACTAAACAACGTGACGTTTTCAAACTTGAAACATATGCTTTATAGATTGTGTACTTGCTAATACACTGATATTTTTCAAACAACTACCGCCATTTCTAGGTCAGGCCGGGTACTTATGGGACCAGTACTCAGGTGCAGAAGCTAGTGAATTTGTAAAAACTTGAGGTGAGTTCTCAGCCAGGCAGGTGTCGTAATTACTAACAATTGGCCAAAAACGTCAAAGATTGAAAAATTAAAACCCACGCCCGAGATAAAAAATAATAAATTAAACTATGCGTACATGCTGATTTAAGTATTCTAAAGGCAATTAGTTAGAAAGGTAATGCCTACTATTTTCTGAGTTACACGTTGTATATCTACACTCTGTAAACTATCTTGACAAAGAGCGTTAGGCAGAATTACTGGATAAATTGAATGCTTAATGAACAGTAGATGGCAAAAAAATAATTCTATGTCATCAGGACAATGAATTAGTTCTTTTATTATTAATTGTACAATTAAAAATGTTTGATAGTTATGAACAGATCCCATATGCTGCCATTAATATCCGAAACTGATGCTTATTTTGGGAAATTGAAACAATCTTACTATGCAGAAGCTCGAACACCGTTACATTGTGTAATTGAAAAGAGACTATGTAGAAAATTAAATACTTAATGGGCAGTACAACTCTTTTTTTATTATTTTAAGAGTAGACTTTGTTAAATTCTAGTTTAGTGACATTCTAAGGCATAAATCCGCAATTTAAATTTAAATTACTATATTTATCCGACTAGTAGATTAGCTCTTTGTCTCTACGTCAACATGAAAACAATTAAGATTATACAAGACTAAATAAAACTCAATTGTTTGTTCCAGAGCAAAATTCCTGTTCTATTGTAACACCTGCACGCGCTTTCTAAAGGCGTATTTATTCCTTCAGTTCAGATTCGTTATCTGGGATCGGCTTGGCGATATTTTGTTTTGCGTACGGTCGACGTTTGCATTTGTTATTACCAGAGTGAAATTTTCAACATAGCCATTCTGCGCGAGAACGGATTACAATTGAAATCCGCACGCTTTCTTGTTAATGTAACGAGCTCATTGTTTTCATTTTGGGCCCTACTTTACCTTACCGCCTAATACAATAAATACTACGCCGGAAACGCAATAGTTATTTTGATGCATACATTATACATACACAATATAGAATCCCGTAGATAACGAAACGACTCCAGTGATGAATTTATGGACTTTGCTTAAATATGGAGCAAAGTTATTTGAAAACTAAAGCAAGTACTTTAATATCGTAATATATTTATTTAAGATTAAATAAGTATATTGTGTGAATTTTATAAGGAAATAACATTTAGTAATAATTTACTAAACTAAATATACCAAAACAGAATTCATCTTACACTCACATTCCTACAGACATTAAAAATAATAATATACAGTAGCTTCCCGATATTCGCACTTTTCGTAATCGCAAAATCTCTTATTAGCAACTATGTTTTCGTCTCTGGATATGTGTTCTCCGTATTCCCGTTTCGGTGTAAGTAGTTCCATATAATTACTAGTAGTTTCTATATTTCCACAATTTTTTCGACTACAGTTTCAGTGCAGTAGTTGAGCCCTGAAGATGTCCCATACAAATGGGTACGAAACGTCAGCAGATATACAAGTGACGCAGTTCCGGTCCGGAAGCCCAGCAGTAGATAGCATTAATTTAGTATTCATTATTTTATATTGAAATTTGTGACTTTATAGAATTAAGAAAGATCCAAAAATATTCGACCAGTTTAAAAGGAGAAAAAGCATGTATTAGCTCTAAGCATAAAAAAATAATAAATAATTGAAAGGTTAGATAAAGGTGAGAAACCATCAAAAATTGGACTGTCTTAGAGTATAAACGAGTCAACTCTCCATAAGATTCAATAAGGAGTTGATTAAAGTTTATACTCAAAATGTTAAACATATCAGCTAAAAAAGCGATGAAAATCGAACTCCCATTAGTAGTAAAGACAGGATATTAATTATTGGATTGAAGACAATAATAAAAAAATCTGAAATGACTCGATAAACATATCAACAAAATCTAGACAGACTTATGCTCTCCTAGAAAAAAGCAAAATTTCATGGTTTCATGGATGGTTTGATGGGTTTCGAAAACATCGTAATTGATATAACTTCCAATTCATTGGGGAAACTGCAAAGTCGAATGATGAATTTAACCAACATTTTTCGCAAAACTTTCAATCAATAATTAAGAGAGGTGTATACTTAGATAGACAAATTTTTAACACCTATGAAACCGAGTTGCGTATACGCATTTCCAAATAAGAAAAAAAGGATCTGGTTTTTAAGCGGCAAAAGAGAAATTAACACTCGTATTTTGTGGTAATGCTGCTAGAGATTTTAAATGCAAACCGCTATTGATCTATCAATTACAAAATCATTGTTTTTTTAAGAACGTGGAAAAATAGAAAGTACCAGTGCAAATCACGAAACATAAATTATAAACAAATACCGCAGCGGATAATATGGATAATAATAACTCACACCAAACTGAAAACTGAATGAAAATATAAATGTAGTTTTCTTACCGCTGAATATAATACTTATTATGCAATCAACGGATCAAGGAATTATGGGCATTTTCAAGTGGTTTTACTTAAAATACACTCTTAATGTCATTCTAAAAGCTATAGAAAAATCTGAAAACACTACACATCCTGACTTTTGATGAACTATAATATTATGGATGTGATACAAAGTATCAAAGCATCATGGTATAATAAGTCTTCAACCATGAGTGCCGCTTGGAAGAACATTTGGCCTCAATGCATTCCGCAATCTTGTTCCGATGTCAACCTATCTGAAATAAAGGAAGGCGAATAGAAAGGGAAGGTTTTCAAGGTATTGACGAAAGCGATATTCTGGTGGTTTTAATGAGACAATTGAAAATTTAATAGAAATATACATATAAGAGGATCAAATAAAGGAAGTTTGTAGCAAAATTTTAATCTCTGAAGATTTACTATCACTAAAAAATCTGGAGCAACTTTATTCAACTCTAGATAGCGCCAAAAATTTGGTCGATACAATCGATGCAAATTCTCAGATACGAGAAGATTTTTAAAGCGGTACTATTTATTATTACATGTAGATAATACATTAATTCCATATAAAACTATATTCCTGGTGAGAAGGCGTAAAGCCCAGCAACGCCCTATTTTAAACTTTTTACTTCTCATAATACTTCTAAATATTCTGAAGACTGCACAGAGGTCTAATTACAAGTATTTCCTTGTTTAGTAAATATAAATATATAGTAATAATTTTATAGTTTCTCTTAAATATTGGTTAGTGAAAGAGGTAACAAGAATATATTAGAAATTCAATATTTTAGGCTTTTTCGTAGAACGCATCTTCCGTGAATAGCGGAGGATCATCATATTTTATATGGTATGTATGTCGATTTGACAGTTGCAGTTAATCTATTTGGCACTGATTGAACTAATAATTGCCAAGGAGAAATATTTCTTTATTCTTCCATTAACTTAATTTTTAAACCTTTATTTTTTATATATTTGTGAACTCTGGTTTTGATATCTGATTATAAATTCAGCTGTATAAAAGTAATTCAATAGTGAGTCATTGTCTTGTTAGAAAATGAAATAATCCCGATGCTTAAATAACTTGCGAATCTTTGAAATATTCACAAATATCCACAATCCTGTCTGTTAAATGTATGTTAAATGCAATTTTTTTAGGTTTATATTAGGTTACCATATACATGTCTCGTGAGAGTACATTCCCTACGTCATTATTTTACTTATATCTAGCAGATTTGAGAGGTTTTCTATACATTCTTGCGCTTTAGGATATTCCTCTGTCATTTGTAGAAACCGATTTCTTACATTGGCATAATATGTGAATCTATAGCGTCCTGAGTCATTTTATTTATGTATACGTCTGTTGAGCTTACAATGCCCTGTTAGTAGTAGACCTCTTAGTATTCTAAAAGATGATCTGTTTCTACTCAGTAGATCCATTCTTAGTTTAGGTCCATTGTAAATTTAGATGGCTGCCTTTGCCTTTCAGGTCCTTTTACCTCGAGACCTATTTTCAGCCAATTTTTCAAAATTGTTTTGATGCTTGTTTCTGCAATGCTGTGAGAAGTGTAGATTAAACCAGTTTATCCACTTATCCATTATCCATATAGCTTTTGTGCCTTGAGATCAAGGTTATTTTCATAATTTTGTAACTACAGGGCTTACTCAAGACACGCACCTATACAAATTTAAAATTCAGCAACAAATCTACTATCTTCAGCGTTTGATAATTGTAGGAGAATATGACCACTGTACGACTAATTCCACCCCACTTATTAATTTCCTCAAAACACTACTACGAGCAACTTGTTTTCGAAGTATCATACCATTTTTATTTAGTCTTACTCGGTTCAATGTCTTTTCATTGTACCCTTTTTCCATTTCTTTCTGTTTAGTATTTTCAGTATGAATTAAATTAGTTAAAGCAATACTTGTAATAATTGTAATCTTTAGATATTAAACAGAAATTAATATTATACTCAAACCAAAAAAAAAAATACTAAACAAGCTAATCATGAGGTTTACGTAAGTTCACATTATAAAACGTATTCATTTTCAAATAAGAAATATTAAACTTACATGCGTGGCTATGAATGAAATTAAGTGGAAAAAATTTGGTCAATGTAAAAAATGCGTAATTAAGTGTTTTCACATCAGCCAATTGCTAGGGTTTTGGTGCCGTGGACTAATGGCTAGAAATATGCAGTTTTAGTTCGAAAATTAAACAGCAACTTCACGAAAGAATTTGCTAAAAATTAGCATATATCTTTGAAACAAATAGTTAGCTATTTACTTACGTGCAAAGGTTTAAGAAATTCGCAAAGAGACTATATGTTTCGTCCATTTATTGTTTGATAAATCTTCGAAGATATACATATCAAATTGATGCATAAATTCGCAGCATTTTTATTGGACAAAAAAATTTATTAATTTTTTGACAAGCAACGTACATGACCTAATCAAGAATATATTTTCCCCGATAAACTACGATGTCGTCCCAACGATTTGTTAATTTATTATTTGAAAGTGAATGGTCTATAAAGCTAATTTTGAAGCGCAACATTGTTATTAAAGAAAATTCCTCTAAGGTTATTGGACAGATGGTGAAAGGGATAAAAATCTAATGGAGCGAGACCAGGAAAATAAGGCGGATGTAGAACGATCTCCCTACCAAGTTTTCGAATAACCGCTATGTACTGTAGAATGACTTGATGATGTTCTTCCGGCCTTTTTTCCTTGAATTGCGGCCTCAAGTAAACGAAGCTGTTGAAAGTAAATCTCAGCAGTGATGGTTACATTCCTGGGAAGATACAAAATATCAGCTTTTGGTCGCGGGATGCCTCTTTGTTAAGCTTAAACTACTTTTTTATTTTTGACATTAACATGAACGCACTAGTTTTCGCCACAAATAACAACGTGAAACAAACAAACAGATGTTTTCCACGAGCTAAGCAATATCGAGCTAGCGAATGTTGACATGTTGATTCTTGTTGTGTTCGCTCAAAACAAGAGGTAACCGAACACCCAGATTTTGAACTTTATTCATAGAGTAGAAGTATCATATTATAGACAATTTGTTACAGTTCATTTCAACAGCAAATTCCTGAGATGATTAGTTTGGATCTCATCACGAATTAAGGCATTTAGACGACTTTGTACATTTTCACCAACCCAAAAACTATTAAATTAGACAATAATACATTATAATTTTGAGTTTTCGATGCACTTTCATTCTGGATACAAAAACGCTATAAAATTATGTATTAACCTGATACTTTCCATTTAGTAAATAAATATAATTTCACTGGTATTTTAAAATATTTACGTAGTATAACACATGTAAATTAACCTGAGTGGCCACAAGGGGTAATGGTAATATATGTTTAACTAATTGCGAATACCTGCATGTGCATATAGCTCGGAGCTATTCTCGCTCTTCGGATTGTAACCATCTCAATGCAATTAATTAGATATTACCTTTTTCGTATTTTAAAAGACAGAGATATATATATATATATATATATATATATATGTATATTGCTATCGTGTATGTGAGTATATATATATATATATATATATATATATATATATACTCGCATTTATGGTATATTATAAGCATGATCCGTTGTCTTAAAATTTCAAGAAAACTTTTGATTAATTCTTAAAATTACTGATACGGTAAATAAAGATAAACAAATATACCGCGCAATGGCTATAGAAAAGGTATGAACAGAGTATACTATGCTTCTGCTAAATTATTAAATGTAAAGAATTATTAGGCGACGAAGTGCTATGCGGATCAGTTTGCCAAATTGGAAAATTATATGAATTGAAATTTTATCATTAATATATTAATTTAAAATTACATTAAATTATTTTATTAAAGCATAAAGAATAATTTAAGGGAATAATCTACTAATGAAATTTTATCTTTCATATATTTTGAAAATTTAAAATTTTAAAAATATCCTCCTAAATTCGTATATTTATCAGGTTCGTGAGAGTAAATATTATATATGTTAAATAGCACATATGTGACAATCATTTAAAGCTTTACTGAAAATACATAATTGTGGTCCATTTCCGTGGTCTGGGGAAATAAATTTTGTTCTTTGTTTCTTAAGTTTTAATGTAGGTTACTTGGCGTGGGTAATGTTTTCCGAGTTCGTTTAGAGAGCAATATGTTGCGATTCATGGCCTCTCAGGTTTTGATTTGTGGTTATGAATTGGGTGCGTATGATATAACCTGTGTTGGGTTAGTAGGATTTTGGTACGTAGGAACTGTGTGTGAAAGGCGTAGAGGGGTCCTGGGTACTTCACTTTAGTTGTCGATGGGATGTCTCTCTCGTACATAGTAAGAGGGGGGGGGTAACTAGTCTTTCCCTTGTGTGTCTGACGAAGGTGATGACTGAGCTTTTGTCTGGGTTGATGACTACGCTCCAGTTGGAAAACCATTCCTCTAGTGTATCGATAGCGCTCTGGAGAATACGAGGATGTCGGCATATACGGCTAGGTGTGTGTCGGGGGTTCTTGGTATAGCTTAGATATATAGGCTGAATAGCAGTATAAATAGAACTGCGCTCTGTGGTACTCTAGTTGTGATGGGTCGGGGAGTGGAGATGGTCTTGTTTAGGACCACGGATAAGGAGAGGTTGTTTAGGAAGCAGTTTATGGTGAGGATTAGGGGTTTTGGAATATTGACCTGAACGAATTTTTGTAGAATTCCGAGTCTTGTGTGGAGGGTTTGTTCAAGAACTTTACACCCATAGTTAGTAGAAGACTTATGGGTCTGTAGTTCTACGGGAATGTGAAGTTCTCGGTGTTCTTCCTGGTCATTACGACTCGGGCCTTTTTCCAGGCAGATGTTGAGTCGATAGGCGGCATTTAATATGTTGACAAGTGCCATTTGTCCTTTTCGGGGGAACGCTCTTAGACAGGCGTTGCTAATGTTGGGAATTGTTTTGAGTTCTGACGGAGTGACTGCAGAGATGGTCTCCAATGATGGCACCTTTAGTTGTCTATTGATCTCTCGATTAATATCTTCTACGTGCTGTATGTTGATGTTGTCGTAGGTCGGGTTAAATGTAAACTCGAGATGGTCTGTGAACACCTCTGCTCTATATTCTTGTAAGAAGACAAATGTGTTTTGCTCATGGATTGGGGATAGTGTGGTTTGACATCTTCTTCCCAGAACTCGTTTTACTTGTCACATCTTGGGATTCTCGTCCAGGTCTTCTACTTTCTTCATTCATAGTGTGTTTCTGTTGTTGAACAGAGCATATCTGATTTCGACATATAGTATGTTCCATACATGTTTGCCTTCAGGGTTTTGTGTGCGACTGTATGTTCTTTTGGTGTGATTTCTATATCTCTCTGATGGAGGCGTATTCCCTGGAGTGGTGGATTGCGTTGGTGAATTATATATATTATATACATATATTCTCTTCCAGCTCTTGTATGTTGTTTATGTGAGACATGTTTCCTAGGTGAGTTTGAAGGTGTTTTGTGTAGGCTGGCCACGATGTCTGTAGTGGGTTGGGTGAGTGATGCCACCAACCACCATGTTGTTCTTCTCTATATAAAAGTGCACTGAGTTGCCAACACGGTGGCAGACTCTTGAGTTCCATGCTGGGTATTTCGAGTTTAGGTCTCCAGCTATGATTGTTGTGATATTCTCCTCCAGAGGAGTGCCTAGTTCTTCGTGGAGACAGGGCTTGCTTGGGGTCTTCTGTAAGCCGAGATGATTTTCAAGTTTCCGTGTCTGGTTTGTACTTGGATGCTAGTGGTTTCGAGTACCATCAGAATGGGGCAAAAAGCATTCGTGATGTGGGACGAATCGCTTTATAAAGATAGCGGTGCGTCCTCCTCTTTCAGAGGCGGTCATTTCTGTAAAGTGTGTAGTCTGTAATGTTTGGGGAGTTAGTGGCACGAATGTGGCTTTCATTTATTAAGATTATGTCTAGGTTGTATCGCTGGGCGACATCTATTAGGACTAAGATTTTGGGAAGTAGGGAATTTGTGTTTCAGGCTACTATTTTTAGTGATGCTGGTTTTTTTTGTCGTCTATTGATGAGTAACATTGAATAGTTGACAAATTCCTTGAGTGAAGCTTAGTATGATAAGAATGGTTTCTTCAGTAGTTTTGATGTTAAATAAGCTGGAGCCGATTTTGAATACTAATGTTAACAGCCCAGCGATGTTGTTGAAGGAAAAGCATTAAACAAAAGATTGCTTAAGCTGTGGTTTGTTTTGAGGATATGGGTTTGTCGTGGAAGGATGTGTTCGTTGTTAGAGGGGAAGTGGGAGGATTTAGTGGATTTTTGGTCCACGAAAAAGTTCCTAAAAGTGGGAAATCTGTCCTGGTTTGGATTCGTGTTCGTCTTGATTCGCTGCGATTGGAGGATGGGAGTTGCAACATCGTGGTTGGTTGAATTGGTCTTGGTTGACGAGGATGTTGAAAAATGTTCTTGACGGGATGACAGGGGCATCCGCGGTAGTTCGCTGTGTGTCCATCAAATAAGTTGAGGCAGTTGGCCGGTGTTCCCTGGGTTTTTTGCAGTCCGACGTGACGTCTTCCTGGCCACATTTCAAACATCGGGGCTGCATGGGGCATATTCTTTGACTGTGTCCAAACTTTTAACAACGGAAGCATTGGGCAGATTCCGTTCGTTTCTTTGGAGTTATCCTTAATTTGATAACTTCCGTTAGCTGGAAAATCTTTTTGTTTTCCTTGGTCTTCTTTAGTTCAACTAGCACTAACGGCATGGGTAATCTAGTGCGCATATTTTTCATGCGATGCACTTTTCATTTTATTATGGCCTTAGTCAGTTAGATCTTGGTGCATTTCTTCGCCGTTATATCTGATGGTATTCGACTTATAACAGCCTTGAGGGTATGACAATTTGTTATTGTTAAAGAGGGTGACCACCTTCCTATAATCTTCAGGGGACCAAGAGTCGTTTTTTATACTTTCGTTGGTGTTTTGGCTTTTGAAAAGTAGATATTAAGACTCTTGAATTTGCTAGAGATGGAGAATCATATTTCCTTGTTTTTAATTGTATTTGTCTCGTCATTGGTGAGACTGTGTGTTTGGTTTTGAGACTAGAGGGACTCAAATCGATTAAAGTGACTGTGGGTTTCGAAGTGTACTGGGAGGTACGTCGCTGTCGGTGACTTTGTTGAATAAATGGTCCATCTAGCTCCCTGGCTTCACTGGAAGTTGTGATGATATCGGATGGGGCAGAGTTAGGACAAAATGTGTCCATTTCACTTTCGTCGCTGAGTTGGGAGATCGTTGCAGCTAGTTTAATCGCTGAATCGATTAGTACATCGCTGCTCGATGTAGAGAGAGGGGTTAGCGTAGCCGGTCATAAATAATTCGGTATGCTAGTTTTACTGAGGATTAAGCGTTCAATCGCGAAAAACTCGGGCACTAGATTGATACCGTCACTGTATTAGTACACCGACATACACCGGACTAATACTTTTATTTTACAAAACGTCCGGATGACGTAGTTTTAATAGCGATGATCTCACACTATTTTCAAATATTCAGTAGCAATTTTTCCCGTTGTGTCAATGTGCAAGTCGTTCCACTGACTATGAAGCTAACTGAGTATAACTCATTCGATTTCTATAGTCGGAATTTCCGTGGTCGCTGTTGTCACTAAGGGGCGATGTTTTTATACAGTCTACACCTAGGTAAAAAACCGTAAGGCTGATGTATAACTCTTGTCAGTTCGGCAATTAATCCATTGTGTTGACGTACAAGCTGTCAAAATAACTATGTGACTAATGTTGGTCCTAATAGTTAAAAACAACTGAAATCGCTGAATGATCATAAAATTAGTGAACGAATCGAAGATATAACTAGTGTTAGTCTTTATATTTTATGCGCCGTGAAGTTCTAGGTCAGGACTAATTGAGTATAACTTATGTTAGTCCGACGATCGAGCTGAAATTAGAAATCGTAATAAAGTATGTATTAACCATATAAAGAAAAGAATGGACACGAGGTTTCGTATTTATATGTATTGGAGAGGAAAGGACCGTGAAAACTAACCGATACGTTTTAGTAAGGGGATTAATTACATATTATGCATTAGCCATTGGACACCATACACATTCTGTTGATATTGTAATAAAAATATAACTAACGTATTATCATGTCATTTACATGAATTAGATTTACATTGCAAATCCACAAGATTAGATTATTGGTGTAAATTACGATGTATAGAAGGCATTTTGACGAATACGATCGTCCCTCACCCTTGAATAGAAAATTTCAAGAAGTTATTAGTCCAATTTCTGATGACCTTCCTTCTAAATATTCATCATATGACTGAATATATATATATATATAACTTGAATGCTATGATATAGGAATTTGTTCTGAACCATATTTTTTCAGCTTCAAAAATTATAGATATTGCTATATTCCTAGAAGGACATTCGCTGCTATAAAAAATAATGGATGTGTTAGGAGTAAAAACTTAAACTCGGAAACAGTTGATTGTAGAAAAACGCGATGACAGATGATTTAAAGTTACTCGGCATTGATCTACATTCGAATTACGAGGAATTAGAATTGCTCAAAAGATAAAAGATGCGTTTGAAGAAATAGAAATATTTTATGGACCAGAAATGAAATCACTGAATAGAGGTCAGGAGCTAAACTCGATACGTAAATAAAAAAGAAACTTACAACTTTGAGTTTATTTTTTGTAAAATCGTATTTTTGAAACCTACACAACTGATTACTACGGAGGTCTTTATGATTTTCTTTTGAAATTCCACAAACTTATCAACTATATACATTTTTCTAAAAGATGAACTACGATGAAGTTCATATTTATTTTTTTATAATGTATGTGATGTGCATGTATATGGTAGAATTTTAACCAAAAATATCTTAAAAAGATAGCTTAACATTTTGTCAACTTTGTCTGTTGCACGATATTAGGAAAATTGAACTTTTTCCCTTTTGTTTTAGACAAATCAGTAAGTGTGGATCACTTTCGTAATATAGAAGTGTGCGTTCTGCAGATCATATTTCAGTCACTTGCATATCATTGTTTACATTTTTTTAATAAAAAAACCATTCATAAATATTTAACAATAACATGTTTACAAAAACTATATTTATTTGTTTAGATAACGTCTGTTCCGAATAAATATTCGGCAGGGCATCTTTCAGCTTTACCAAGGTATAATACTTCCAAATAGAAATTCATCGATCTTAACTACAGCTATAGGATAAGGCATGACAAAATCAGCTGTCATCAGCAGTAAACATGCTGGCACTAATGCGACCAGCGCAAAATTGGCCGCAATGTTTGAAAATTGCTGGATGAGAATATTAAGTCCTTAATTGTGGCCAGTGAGATACCCAGAATTAATACCATTAGATTTTTTTTTATATCTGATCATACTAAAAAAAGTATATGAAATTCTAGTTAATTCACGACATACGCTTAAGTAAAGAATAAGAAATGCATTCGACGAACTTACTCTGGATAGTATGCATATAAAATAATAATCCCAATAAAGAAGAGAATGCAACAGTGACTTCAATCGGAGACCATTTCAGGCTCCTTTTTTAAAAGCATATGATTTGTATTTATTTTTATTTATTTAATAATATTTCTATTTTCATGTTCTTGAAGTTTGTTGTTTGTATCATATATTTAAATTGTTTAGTAGGTTTTCAGACATACAACCTCTCTTTTAGTATCTCACATTATTAAAGTGAATTTTTTTCCTCTCTTTTTTAAAATAACTTGCAAATAAATCAATTCAATTGCAGAATGTGCTACATATTTTTGTTGTGATTTTAAGTAGAATAAACAGAGAACATTAAAATAGGAGTTTCGATGTAAGAAAAACGAATTTTTTGCCAAACAGTAATTTACCTATGTTTTTCGAACGCCCTATATAATATATGAAACAACCGTTTATTGTCATAAATAAGTTGATATATGTATGCCCAATCAAAGTACATAAATTAGTTTATGTGTGTTTAAAAGTATTAAAAATTATCTAGAATCATACAGATGTTAAAATAACGGAAAATCTCAAATCTCTCAAAATTGATACGTTATAGATCTATGGTATGTTATATTGTCGATTAGATGTGTTGCTAGTAGTGACTGTGTAGATACACGTATGCCCATTAAGGAATTGTGCATTCTGATGCTACGCAGGTTATTTGCATATTTCTGTGTTTGTTCATTAATATAACAGCACCATTCATGTATGCCTATAGGTTATTTCTGAATAGATAGCTTACTTAGTATTGAAGATACGAAGGGTATATTAGCAAACTTGCTCAGAAATTCAAGGAGTGTTTGATTTTTCATTGTTCATTTTCAGATTATTATTTGTTGTTAACTTTTTGAGATTTTCAAAAAAATTGAAAGCTATCGAAATTTTCGGTTTTACATTTCGAAGATAGAACAAAGCCGATAATGGCATCTCGAAGATATTTTATGTAGTATTTAATAAACTCAATTGAAAATTCCACTTGGTTTTCAAAATGTAATCTTTGATTATTTGAATGACGATTATAGCTGGTTATTGCTTCATTAAAATGCATATTTTTCTCATTTTATAGGTACAACGTTTGGTAAGGTTATCTCTTTTAGATATTTTATTATAGCGGAAATAATTCAGTAACGGAACTGTAAAATTAGAAAATATATTTTGCATAGCAAACAAACAGACGAATGAGCAGATAGTAGCTAAAGTTATTTCAGTAAGTGTTCACCATTTCGGAATGAATCTATCGCTGAGAGCGGATGCTTTTCAGCTCATCAGCGTTATTGTATTTGTTTTGATATACTTTATTCTTTACCGCACGCTATAAGGAAAAATCTAGTGGCGTAATATCTAGTGATCTTGCTGATTAAGAACGGTAGCTATATTACCAATTTAGTTAAGAAAACGTTTTAAAAGCTACACAGAAATGTATCAAGAATTATGAGTAGGTGCACCGTCATTTTTAAAGTACCTGAGATTTAGAAAGGAATTTAAGGGTAGTTTATCTAATACTCGTATATCTTCCAGCTTGTTAAGAAGAAAGCACACATATCGTTCTCCATTCAAAATGTTGCTATAAAAATATGGCCATAATATTTTCGTATCAAAAATGCCATACTACGCGTTTATAAAAAAGGTACGTCGACCTCGCTTTTCCACAGGATTATCTTGAGACCAATAAACATTATTGTTTCCATTAAATACTCCAAGGTTGATAAATTTTGTTTCGTCCGTATAAAGAAATATCTATGCAAAATGAGGATTATTGTTTATTTCTTCCAAAATCTGTGGAGCAAATAATCTTGGGTATAAAATATATTGCTAACACTAATTTAAATTGGCTGTATTTATTATATTTTCAATTTCACAAGTAGATGTCTTTAATTTACATAATCTAAAACCTTTGATATGGCTCTGTTTTCCATATAGCGTTGATAATACATTTCGCTAACGCCAGTGCTATTTCTATTGTCAGCATAGTAACAAAAAAAGTAATTCATATCATTTTTTTCGTTTTTTGCAGGAATATTTTACACATAAAAACATATAACTCTAATACAATAAATTACACAGATCTGCAAAGAAATACTTTTTAAAAATTGTTTTAATTTTGCTCATTTTTTGTTGTTTCTCAATGATGTACTCAAAAACGAAAACGGTTTTTTTCTATCACGTAGGGTTTTCTCACAAAAACAGATGTATTTTAGGAATAGCCAAATACAAAAAATTGTGAAATATATATTTGTAGAATACCTAATAGTAATTGAATTATTCTGGTAAAAAAAATAAGCAACATAATGCTTAGTCAATTAGGACTACTATTTAACAAAACATAAGTTTGTATTATAAGTGTGTTGTGTTAACATAAATTTGCGCCATGATTTTGTAAATGAGATAAATTCTAAGTAAAAATATTTACTCGATGCTATTTTGAGTTTTATATTATCTTCAGTTGTTAGGAAGATATACAAGACAGAAAATTTAAGCAATTTACACATATATAATAAATCTGAAAATGTTATCAAGTACTCCTCGAATTTCTGAATAACTTTCCTAGATTTACGCCCCTGTACCTTCAGTACTAAGAAAGTTACCCATATACCGAGTTGAGAATATGCACTCAGTATGTATATACATGGATAACTTATTTATACTAACTGAGATATTGTATTTGTAAAATACCGAATATAATTGAAATAAACTTTAATATAAAAAATTATGGTATCATTATAACAAACTTTTAGTGAAATTTTTGAAATGGCTTAAAATGAAGATATAGTAGAGTCATTTCCATTTCATTTATTTCGCGCTTGCTGTATAACATTTCTCAAATTGACAATTTCATAATAATACACTTTATTTAATCCTAGTAGATGAAAAGTATGGAAAAGTTCGGCAACTTTTCATGATTTACATTACAATTTTGTCGTTGTTGGTAAATGTCTTACCATGTAGAAAATATACATATATAAGCGTCACCGAACTTTTGATTTAGGATGTTTTATTATTAACTTTGTACGAACAAACTGGGGTATATTTTATTCCGTGCGCAAGCACCATGCCATCATTTATACAAGAACATTAAAATACATCGTTGGAAAGTTTCGAAAGCTCACATGAGCCGAAAATAATTAAAATCTGGAACTTTCCAGGTGGAATGGGCAGATGATGATGGCGAACGGTCGAAAACGGTCGGAAAATATCACGATATTGTTTGTCACATGTTTGTTTTGCACAGAAAATAAATGTATTGTTAACATTTTGTAATAATAGTGTACCTCTAGCTTACTGTCAAGGCTGCTTAATGAAGGCATAGTACTTGTGTCGCTTGTTACTTATAATTAACTCAAAGACTTAAAGCGATATAATTTGGAGGAAGGAAAATAACTTTGAAGTTAAAGCACTTAAATGTTAAAAGGTTTCTTTAATTTCAGCGACCTTTTGTAAAGAAAAAGCATGGATTTAGTATGAATGAGTTTTTAAATAACAGAAAATCGTTTACTTTGAACTGAAAGTATATACATAATTTGCTCGCTTTCGGGTTGGATTTAATATTCTTTAGAAATTTAATTTCATTCTTAAACTTCTTGCTTATTCGAAATTACGTAAATTATAGATTTTAGTATTAGGATTTTCTTCGAATTTTTTGTTAATACAATTTTTTTACGCATAATTATAGAGAATTTAATTTCAAGCTGAGAAGAGAGAAATTCGAGGAATTAATACGACTTTTCTGTCTAGGAGAGCGAAGCGAAAAAGGAAATCGCTTACTACATATCTGCCAAGAAAAAATATAAGTGACTAACACTTGGTTTTGCTTACCGTCAGGGCATCTGTGTTCACACTCATTAACAAGTGTATTGGATCATGTATTACTTCTAGCATTTTCTAAAAATGAAAAATAAAACACTGAAATAGATTTAAATAAAGAAAAATAGATTTCATGCTACAGTGGGTAGTGATATTAATAATATAATAGCGACAGCAATGGTATCAACTGCGGAAACGCATGAAAACACAAATTAAATATGGGAGAGAATGAAATATACGTTGATCGAAACAGCCAAGAACAAAGTAAGATATAAAAAGAGAGACAACTCTAGATAACAGATAAAATACTTTCATCAATATATCAATGTAGACAATACAAAAACCAGCAAAATCGTAATGATTACGAACAATTACAGAAATTAATAATAAAAAAATAAGAATAGTGAAGAGAACGAATGATTACAAACAAGAATGCGTAGAGATTGAAAAACTCCAAACTTTACACGATAATTTCAACTTATACATAACATTTTTAAAAGAAAGAAAAACTTCTTCATGATAACAAGTGAAAACGATAGAATCGCTTTCAACTACATGAAACCTTATTTCTACAGGAAAGAATACTAAAATACGATAGATGATTCAACATGATCCTAAAAAACAAAGGAAGAGACTGGGTTATCCACACGTTCAAAAATAACAAGGCAACTGGTACTGGCGAGGTGCCAACCACTTAGCTTCCTAATTGCAAAAGCACCTAAATCCTCCACAGTCTCTTTAGTAGAATATATGATAGTGGCCAGTACCTTGATTAGTAGCTATCATAACTTTTCATATCCTTACCGAAGGAGAACACCGCAAGAAGATATGAGCACCATAGGCTTATTGGTCCCATGAGCCATATCTTGAAATTTTTCTTCAAAATTATAAACCAGAATATATTTAGAAAATATGAACAAACTATAAGCAATACACAGTTTGGGTTTAGACTCCAGGGAGGATTCCCTTGCACTGGAAGTTTTTGTACGAAACTGTTATACTCAGAGAATAAACAAGACGCTTTGCTTTATAGATTTGGAAAAGATGTTCGACCGGGTCAACATAAACTACTGAGAAATTTGAGACAGGTGGATTTAGTCTAAAAAGATTCGATATATAGGAAATTTATATTTAAATCGAACAGTCTAAATCAGGACTTATGGAAAGATAAGAGTCACCATCAAAATATGCAGATGAGTACGTTTTTTACCTCTGCTATTTAATATTTATTCGGAAGGTATTTTCTCGAAGATACCGAAAAATGTGTCGAAGTCAACGAGGTGGATCACAATAGTCGCTATGCGGATGACACTGCTTTAGTTGTTGATAACATCGATACATCGATAATCTCCAACACCTTGTCAACACAGTAGGGGAAAATAGCGAATGAATGTATCTCAAAGGTATGCTGTCGACACCAAAAAAACAAACATGGTTATTACTAGAGAATCAGATAAGAATGACAACCTAGCATACAAAGGATTACAGATTGAACGTGTAAACATTTTAAACCTTGCTTGCGTATAGACAACATAAATTGCTTGCCTCTAGCGAATTTATAGCACAATATTTAATTAAGAAAAGGTAATACAAAATTCCAAGAAAATCGTAAGTGTTCTATTTATAATAGTTTTATTTAATGTCATTCGAATCTTTAATATGGCCTAAACGATATAAAAAAACGAAAAAAGAAACTATATAAAAATTTCTCCCACGCGCTTAGTAACATATCACGATCCATTGAGTTGACCTCTGTTCAATGTTTAAGATCGTCTGGGTTATTAGGTAATGGAGGAACATAAGCTTGATCTTTTACATATTCCTGACAGAAAAAAATCATACAGTAAGATTTTGGATTCCCGCAGGCCAAGTACAAGGAACGCGATCTTGAACTCCCTTCTGGCCAATCCACGGCAGGGAAACTTCTGCGCTCAAAAAAGCTTCAACCATTAGATGTCAATGGGATAATACTAAATCTTGTTAAAAATGAATATATTCGGGCTGCTTTGAATTTCGCTCAACGTAGTGCCAATTCTCCTCACTTGTTCCTTCAAAACTTGTAGTCGACCTATACTTTTCCCTTAAACAGATCCCACTCTCCGCGAACGGTCGAAACCACCATCGTAGGAGAGCAGTGTAGTGTCAAATCGGCTTTAAAGAACACGCTGCACCCTAACAACCCGATTTGTTTTGCGAATTCGAGAAAGCAGAGCCCAGAACCCTAGCCACGGAGTGTATAAACACAATATCCGATGAAGAACAGTTTCTCTTATACAACAGATATGTAGTTTACAGCATTAATAAAAGACGAATCGAACGATTTTGGGGACCGCGAGTCAAGTGAGCAACTTGCATGACAAAGACCGATCTTTGCTTGCTGATTTCACCCTACCAAAACATTTATGCTCTAATAATCGCTTACTGAATTGAATTATGCGAGGAGAATTCATATTCCAGGACTAATGGGAAATATTGTATATACGTACACACTACGTACATTGTTGTAGTCTTGGTAAGTTGCGTTCTTGTTCAACCCTCTCTACCATATCGCACTTATACATAAAGTGCATACTAGCACCTTAATAACGGTTTCTAGTTACGAAAAGATTTATCGCAAACAGACATATACATTTGATAGCGATCCCAGTAGATCTCTACAAAGAATTGCTATACATCCGGAGTTGCAAATTTGTTATGCAGACGGTATTAGTACTGTCTATATGTATATATTTGTTCAGCCGATGCAAAAGTTCATTTAATTATATTTTATTTAGGACAAGAATTTTAAGTTTCGTTTTATGTAAATATTTTTATTTTATTTCGATAAACATATTAAACGTATACAAGACTTTTTCAAGCGAATAGTATAATATCTTATTCGTTACGGATAAATAAATTGCGCTGATAAAACTAATATTCTGACCACGACAAGGGTACAGGTTAATCAAACTAAGTTAACGTAACAATATAAGTAATGAATTAAATAACCGCATATAACTTCTCAAAGCTTCTTTAAATACTTTACTATTTTCATTTATTTACTTTTTACTTATACATTACATTATTATTTATAAATATGGGATATCATTAATGTTTAAAGTAATATTATATTATTGTATAATGAGCTAAGAAAGACAAAATATTGAAAATAAAATACAATACACCTTAATAGAACTGTCAGTTACTGATTCTATACAAATTGAATTCACGCTCGGTGAAAATATAAAAATAAAGACATAACAATTTTGTCTTTTAATACGAATGTCCCCCTGAACGTATTTCATTATCTGTCAACGTCAAAACATCAGTTAAGGTTAACATTTTTGTCATGGTGGAGTTTCCGAACGAGCAACGTTTGGCAATTATTAAAAATTACTACCACAATTTTGAGTCGTTGGTCGCAACTTTAAGAGCAACTTTCGCTCATAATAATGGTCCCACCAGACTGTACGTGTTGTAGTGGATAAATTTGAGTCAAAATATTCACTATTAGATGTTCCAGTGCCAGTGATACAACACACCGGTTGCAGTACCTAAAATATCGCAGCTGTAAATGCTTCTGTTCAAAATGTGCCAAATCAGTCAATTCCATGCCGTTCATAGAAATTGGAAATCTCTCAAATCACATTGTGGTGAATTTTGGCTTACAGCCTTACAAGATCTTGAAGCCTCTTGATTATTTGGAGCGCCGAAATTTCTCCGGTTGGGTTCTGCTAAAGTTTGAAGAAAATCTTGAATTTCAATAAGATAAATATGCGTTATTGGACAGTAATAAACCCACTTGTGCTTAAAGAAATTCCATTACAACTATAAAAAGTGACCGCGTGGTGTGGATTTCATGCCAGAGGTGTGATTGGACCATACCTTTTCATCAACGAAAATGATCGCTATGTTACGATCAGTGGAGTTAGCTATTGTACCATATTTTAAGACTATTTTTGGCTAGAATTAGATGGACTTAACGTCAGTGACATGTAGTTCCAACAAGATGGCGCCAAATGCCACACAGCTAGTCAAACAGTTAATCTGTTGAAGAGGAAGTTCGATAACCGTGTAATCTCGAGAAATGGTTCGCTAGAGTAGTCACCTCGCTCATGCTATTTAACACTGTTGGATTTCTTGTTATGGGGTTACAAGCCAACAACGTTAGAGGGGCTCAGGGACAATATCGAACACGAAATTGCCAACGCTCCGACATGTGTGAAAGAGTAGCGAGAAATTGGCTTCAAAGAATCGATGACTACAAACGTGTTCGCAGTGATAATATGAACGAGATCGAATTCCATGGTTAAATGTAACATGTGTACTGCACTTGGAATAAATTTCAGCTCAATATTTCAATTATTCTGTTTTATTCAAATACAAAATTGTTATGTCCTTGTTGAAAAACCCTTTACATATGTATGTATGCAACTTAGAAAGATAGAAGGACGTAGGGCTTATCTTACTACAAGTCTGCAATATATATTGTCTATACGCAAGTACGGTATCTCATTAATTGATTACTATGAGGGATTACTTTACCTATTAAAACAAAGTAAATTTATGCCTATATTCAATTTTAAGATTTTTGACATTAAAAAGTCTTCAGTTATAAATTTTGGCTTGGTTACAGATGATATATGTACATATAGAAAAATATCGTACTTATTTATATTAATAATTCTATTATTCACACATCATCATTCGAAAATTAATGGAAATGTAATGGAAATCGTGTAGTGTACAAAGCAATGTAATGAAACTTAAATCATAATATTAGTTAATGGTTACAGCACATTTACCAGAATGTACAGATCAAATATCAATCTGCCTGTTGTAGATATAAGCAAGTAACTGTTGATTAGGCACATGTTTGTCTAAATGCATTTCCAGGTAGTCTAACTGTGATTGCCCAAACATTTCACAATCTAAACCGCTTTGAGTTTACATATGCACATATATTGATTTCCAGCATGTATAATTAGACAGATGTGAATGTAATACATTTATTGCAGAAGATTTCGAAAATTGCTTGTATCCACATTGAGGTATTTCACCAAACATGTATATTCTTATTACAATTTGTTTTGTATTTCTTCTATGCAAACGAAGAGAGCAGATAAGAACCTATGACAGGAGAAACATTTTTTTAAATCCACGTTTTTTTTTAGTTTCTTAGCGTTTTTGTTCTAGGAAACAGCGCTTAAATTTTCCAAATGTTAATGATTAAATGTGTATAAAAATTGGGCTGGTATGTTGTGTACTTTTATGTAAAAAAATTCATTTTGCTGCGATAGCAGGCAAATGTTTAACTTAAAAATATTAAACTTGTTCCATTTGTAGGAAAATGTACAAGATTTATGTTATAAATAACCTAATCACTAAATCCAGTCCTCAGTCACAATAAAATAAAAAAGAGCAAGACACACATATATACTCTCAAGCAACATAGATCAGTTCATTTCTCAAAGAAAAGTCAATTTACTTCGTCCAAATTTCTGTATAAAGAATCAATCAGTTTTTACAAAGTTATATCAAGGATTGTTATTAGATGGAAACACAGGTAGCCTAGTTTTTCTATTAATATTTAGTAAAATCATTAATATCACTGTCGTATGAAACAAGATGTCGACCGGAAGTGAGGATGTCAAATTAAATATTATATTTATATTGCTCTCAGATGCGATAATGTACTATATTCCTAACCTGTAAACCTGTAAATAGCAAATGTCAAAGCTGCCTTCGTAGGTTACTTAAGTGTAAATTTACTAGGATGCTGAAATAAAATAATAAATTAGCTGTTAGAGCAATAGCAAATAACAGCAGTAAAATACAAGGAATATAACAATATCGGAACCGTAGAAAAGACAAACTTCATAAGACAAAGTTAAAAACTATTTTATCTGTATTATATGTGACATATGTGTGCATAATACGCATACTCTGCATACGTCTGTTTCTATTTTTTCGCGATTTCTCGACAAGGCTTAACGCGTAATTCTATTAGAAAAACGTTTGCGCCCTTCCTTTCTTTAATACATGTAACTACCGATGAATTATACAAATGCCGGTTGGTATTTTGCAGCGTTATTAATACACCGGCAAACTTTGGTGGTTCAAGCAATATTATTATTTGCTAGATATAGTAATCTTTATCTCCATGTATTACTGATAATAGAGGAAAATTAAATAATAAAAACTACATTACATTAACATGGTAGGAATCTTGACAACTTAAACTTAAACAAAACTGTATAGTTACAAGAATTTTCTTCTGACAAAATTATTGGAAAAAGTTTAAAATTATTTTTTTTATGGAGACAATCTCCCATTTCTCCCTCTAATTTTATAAATTGAAGAATATTTAATTTTAAACATATGTCTAGGTAAGTTAGAATTAAATCATATGTATATAATTATATAGGTGTATTTGTAAAAATATATCTTTACGTTAAAACTGATAATTCTTGTTAAAAGGTGTATAAGCACCAAATATTCATAATGAGATACAGGTGGTCTAGAGAACTTGGTTCCCTTAATTCTTACTATTAGTGAATGAGATCGTGTGTTCAAATGTTGTATGTACACTCATTAAAAGCGTACCATATATTGGACGTCCAAAACAACCACTATACAGGAATTTGTCGAAGAAATGCATGTTATGGTATGTCAAAACATCACCTGAAAACATTTTATATAGAAGAAGTTGTAAACATCTTTAAAGAATGCATAATATATAATTTGAGTGCAGACTTAGCTATGGAGAAACAGCTCGTGAGGTGGGGTACTGTGATTGCTCGGTGTTGATCAACAATTGGTGCGAATGCAAGTTTCTCGTGAGTATTTGCAGTGTTTTCGAAAACAATTTTAATGTTCCGATTTATCACTACAAATGAGGCTTAAGTAAAACAAAATGCAATTAACTTAAAAATAGTGGCAGAAGATTATATTGATTTCGAGCCGTAAAGTTCTTTTCTTTACCCTGATTCCACGGACTTCCAGTCCACCCTAATTCATCTATAAAATGTGAAAGTATGTACATATATACATACACACATATATTAAACTGAATAAATACTAGTATGTATAAACATATATTAAACTGTATAAATAGTAGCATGTATATACATATTTTAAACTGTATAAATACTAAAGATGAATAAATCTTAATTAATTCAATTCTAGATTTTTAAGTCTTTAATGTCTGTACAGCACTCTGAAATTTTCTAGTTTAAGTAGCCTAGAATAATAATACTTTACGTAAAGCATTGGCAATTATCTTAAATATAATGCATTGAAATTTATACTTTGAAGTAATTCAATTCTAAATTTTTTGAGATTTTAACACTATGACAAATGTAATTAAAATGTATACTTCGAAGTAGGGTATATATTGTCATGTTAGATCTACAACAGACGGTTTTTATTGTTTAACCTTTATTGTTGAACCGAGAGATTAGAAAATGGAAAGTATATTAGTGTAATTAATCAATTTCTTACATATAACTGACCGGCCAGATGATTCATGATTATCTTGACAAATTTACTATAATCTTTTTTTAGGTGTTCCGTTCCCAGATTAACTAGAGGTTGCGATATAGATATTTGACAATAAATGGAAAACTCACCTAAAAAATCAATTGCGAAACCACAACTCGTTCAGTTATAAGATTGAACATTACACGCTAATTCTGAAAACTATATAATATATAATTTAAACAATCCATTCAGTCTCGTTGATTATTACAGAAAAACTGATACTGTACAAAATATAAGAATATAGTCTGCAAAAAATCATCGTGAATTTGTGGAGACACGATTACATACTTAAAAAAATGGTGTTGGTTGTTTAACAGCGTCACGAAGAATCATTAGATCTATAATTTTGAACGGAACAATAAATGTTGAAATACATGGAAATAAGTTAGAAGTTTAGAACCCGACATAATAATAAACAGACAGAAAGACTGCTAAAATTTTATTTAAAAAAGTTCACTATGTTTCAATGTCACCATAAATCACAGGTCACTCTCCAAATAAAATTTAATAGAATGATATGCGTTACGTTTATAATTAGCTTCGAATTGTTTATTTTTGATATACGATCTATAAAAAATATTAATGGAAAGTTAAATATTTTAGAATTTTCGGATTCTTTATGGACCATAACATGTAAGAACTATTTCAGTTTAGGAAAAATTTCGGACAATTTTCAGTTTATTGTTGTAATAAAAAATATATCTAACTAAAATAGTGAATAACCTAGAGTCACGAAAACATATAAAGTATATCCGTTCCTTGTCCTCCGTCTTAATTAAGTCGATAAAATCACGAAGATGCCAACGCTAAAGCCTGTTTAACTACAAAGGAAACGAAATTTTGTGTTCAGCGGAAATCGCATTGCTTTTATGTCATGCACGTCGGAGATAGAACAGTCGATACTGTTTAGCAAACACATGGACAAAGTTCCTATCTCTTATCTACTCGTACTGACAGATTTAAAGAGACTTTTTCATTGTACATTGTTACACGTGTTTGCGTACCTAATTCAATATATTCTTCCTCGTTTGACGTGGGGCTTAAACTAGATTGATTTGCTGTAAATGAAGAAACTAGAGATACAATTAAGCTTCCTAGCTGACGTCAATTTCTATCGGCTCCATAATTTTTCACTCATGCTCTACGTTTATTATAATTCAGATTGATTGAAAATTTTTAGGTATTTACCAGTGTATTGAGTTGTTTACTAGATATGTGCATCTTAAAGGTTCCATAAAACCTTATCAAGAATTATGTTTTATAGACAGATATGTGTTATTTATTTCAAAATAAAGAATTTTTTAAGTTTTCCTTACGAATTATAAAACAAAATTTTTATATATAACGTAGGTTATACATAAAAACCAATGTTACGATGGATTTCCAGTAGACTACGACAAGTATCGCGAAAACTCTTATTAATCTTGCACAACGATATCTTTTACTTTCTATACCAGGGTGGTCTCATAAGTACCGGGCCTGACCTAGTTTGAAAAATAGTCACTATATTAGAAAATATGCAATCTATAACGCATATGTTTCAAGTTTGAAGACGCCACATTGTTTAGCATTTGTTTGGCAGCCATCAATAGTGAAGATTTTCAGTGAATTTGTAAAAATGGAGAAAATTGGTCATTATTACGTGATATACTACTTTTAATTGAAAGGTCTCAGCCCAACCGATGTAAAAGCTGAACTGGTTTCTATTCTAGGTGAGTCTGCTCATTCGTTTACAACAGTGAAATATTGGGTAGCAGAGTTTAAACGGGGCGTACCAGCTGCCAAGACGAGCATCGCAGTGGTCGACCAAATGAGGTGTCGACAATAGAAATGGTGATGAAAATTCACAAAGCGGTACTGGACGATCGTCGACTGAAAGTGCGCGAGCTAGCAGACAGAGTAGGCGTTTCAAAAGGTGCGGCATATCGCATATTATCTGAAAATTTGGATATGAGAAAGCTGTGTGTAAGATGGGTGCTGCGTTTGCTCCCACTCGAGCAAAAACGGTGTTGTGAAGATGTTTCAATTGAGTGTTTGGCAAAGTTTCACAGCAACAAAGCAGAATTTTTGCGCCGTTTCATAACCAAGGATGAAACGTGGGTCCATCACTTTACACCGGAGACAAAAGAACAATCAAAACAATGGACTCAAAAGCGCGAACCGGCTCTAAAGAAGGCGAAAACCGTTTCATCTGCAGGCAAGGTCATGGCATCGGTTTTTTTGGGATACGCGTGGAATAATTTTCATTGACTTTCTTGAAAAAGAAAACACTATCAACGGCGAGTATTATGTGAACTTATTGCAACGTTTGAGGGAAGAAATCAAATCGCATTTGGCTAAGAAGAAGGTTTTGTTTCATCAAGACAATGCACCAGCTCACAAATCCGTTATCGCAATGGCAAAAATTAATGAATTAAAGTTTGAATTGATACCTCATGCCCCCTATTCGCCAGATTTAGCCCCCTCGGATTATTTTTTGTACCCAAACTTGAAAAAATGGCTCAGTGGCTAATAGTTATTTTGAGGAGCAAGACAGTTCTTATTATATTGATAATGCAATATCACAAAATCACAGCTTAAGAATATTAACCTTTTAAAAGTAAATGAAGTCTATTTGGTTAATATTTTCCGCCTTTAAATATTTTGTAACTGATGGCATCGTATTATAATAAAATCAGTCGTATTCTTTGTTCAAGAATCCTCGAGAATATTTTTAATATATTTATCGAATTTTCACGCTTATGGATTTACATTCTACATATGCACGTAATATAGGACTTTCTTTCGAAATTATTCACTACACTTAATTTTTAAGATTTGGCAATGTTGACTATTGCACTACATATTCTCTCTACTCTATCACATTCAATTATGAACATTATTGAAAAGAATTCAATATTACTTCAAAGAAAAATTCATAGCTTATATCTTTAGGATGTGTCGGACGAATTGAAATTAAAAATTTCCGGATTGGTTGGTTAATTTTTGTGATTATAATCAACGATGTTATAGCAGGAAATACAAATTTTCAATACCTTCCCATCAAAAGTGCTTAATTATATACTTATATATAATTATTAACATTAACACCTGACTTCGCGATATAACTAGTAGTTAGATATACTACTTGATGACCTAATTGCTAAGGCAGTAGTCTAGAAAACGGTAGATACAGGTTCGAGTCCTGCTTCAATGCCGAAATTTTTTATTATTTTCTATGATTGTAACCAGCTATAGTACAACAAGAAATACTAATTTTATTAATTTCCTATTGTAAAGCACTTGATTATATGTTTATGTATAACACAGGGTAACAAAATGAAAAAAAAATTTGGTGCCGGAAATCTAACACCTGATTTTAGATGTTTTTAATGTGCTGATTCCAAAAATGCCACCAGATTTATTCTATCAGCTCTAGTTTTTGAGATACAGGTTACAGGTTAATTGATATTTTTTTCTGATAAAGGACAACAAATAAAGAGATAAATATGTACTTAATCGTCAAAATAGAAAATATCCTTGTTTTTTGTGCCTTTGGGACAGCAGAGATAAAAATGAGCACTGGGTTAAAAAAAATGGATGTCATGATTCAAGGAAAACAAAACGTGATCAACGAACCTTTGGTTGCAAGAGAAAAAATCTTACTTCCGCCCTTGCATATCAAGCTAGGCTTAATGAAGCAATTTATGAAGGCTTTAAATCGAGATGGAAATTGTTTTGGGTATTTATCACGTAAATTTCCTGGCATTCCTCAAATAAGGCAACTTGTTAAAGATCCACAATTCACCACATCAATGAACGAGACTGAATCTAACGCTTGGTGTTCATTTGTTCAAGTAGTACAAAATTTTCTTGGCAATCATAAAGCAGAGAATTACGTAGAATTAGTGGAAACTATGCTTTCAAATTTTAATATTCTCGGCTGTAACATGAGTATAAAAGTTCACTACCTCCACAGCCACCTAGATCGTTTTCCAGAAAATTTAGGTGATTGTAGTGAAGAACAGGGGGAAAGATTCCATCAGGATATTAAAACTATGAAAGATCGATATCAAGGACGATGAGATAGCCACATGATGCCGGACTACTGCTGGAGCCTTCAGCGAGACTGCCCTAGTAAACTCCATTCTAGAAAGTCGTATACAAGAAAATTTGTATGTGATTAGTGACTAATGTAATTATGTAAATTAAGTTTTTGCAATAAATACTTAAATCCGTGTGTCTTTGTTTTTTTAACTGTCAATAGTAATATCATATATTATAACGTAAAATACATACACAATTTTTTTTAAAAATCTCAAAAACTAGATCTGATAGACCAAATCTGAGAACTTTTTTACATTCTGCATCCAAAAATTACCCAGGAACAGTTAAAAAATCGCAGGCACCAAAATGTGTGTTGGCCTGTGTAATTATTAATATTAATACCTGACTGCGCGGTATATCCATTAGATCTGTTTCATAATGCAATTTATGGTATATTAAGATACTCAAATTGTACTGCTTGGTGGCGTAATTGGTAAGGCGGCAAATGACAGATACAAGTTTGACTCCTGTTCTAACGTAGAAATTTTTAATTCATTTATATGATTTTAATCAACGATTCTTTGCAGAAAATACTAATTTTCTGTTACGGAGAATGTTTTACTTCGGCCAAATAAGCTATGGATACTTTCAGAAAATAGATAAATGATGGTAAATATCAATAAATATTAAAAATATGTTTTAAAAATTTATTTGCTTAAAGGCAAAGATGTGTCTACTAAAAATTATTTTAATTTTATAAAATTTGAATAATAATGTTAAGATAACACTTCTCGCATTATACCAAATAAGTACATGGATAAACTGAACTACGAAGAACTTTTTCTTTATTTTTATTTCATTCCTGTATCATAATTATGTATCAGCAAACATTTCTTTGTTATATTTCTATTTTTTCCATAAGATGAAAACATGTGCAATATAAAAATATTTACGAAAAATTCTGCATCTAATAGCGAGAGAATCAATTTTCAGTGCTATGAAATAAACTAATGAAACAAGCGATCGCTTGTAATCGCACATAACGTACAGGCTGACTGAAATTAAAAGATAAATTTAGGAGTTTATAACGTAGTGGGTCATTATACCAAATTACTAAAATCACCTTATCGGATTTACGTAGATGTTTCTTCTTATTTCAAGTATATGTTTGAAAATTTAATACGCATTGGATTGCAACATTTATAAAGAAGAAGAAAATCACAAGAAAAAATTCAAATAGCCTTATTACAATGTTATACATATGTATATACGCGTCATTATTAATTTCAATTAGATCACCAGAAATGTTTTTTTTTTAAATAATATACATGTTGTTACACCCCTCTACACTTTTGTACAGATAATATTATAATTACCAAAGCCCGTAGTCCTTACCTGAAAATCCTAAGTTACTTCTAAGGCTGAACTAATCAATACCTCGGAGAGTTAGGGGGGGTTCTTATTCGAAAGATCTAAAAGAGGGCGCCACAGTATTGAATTCCCTAGAAGTTTACTCGCCAATACTAAAGCATGTGGAAACAAAATACGTGCTGGTGGCAAAACTTAGAGCAACACCAATGCGCAAATTTCTGCTACACAAAACCACTACTGTAGTGTCTACCACTATATAAATTGGGTAGTATTTATCTTACTTTAATGCATTTTATAGGTAGTCATCCTTAAAACGGATCCATGTCACAAGCATATTACAATCTCTACTAATTAATTGCTAAATATGACCTGACACTCGTAATATCTAATATTGACTGATGGCCAATACTCTTTAGTACAATTACTAGAGAAAAGAACCTACCTACTATGAAATTAATTAGCAAATGTATAAATTGTCGATTATTCTTAGTACGGAATTAATTAGAAATTAAATAATTTATTGAAGTGCTGAGTTATTCATAGTACGAAAGTAATTAGCCAATAAATAAATTACTGGAGCACGCGATTACTCTTCGTATGAGACTAATTAGCAATTACATAAAGTACTAGAGCACTTAATTACTTTTCGTATGAAATTAATTAGCAAATATTAAATGATAGGTTTACTAGATATATTCTAGTAAATCTATATTGTGTCAATTATATCCATCAGTCTTTTAAAGGAATCGGCTGAATGTTATCTTGTATTTCTCGAGGGTGGTAGAGAAAAGATAATTCTACTCGTACTCACAATTAGCAGCAATAGTAACTTAATTAACCCTTTAAGTGACTTCAGAGTTGTCAGAACAAATATAACTGCCTACTAAGATCATCTAATCCTTGAAAGGGGATGATTATATATTCTCGTGCAAACACTCAGAAATTAACGAATATGGCAGGATTAATCAACAACAGGTGCGCATACGTTAACTATTTTCCATGACTATAAAGATAATTAGACATATAATTTTAGAATTAGTAAAGCATAATCAAACCCATGTTGAAGAAAATACCATTCTTTACATTAAGATGAATTCATTCCCAACCATCAAAGAAATGTCTTAAATCGCTGATGATCACAAGTTAGAATCTACTCAAACCACATTTGAGTAACGAAATAAATGTTCTAGCATGTTCGACGACGAATATTCAAAAAAAAATCTAAAACTTCCTAAACTTCCGGATCACATAATCAAGAGAAAGACCCCAGAAATATGGTAAATGTGTCAACCTTGATTATTAATTATCAATAATAATCTAATTTGAAAGAAATATATCATGCATTTAATTATCGTAGTCGTGTTTGATGTTTTGTGTTATTTTACTTTAAATGCAAATAAGAAATCAATATTTAATTTATTTTGGATTACAATAGTTGCATTTTTTCAAAATTTATGATTATAAGTACGTACATGAACATACCTATATAGATCATTTGATTTCTTTTTTACATTGAAAGATGCGTTTCTTTAAATAAAAACTTTATACAATATTTCAAATTTTGATTTAATAAATTTTCGAAGACTACAGCTTTCATTTTTGGACAAAATTTAAGTCTAAATCTTTTTAGGAATTATTAGCTAAGATTTTTAGTATGAATTTTTTTTGTAAATAAATAGATCATTGTTTCTTTAACATTATTATGTTTATTTTTTTTTATCACATAATTTGTATACATTATTATTATTATTATTTACTTTCAATATTTTAAAAATTATCCATTCCTTTCCGTTAACGTGTTTATTTAATTTTGTAAAATTTAATAAATCGTAATTTATAAGTTGCAATCTATCTCATTATCTATCTGAATATCATGTTAACTGGTTTATTCAAACGAAGCCCAGCGCAGCCCTTAATAGTTTTACAAAAGAATTCATAAAAGACTCAAATTTGAAAAATATGAAATTTAGCGTACTTATCTCATAATGTAGATTTTATGTTAAAATTTATAGATACTTCCTCGACAAGTAAGCAATAGTAGCTCAAAGAGCATATCATAGCAATATTGCTGTCTAATTTTTATTTTAATTGTTGACGTCATCGCGACATCATCGTCTAAGGCAACAAATTCTTAAAAGCTAAAATCTGCATTTGCTATAGATTTTAAAATTGTTTCCAAATTTAATCTTCCTCAGAGTATTCATCCTCGTCAGTTAATATAATTTGCCTTAAATAGTCGTGGTCAAAATAGTTTTGTTTATTTTTTGGACAATTTTATTCCTAGAAGATTCAAATTCTCTCAAAGCGTCCAAGACTGCCATGGTAACTCATCCTTTTTTGCGCAAATAATCAATTGTGCGTAAAAAATGCTTTTCCATTTTAAGTTCTGATATATCTCTTCAAGAACACTATATTTAGAGGTAGAAACTCCAAATTTATGTTGATTAAATTATCAACATGCGGATGAAAAGCTTAATTTCCAATCTCAGTTTCTTTTTTAAATAAAGTTACAGCCATGCTTTCTTGATGACGTAATAACAGATATTTAGCATATTTTTCACATTTTTAGGTGGCGGAATATTAGAAAACATTATTACAAAGTAATTTTAAAATTGCAACAATTATAATTAAAAATAAAATTAACTATTTTTATTTGTGTTTTAAATAAAAATAATAATTAACATTGAATACATCAGTTATTTAATGCACACATAGCTATTTTCCACCTAATAGTGCACATCTACAATTTGTAAATAAATAAATAAAAATTCAAAAATAAAATTTTATTTGAACATAGTAAAAATACAAGCCTAGGATAAAACAAACTTCATGATTATTTTCTGTGCCGATAGTTTTCTATCTCGATTCATATATCTTTAATTGAAATTTATTAAATTAAGTTCGTGAAAATACTAACAAGAAATTTATTATTTAAATTCAAATTCACATTAAATTAATTAAGCATCTGCTTCTGGGTTTCCGGGCTACTGCAATGAAACAGTTTCAGTGCAGTAGTTCAGCCCTGAAGATGTCCCATACAAATGGGTACGAAACGTCGGCAGATATACAAGTGATGCGGTTCCAGCCCGGAAACCCAGAAGCAGATAGCACGGACCACGACCGCGAAAGTCTACGTACCAGATTAATTAAGCATCTTTAAATGTTATTAGTACCTTATGAGTAGATATCAAGCATTTTCGGCCCTTGGCGATCAAACATAGTTATAAATAAAGTTTTAGCAGAGTTAAATTTTTAACGTGTTGTTACTACCTTATACATATATCCCGTGAAGCATCTTCTGAAGCGATGTCATAAATTTGGTTTCCTTTTTAAAACTTTTCAAATTTGTTTTTGCAGGTCTTTTTCATTTATTTGTATTTAGCTTTTATATTAAGTTTGTACTTTCCGATGTATTTGAATAAAGTTCTTGAATTTTATTGTCATCTATTGCACAAATTTCTTACTACGTTTTGAATTATATTTGTAATAGTATATTTTTAGCGATTCTTGTATTCCAGATCCATCTTACATCCATCTTACTGAGAAATTAACAAATTATTTAGAAAATACATTATTAACCAGATACTTAAATGCTAATGGATATAAGAATTTAGCCTCATTCAAGGTATTGTTAATTGTAAATTTTCTTTTATTGTTAGGTAATCCCTTTTCAAATCCTTCGTAAATAAATTAATAAATTTATATTTGTACTGCGCTTTTAACATCGTTAATAAGTTATTTTCCATTTATGAAATCGTCTAGATGCTTGAGGAAATGCAAATTTGTTGAAGATAAGTTTAGTGAACATGACGGATGCTTTTTGATGCTTAAAATATTACAATTATTAAAACCAATAAGCAGTTCGTAAATTACTAAAGTTCTACTTACCGAAAAAATAGGTATTAGCTTTTTTAACTTGTGACATTGTCATTATTATGCAGACTATGTATTCTATTTTTTCTTATTGATGCTTAAAGTAAATCCACTAGTTTAGTTATTAGTCTTCATTTTTCATGAATGTTGTCTAGAAGTAAAAGAGATAATTATGAGGTCTTTCATTATAATACCTTGGAAATCTAATTTCTTTATTGGCAAAGATCCGTAGTATATGTAGGTTTTTGTTTCTTAACAAGGAACATGAACGATATTCACCAACTTTGAAGATACTTTGAGAACATCGAATGATGCCAATATTACTTCGTTCAGTACAACACCGCAGTCGCAAATTACCGTAAGTCAGCATTAGGTCTAGGATTTGCTTTTTTATTATGTACCAATAAAGTTGAATTTATTTCTATTGGTTAGTACATATCCTTGTATTTGAAACAAGGTTTCTTTCTTTTTTTCTTTCATGCGTCTTCCAATGTAGTTGAGAATCTCATGTCATGCTAAAGTCGTGCCAATTCCAATTTAAGAGTTTGTTTCATAGTATAATATATATCGTAAAGTTTTGCAACAGTTCAGTCTAACGGAGACTCAAAACCATATTTTCGATTCATTGTATGCACTGCAATAATAAAACAGTAATTTATAGACTATAAATATACGAGGCGCAGTTCAAAATTAAGGGCTGATCATTAATAAAATGAAAATTGTTTCAAAAATGTACATATTTAATTTATTTTTCTACCTAATAACCATGTCGTGAATCAAACTTCTTGAAATCTCCTGCATAACATTCCACCGCCTGGAATTCTAGCCAGTTTTGCAATGAGATTTTCAATTTCTCACGTGTGTGCGTGTATGTATATGCAAGCTAGTTTCTGAAATGCTGGAGTAGATAAGTAGTCTATGGGTACGAAATCAGAACTGCAAGGGGGACAGTTTAGAAAGTTTCACAAAAGACTTATGATTTGCCATTGGAACTAAAAGCACACCCTTTTGTTCCAAAAAACAGTGGCCATAATTTTCCTTTGAGATTGAATTTATTTGGATTTTTTTGGTTTAAGTGAACCAGAATGACTCCACTACATAGGCTGCTGTTTCGTCACAGCGTTAACATATGAAATCCACCTTTCATCACCATGAGAATGAAGTTCATCTACCTCGTGGTTAAAGCGACTGAGAATAGTATGCGAAGATGCAATTCTATGATCTCCGCAAGCATCTGTGAACATTCTTGGCACCCATTGCGCAACAGTTTCCGCTAGCTTAGAATTCCAGTAACGATTCTTAACGGCGGTGTCCTAGAAACTTCGTTTATCATAACACGATTTTTTTTCACTTATGCATTCACATGCTCAATAAGATTATCATCCCGGGCATTGGGCATGCCACTGCTCTACTTATAGTTAACATGTAAATGGCTTTTCCTAAAGTCACGACACCATTGCCTCACTTTATCTTCACTCATTACCATAAGCCCATATATTTTACATAACATTCTAACGGTGAATTTCAGCAGCATTGTCGTCTTTCTCTTACAAACCTAATCGCTGATGAAATTTTGTAACTGACGGGATTTGTTATTACAATCAACTGACGGCAAAATAAAAGTTCTGTTGTCAACAGATCAGTTAATACTATTCACATGCGTAAACTAATTATTAATGTGAATCACTCTTTATATGTAATCGACCCTTAATTTTGAACAGCACCTCGCCTATGTATGGATTATCATGTAGACTGAATTGTGTAAGTAATAAAAAATACTTTCAGGTTTTAAAAATTTATATTGAACATCTCGTTAAAATATATGCATTCTGTTTGTTGGAACATATACAATAATAAGATTTTATCGTATTCAAATAAAATCTATTGCAATTCAAAGTAATCTTGAGTGAAAATTACGCATCGCCTTTGACGGAGCTACACTTTAACAACGCTTCAGTAGGAAATGCTCTCTGTTTAATGAAACTTTTAACGCGAACATAATGATGTACATCTTCCTATAAGACCATTAGGACTAAAACTTTTAATGAACCATGAGGTGTTTAGAGGGAAAATTCTCTAGTCATACAAAAAAGTGATTATCTTGCGTGCGTTAGCGCGAAATTTGAGCAGTGTATGATAAAAGGTTTATCAAATTTAATAACTATTAGAGTATAATTTTCATATTACATAGTTTGAGTAAAGGATATTAAAATAGCATACAAATGGAGTTGTTTAATAGCCCTGGTGGGTAAGAAGTATGGGTGGCAATGGAAATAAATAAGACTAAATTACTGAAGCGCACTATCTCCAGCGACTATAAAAATTGTTCATTGTGTATACACTGAAGTTCGATACATTATAAGTATGCGACCAATAATTATATTATATCGATTCTATTTTAGGATCAATGAAGTACACTTCAATGTCATGAAATCGAAATGAGAGATACGTTATGATGTTTTATGATTTTCAAGTAGAATTATTTGGAGAACAATGTGCGCATCAAGAAGACACTTTCGTAGATTCTTCTGTAGGTGGTTTAAGGAATTCGCAAGGCGAAATTATTACAGTTCGCTAACGGATTGTATTGTATGTGTATTGAATGCCAAAATATTGCTGTTTTTTTCGTTGGTGCTGAGCCTAATTCATGAAACAGCATTTTTTTATATCCGTCACCAAAAAGATTAGGCAAGTGGAAATCAAAGGACAATGTAGGTAAGCAGTTACTTAATATTATAAATGGCGATGAAATTCACGTTATTTCTTTCCACGATGTAACATGTCATTGAAAACAAGCAAACACAGAAAAGAATATGTTCAAAAATAATGTGTTTTCCTTAAAAATACATAATTGGTGAAAACTAGGGCTTCTCCCACTGCTTTGTTTTAGAAGAAACAGTTGATACCATTATGAGAGTTTCTCGAAATCATTTCAGAATACGAATAGTATTATTAATTTATGAATATTGAATTAACCATTTAGTATTCCTATTGTAGGCGATGATCCTATTTTCGATTCGTACATTTGCAATAAAATATTTTTGCTTATAATTTATCATTGTTTCAGATATAACGAAACTAGACATTAATTTCTGTTTTATAAACAAATTATATACTATATACTTTTATACTGATTCTGCTTAAGATTTCAAGTTGTTTTCAATTTTATTTTTAAACCTATTTTATGTCACGAACTCTGAATAATAACATGTTTAGAATTTTTTAGTGGTATAATAATTTCTATGAAACTTTATACAAGAGTGTAAATTAAATAACAATTTAGCAGAGTTTGCTTCAACTAAACGTATATTTTTTACCTTAACGAATACTACACATAATCTCTTACTAATGATTCTATATTGAAATTTGCATCTACTTGCACTAAAACTATAGAACAAATAATCATGGTAGTAGCCCATAGTTCTTGTCTGAGTAAATATATGCATATGGATATACCCCTCTACACACTAATGTAGAGATTAATACTACAGTGTTCGGAATTCCTACATGTAGGTTATCTTTGCAGTAACTCGGAAAGTTAAGGAGAGTTTTCTCAATACAAGATCTTATAAATGGGCACCACAGCATTTGAATGCCTAGAAGTTTGTGCCAATACAGAAGCACGTGGAGTTTAGGAAAATACGTGCTTTAGTATGTATAATAGCAAAATCGGATGTACCAATTTTGTTACAACAAGAAAAGTAATAAACCTTATAATAATTAGAGAAAGAAATCCTAGAGTATTAGAAGCAATTAAATATTTTATTAAGAAAATAAAGAATATTTAATATTAAAACTCGATAATTATGGAAATATTTTCAATTTCTTATCATCTACTACTGGACACCCAATATTGTGATGTATAAAAATACGTTTATATAATATTATGAGACAGAAAATTATATAATTTATTAATGTTAAAAATGTAATACACGATCTCGACTAAATTAGATAAGTAACTATTGAAAACAACAGATGATCATATGATTTTCTAAACATACGTATACTTGTTTACACAGGCTGTATAGATGTCTCAAAATCAAATGTTATATAAGAGTTTTCATTAACAATACAAAAAAAAAGTTATATAATTTTAGTGATTTTAATTAACATAGATCAGATCTATTAATTTCTTTTCATGATTTTCTTAGTTCGTGTCATTGTCATAATCTGATCCTGAGTACGGTCCTGTACTTTTAAGAATTTTGCCAAATACACTCAGAAATTATTATATAAAATATTCTTCAGTTTCATATATATATTTCATATATATGCTAACAGGAAAATTCTCAGCCTAACTTCATGAACTAATGAACGTATTTAATTATATTAATGTCTCTGAAGGGTAGCGTATCCCTCGATTGCATAAAAATATAATATTGTTACCTTATAGGGTAGAAATAGGGTCACACAGTTAAAGTGGCTTCCCACCTGCCTGATACGAAATATTTCCAATCACCGAGAATGCTGTGTGTCCTCCTCAGTGAATCAATTGATGGTGGCGTTTCAGGATATAAGTGTCCTCAAAAAAATTCATACCGCTTATAAGAACCATCAATAACATAGAAGGTTGCTTAGGCCATGAATTAATTCCCTTTTGTGGATGTTCTAATTATCAAATATCAAAATAGACGTTCTTATCCACACTAGCGTAATTTATCATCTAAAATATATCTCATGACTTCTAGATCAGTGCATCATCGATTGACGTATCATAATCCGATGTGCTGTTACAAGAAAACTTTTCTTAATAAGAGACAAAGCTCAACCCACATACAATTTGTTTTTCAAAGTACACACAAACTTAATTCACAAAAGAGAGCGAATATACGTGGCTCAAGTAGTTATAAACGGCCAACTCATACATCACGAGCAAAAAAACGATATGAATAGAACATTGCAAATGAATACATATGAGAATAGAATATGTATAATGCAGATGGTGCACCATGTCCTTTTCCGAGACTAAATATGGATATCAAAAGAATACGTATTAATGCAAATATTGGGTCTGGGAAAAAGTTCGTGGCGTTTTTTCAGTAAAATTCAACTGGTCCCCGCATGGCGCGTGGACGAATTCATTTAAACCGAATATGCTCCATTATTATCGACAATGTTTCGCCATTTTTTTGGTAGATCCATGATCCCATCGGTGAAAAACTTCTGTGGTTTCTGGTCGAAAAACTGAATCAAGTAGTTTTCACAGGCTTCTTTTGAAACCAACTTAATTCCATTGAGAGAGTTCTGCAGAGATCGAAACAGATGATAGTCAGAGGGTGCTATATCCGGACTGTAAGGTGGGTGCATCAAAACTTCCCAACCAAACTCTCTCAATTTTTGACGGGTCATCAAAGAAGTGTGTGGTCGGGCGTTGTCATGATGGAAGACAACACCTTTCCTATTAATCAATTCGGGCCGTTTTCTTTCAATCGCCTGGCGTAATCTCTCTAGTTGTGCACAGTAGAGTTGAGAATCAATCGTCTGACCAGTTGGAAGTAGCTCGTAGTGGACGATTCCCCTCCAGTCCCACCATACACACAGCATCACTTTTTTTGGCGTCAATGTTGGCTTAGCGAACGCTTGTGACGGCTCACCATCCTTTATCCACGATCTTTTACGCTTCCGATTATCGTACGTAATCCATTTTTCATCTCCGGTTATTAAACGTTTCAGAAACGGCTCGATTTCATTCCGTTTCAGCAGCGCATCGCAGATGTTAATTCGGTTAATCATGTTTTTCACGCCCAACTCATGAGGAACCCATACGTCAAGCTTTTTTTTGTAACCAGCTTTGTGTAAATGGTTCAAAACAGTTTTGTGGTCAATGCCTAGCTCCATGCCAATATCGACACTGCTGATATGCTTATCTTGTTGGACTTTTTCAAGAATTTCATCAGATTTTTCAGTGATTGGACGACCGGAGCGTGACTCATCTTTCACATTGAAATTTCCAGAACGAAAGCGAGCGAACCATTTCCGCGCAACAGATTTCGATAAAGTACCTTCACCGTACACAGCACAAATTTTATCACAAGCCTGCGCAGCGTTCTTCCCCTGATCATAATAATATTGCAGAATATAGCGAAATTTCTCATTATTCTTCTCCATTTTCAAGTGCGAATAACTTTCCAACCACTGCACCGATTACAATGTTTCTACGCTCAAACTAACGTTCGGAAGGTCATCTAAAAAACGAGCCGTCGGTGGTGTCGCTGTGACTTGTTGTTCTTTAGTTATCGGCAACCAATGCCATCTATCGGGAAAAACGCCACGAACTTTTTCCTAGACCCAATATATAAAAATAACGATCCATAGTCGATAAAAAAATAATTTCACTGAAATGGATATCCATGGATCGTGAAAAATAGCGAAAATGAGTAAGAATTAGAAATTATTTAATTTTAATATACACGTTACATTTTTGCATAACACTATACAGCGATGGCTAATAAAATATGAACGAAACATAAAATATAGCCGTAATAATATATTACGTGTATATTTCGAAAGGCGCGGAAGAAATTAAGCCATAGGCGGATCCAGATTCTTAGCGATAACCAGGTTACATTAGGAGTATTGGTGAGTGATAAAATCGTGTCCAGGTTGGTACGGCAATGTAATGGGGAACTCAGAGAACTGGTACAGCGAAATAAGTGAAACTGCTATGGGTATTGAGACGCTACGGAATCATGGAAAATGAAAAGATTGATGAATTTGCTAGAGAAATATCAATCTTATTATATATTTGACAAGGACTCGCCTTTCCAGGAACGAACAGGTAGATGGATCAAAGTTCAACATAGAACTAACTGGAGGGACAGACCTAAGCATAAATATGGCAAAACCTTTGTTAGTGAGTCTAACAGTAAAAGGGCTGGGGAAAAGCTTTCGATGAAAAGAAACCAGTTTGGAATAATAACATAATACATCACACGGCATGCGTTTGTAAAAAAATTCTTAAATAAAATTGTCAGATGTAATGGAGGCCTTAATTGGAGATGGTACAATAGAACTCCAGAAATGATCTTACCTATATTGCAAAAAATGTGAGGCATTGGCAAACAAGAGACAAACCATCTACGGGAAACTTAAAATGTACCAGTACAAGTTAGTACAAACGTCAAAAATATTGGATTCGTTACAGTAGGTAATATTTTGGTAATAAACTTAATAAAGCTGCAGTAACTTGTGAGAGGTAATCAACCTCTTATAACAACTTACAAGCAGAAAACGGCAAATCGTATTTGACGGCGGTGGTTAAAGACAGTTGGTTTCAAGCTAATTATCTAGAGAAATGAATGGTTTAAATCACGTCCGGTGCGATGCGATTCTTAAATCGTTTCTCGTCTCGAATAGTTTCGGTACCTGATAGTCTTCAGTGTCGAAGCAAAATAATCAATAGTGCTTCCCTTCTTACAGCGAGGAGGAATTAGTAACAAAGCCATGAAACACTCTACATACACTGTCGTTCCCGTGACGGTAACAAACTTAAAAGGCAGGCCGTAAAAAAAAAACGAAAGCGCCTACAGTCAAGAGAAAGTGTTCCAATTTCATTCCGTTGACGTATAAATATCTCTCGTAAATAGGAGTGATGTAACCAACTATGCCAATGATCGAAATGGCGACCCTAAAGCACAGGTTTCCCCCATGCATCTGAGGAAAACGAGAATAGAATTCGAAATGCAGTCTCTCGCAGTCCATAAAAAGTGATAATTGATATTTTTACGTCGTATATGTAATGGAGAAATTTTTGAAAAAATTTCTGTTCTTCGCGCAGGATATAGTAAACTCAATATAGTTTTATTGACGGTTGCAATCCAACTAGAATATGTTCTTTGCTTTGATACAATGTCCAATATAGCGAGAAATAACTAGAGTAACTAATTTTGAAAGCATATGCCTTGGTTACATCGATGGGTACAAAATAATTAGTTAAGTAATGTAAGTCTAATTCAATTAAAACTATTCACTATTCTAGTAATAGAGAAATATTCCCCGAAATTTTTCGGACGCTATTTTTTCTGATTCTTTTAAAACACCTTTTTCTCCATTAAAATGTTTTAGTCACTAATGAGATGGTCCATCAAATTACGATGAAAGCTTTATGTAACAAGTGCTTTATGTTACTGCGTCGTCATAGTACTGTTCAATTGCAACCTCAGCTTGTTCCTTTCACTCAAGAATGAGATTCACATAATTTAATCTTAATACGATAAAGTCTAATTATTAAACATTTGGGAATCAATATAATTAATATATTCCATCCTGTCGTTGAACGTAAATTGTTAAAATTCCTCATTTATTTTTTGTATAATTTATAATATGTTATGGATAATATTGTACCTATTTTTTTTCAAGATCTGTAATGCAGTACAGTATTATCACAGACTGAAAAATATGTGCCTAAATAAATATATATACATAAGTAAACAACGCCTAGTTTATTTTTGAAGGAAAGCTGCATCCAGCATTTATAATACTACTACGTACGTACACGTATAAGAGAGACTCCATTACCATTAACGGGAATTTTCATAAATCCGAAAGAATTTTACCGGTTTCTCGCAAATCATTTGCGCATGACTGCGCACATCAAATGGTTGATGCGTGAAAATACCTCGTGCGCCTTCTCTTTAACGGTGTGTACCAACTCGGTATCTGTACTACTCGCCTCAGCGGCCGCTTGGGTAAATACGATTATTTACATATGGAAAAGCAAATACGTTAGTCGGGCTCGTCATCTAATAAAATTACTTTTTGTAGTCTTCTGCTTTCCTCTATTTCTCCTCTGCCCGTTTCATGTTTGCAAGGTACATACGCTCGCGAACGTATTCGTATTGCAGGGCGCCAGATAGCTAGAAAAGGACTTATGAACACTTCTAGTTAGTAAATAAAGTCAGTAACCGCGTGTCATGGTAAAGCAAATTCACTGGGTAACAAAGTTACATCAAGTTAATGTGATTGAATATACATGTGCGGATGTTTTGTGCGTACAGGTGGGTACAGACAGAAGACATTTTAAATGAAATCCTATTTCATAAATGAAGGGCTTGAAAATATACCATATTTTTGCAGTTTAACACAAAATATGTGAATTTATCTTAAAAATAAGTAAAAACTGAGTATGTGTCACTTATATCTATTATCTTTAATTGAGTTAATTTTAAATTTAAGGACATTACTTAACGGCAGTTGCAAATATAAAAGAGAGAACATTTGAAATTAATTATAATGAACAAAACGTTTTTGATTGTACCTATTTATAAAATCTGAAACGTACTTTTATTACCATAAGCAACCATAACTAATGATTATGATGACTTTGAGTACTTTCTATCCTTCTTCTTTTAACCCATAGATTAGTTTAGTAGCTCTCTAGTTATTTTGATCACTGCGTATACTTATCATACTACTGTGGGCAAAAAATAGTAAGACTTTGTTCATAATCTTTAAATTCTTAATTTATTCTTCCAAATCTATTTCGTCCCCCTCAAAGTAATCCCCCCTGGCCCTAATACACTTGTGTCAACGTTTCTTCCAATTCTCGAAACAGTTGTTAAAGTCAATTTCAGGAACAGCCTTCAATGCGCGTAGCGATTCACGTTTAATGTCTTCAATTGACCCAAAACGGTTTCCCCGGAGCGGTCGTTTGAGTTTGCTGAAGAGCCCGAAGTTACACGGAGCTAAATCAGGCGAATACGGTGGTTGTGGCACGATATTGGTTGAAAATTTGGCGAAAAACTCACGAAGAATTAATGCAGATTGCGACGGTGCATTATCGTGGTGCAAAAACCAAGAGTTGTCGGCCCATAATTCTGGCTTCTTTTTACGAATAGCATTGCGCAAACGACGCATAACACTCAAATAGTATTCTTTGTTGACAGTTTGGCCGGTCGGAAGGAATTCGGGGTGCACCACACCTCGATAATTGAAGAAAACTGTCAACATAACCTTGACTTTTGACTTGTTTCGAAGTGGTTTTTTGGGCTTCGGCTCACCTTTGATACGAGATTCGGTCGATTAATCGTCTGTTTCCGAGTCATAAGCGTAGATCCAAGTCTCATCTCCAGTTATGATGCCTTTCATTTTGTCTTGATAGTCGGAAAACATTGTTTCACAGACGTCACCGCGACGCTGTTTTTCGAAAAAATTGAGTGATTTTGGAACAAATCGTGCTTTCACTTTTCTTAGGCTCAAATGATCTTTCAAAATGGTTTTCACTGATCCTTCCGATATTCCAACGGTGCCAGTATGCTCTCTGACTGTTAATCGTCGATTCTCAAGCACCAATTCCTTGATTCTATTAACGTGTTGATCATCAGTTGATATTGATGGCCGACCTGGACGTGGTTCGTCATCAACGCGTTCTCCACCCTCTTTGAATAATTTGTACCAATCGAAAACACTTGCTCGCGATAAACAATTATCACCAAATGCCTTTTGCAACATTCTGAACGTTTCGGCAACAGAAATTTGATTCCGTACACAAAATTTAATGGAACTTCTTTGTTGAATAATTTCACACATTGTAAAAATCGCCGAATGCACTTTTTGTACTTCAGAAAGACAAGCGTACATATACTAAACACTAATGATTATTTTGATGTGATATTTGGCGCAGATGTCACTGACAGTTATACCAACCTAGAAAAAAAATATTTCGACGAATGGGTTTTCGTGCGAAATTTAAATTAAAAAGTCTTACTATTTTTTGCCCACAGTAGTATAGTACATTGTTAATTATCAGGTGACGCCTACGTATATAACTAATTCACCAACTTTCTTACATAGCTTAAAAATAGATTCTTCCTAATTTTTCATAGAGTTCTTAGACGTTTTTACTTCATTAATTCCCATACGTCTTCCGCTTGAGTCCGCACTCGAACTAAAGCTAATGCATGTTAATATTACATTCTATCTACTACTGATACGAGGGTCCGATGTTTCGGGTCGTTGTTCTCCTGTATTATTTAATTGTAAGACCGTAAAGCTTTTCAGCAGCAATACGATCAATTTTTGGCGAACGGACAAATAATCGTATACATGCAGCCCAAATAGATATTTTATTGCCTTTTGAATCACCGTTTCGCCTTTTTATTTACACTCGCTTTATATGTAAATATTTTGTTGTTCAAATATCGATCCATATTTGTCTTTGCTCAATCTAAGCTTTCCACATATGCTTTTCTGAGAGAAAAGGTTTCATAATTGTAGCTCAATATTTAATGTGTTTTCTAATCATCATCGAATTGTGTTTATATTCCTTTCCACGAGGATTTCCCTTGCCTGGCACAAAGTAATTTCTTTGTTCTTTTCAAAAATAGAAATTATTGTCTTATCTTACTCTACTACTGTTGATCGCTATTTTTACACTGATATTAATGAATAATGTGATCACTTTATTTTAAGTCAACCAAATTTAATTTCTTAATAAAAATTTATTTTCTTAAAATTAACATCAATAATCAAAAATAATAACTTTTCAAACAAAAATGTATATATTTCAAAACAAACTAGAACTAGCAATTCACAAATTTACATTAATTTTAACAAATAAAATCAAAATTCTCAAAATAAACTAGTTTCTCTCTTTCCAAATCTTAATTATTCTTAAATTGATATTTTTATATAATTAAAGAGTGTTGTAAGCATTATGTAAGTATTTATAGCAAAATATACATTTATAACTAACGTTGTTTTTTTGTGGTATATAAATTGTAAATATCCAATTAAATGTTTCTTCTATAGATTTGTCAAAAATCCTTGAATTCAAATCCTTTCCGCGTTGTAGGCCTCCTATACGATCAACTCTTTTTAGAAGTCAATGTACTTGCCAGTATTAAGTATGGAATCCGTCGAAATTCTCTTGTTTAACATATACATGTGGCTCTATGTACTGCAAAAAATACTTTTTATGCTGAAAACATATCCCAAGTATATATATATATACAAGTTTTGCATATAATGACAAAAGAAATGATTTTCGGGCTTCTTATTTTTCTTAATTCTTTATAACCTTTAAATTACGTATAATAATGATCATATTCAAAATTTTTTTAATTGTTCTAATGATGACATTTTGAATTTCTTTCCTTTCTCTTCAGTTTTCTAATATGACATTTTAGTTATCAAAATATTTACTTTTTGATTGAATTTTTACCTGTACGCGTGAATTTTGAATATTTATATATTAATTTATTATCTTAAATATGTTTGTTATATGCCCAAATGTTATCCATGTTTTTCTTAACTTACTTCCTTACTTTTAACCCTGTCATAACTTACCTACTCGAACAGTTTTCATACATATTTGAATTATATACAGTTTACTGTTTATATGAAACTCATCAACAAACCATTCTGCATACATATGACCTACTTTTACCCACCCATCGACTTTTATAATTTTGACTCTTTCTTAATCATGGCATCATATTTATCACTAATTTATAAGTTTTCTGTTATAAGCTTCTACTATGAAAATGAGTCATACTAATGTTATATACGCTTATTTAATTTGTTTAAGAATTTTAAATACGTTTTCAATTATAAGCTTGACTTCAACTAATGACATGATGTTTAAGAAATAAACTTTACGAAACGAGAATATTATTCTACAATTCGAAATTTCAAGATACTTCAAAAGAATTTTTGGAAAATTTTCTAAATGTAATCTCGAAATCAGTAAAGTGATTTAATATTTATGGTAAATTACTAAATAATATCTTCCACATATCTATCCAAGATGAAGTTCAATATATGTTACATTCTATAATTAATTGTAAATAGTACAGCAGGTTATACCGTAAGATTTTTTATATTCGTAAAATTTTCATGATTCAATGTTTCTAGATTTTAGTTTTGCAATATTTTTTGTTACTAAAACTTTTTTTAATATCCTCCAATAAAGTTTGCTAGATGGTACAAGTGCAATATAGGGGACTTTAAATGGGTAAATTTGATGGATCCTGTAGTTGATTAATTTAGCCACTTAAGGTTGATATATAACCCCTAACGTATTTCGACAACTAAGTTTCCATCATCAGCAGATAATGAAAAAGCTTTGCACCTGGAGACGATGAAAAAACCCGCTCAGAACAAATTCCGTACACGATTTGTACCATCGAAGGCCAGAACGCACAATGTGCGTTTTGACTTTCTTTATACAACGAGCATAACAAAATACTACATACCTCAAAATTATTGTATAAAGTGAATTATGTTTGCCAAAAAAGGAGGTAGAACTCAAAAATGTAGAGCTTAAGAAAATACTTGCAAAATAAACATACATATGTAACAACAAATCAAAAGAAAAAGCGATGGTACAGAAAAATACTACACGGAAATCATAGCAATATTATTAACACAAACAAAACATTATCATAGCTGGGATAATTATTCCCAGGGACAGAAGGATTTGTGTTAGCAATACAAGATAACGTAATCGCCGCACAAAAAGAAACTATAGAAACGACATAACTAAAAATAGAAAACGACAATTGTAGACAATGTGACTATGTCAAAAACAAAACAATACAACATATAATTGAGGGACGTAAACCACTTGATAGGAAGGACTATAGTAAAGGAAGCGATATTGCAACGAAAATAATACATTAGAAACTTTCATAAATTCTTACAAAACAACACAGCCCAGTACAAAGATCAGAAAACATACTCGAAAATAATTTTATAACCTGCATTAGCAAAAGATAGTGTATACAGATAGTATCTACACATTACTCTCACAGAGAAAAACAATAGGAAATCTAATAGAGTTAGTGATTTCAAACGATAAAAACATTACACAAAAAAGAACAAGAAAAGTTCAATCGAATTAAAAGATATGTGGAATCAAGAAACACCGACAATACTACAGATTGTGATGTGGATAACGGGTAAAACAAGAAAATACTTACTGAGTCACCCGAAACTGGAAATAAGTTCATATACACACACAAATATCCAAGAGCAATTATCATAGAAACAAAAATCAATAGAAAAGTTCTCAATCGACAAAGGAAGATCCCATGACCTGACGCCCATTTAACTATGCAGTATTAAAGTATATTAGATATGTACTTTTAAGAATTTCGATTACCGTTTATTAACAAGACTATACGTGATTGCTTAATAAATAATATTATTAGCAAATTTAGTCATCAAAGTTTATCAAAGTTTAAATGTACAAATGATAGGTAAAAGTTTAATAAGATTTTTAGTAAAAGAAAGAAGATAAAAAATATCATAAAAAGATACTTGTCAATAGCAAAATATTTTATAGTACTTATAATATATAGTTATTTTTCCAAGATAGGAGGACAGCATGCATAGTATTCGAAAATGAACATTCTTCTTATAGGATTGAAATATTATGCAAATTACTAGTACTTAATTTCAAAATTAACTAAATATCTGAGCGAATATCACATTTCTCGAGATGAGGCTCTAAAGAATCTTAAAACGCGTTATAGAAAACGATTATATACTTACATATAGAATGTATTGTTATGTTAAATAATATATATTCGTGCACATTTACTCTCAAATTGTTTTATAATAGTATGAGTAGAATAAGTGCTTACGTGTAAGCATTATTTATCATTTATATGTAGGTACATGTAGTTCATACTAAATTTATTACAAGATGATCGAGTGACAAAATATTTGCTTTTATACATTCTTGAAATTCAAGACATTAGTAATTGACAACCTTTGTGTTGTCAGATGTTCATGATATTCATTTTCTTAGAAACCAGATACAGGGCCAATAGCGGCCTTAGTGCACTGCGTTCCCTTGGGAGAACTAGATGCAACTCCTTTATATTTAGTTTTATTGGATCAAGCGGGCTCTGATCGGGCGGTCTACTATTTTCCTCAGAAAAGAACATATGGAAAGACTTTCAAGCTGCAAGGCAAGAACTCATAATGGGAAAAACAAGTCAGGAAGGCAAAGATGAACAAGGGGCATCTACACAGATCGAGATATATAAAACTGTGAGGGTAAAAGTCGTAGAGGAAGTGAACCTGATGTCCGGCTGGATACCCCAGTCAGCCAGGTAGTCAGAAATTTCTAAGATCAAAGTGCAAACTCTAGTTAAACAAGGTCAACACTACAAAGAGATTATAAAATCCCCAATTAAGGTCACCTTCAACAGGCATATGCAGAAAAGCTAAGAGACTCCAGAGATACATAAGAGCTATAAAGGATGCACTAGAATATATTTTGTGGACACCTCGAGTAATTTTAAATCTTAAGAACAGCAGTTTAATGTTATGTTAAACTTGGTAAAAGTTTTATGAAATCAATTCAAATTCATTCTATCTAGTCTTCTCGGGGAACCGAGAAGGCTCGGTGCGGTGGGTCTCGAAACCTGTGGAAACGAACATTGTAAAGATTTAATCAAAGTTGCTTATTCGAACACAAGCTTTAGAAAATAATCATTACTGGTAAGGAAATGTTGTTTTGAGTATGAGTGGTGAATGGTTCAAAAACCAAGATAGTATGTTGAGTCACTTGCCATATTTACTTGATTTACGAGTTCCTTCACTTTGCCCGTGTTTCATTTGTCAATAAAAAAAGCAACACTTATTAGAAACATTCAGGTGGCACGACAACGAGTCTCGATAGTATTTCAAAAATCGGTATGGATTTATTTTTAACAATTAATTAACCATCTCAAATGCTATATCGAAACTAATGCAAGATATACATATTATTGAAATAAATAATGGTCTATTTCTAACAAAAGTTTGTACAAATAACTTTTTTCAGGTTAATATTCTGTACGTAGAAAAAAGTAGAGATTGTAAAACTTCGAAAATTAAATTAAAACTTAACACGAAAATTTTCTACTTGAAATTCAATATAACTTCCTCGAATATTGTCTTTCCCAAGTAGTAGTTGAATGTAGTTTCCTTCGAATTAACTCTTCTGCTGAAATATAAAATTATGAGTATCTTGAGACAAAAAACTTTGGCGGAGTCGAGTTCATAAAAAAAAGTTTATGCAATTAATTTCGTTGCGAAAGTTGTTCTTAATAGAATTAACTTTTACTACCTAATTTTTATATTGTACATAAGATGTAAAATTAAGTACACGGAGTAAATTTTCATTTAAAATATACATTTACATTCATATAAGGTATATTCTATTAAATTAATATGTAGAAAAATTTGCAACAACTGTATTCCCTTTCTCAGAAATACAGTCTTCACTTTACTATGGTTTTAAAGTTGGTTTAAAAGAAAAATAATTCCTTGATCGCATCGGGGGTGAAGCAAAAATCACAATGTGATGCATGTTAAAATAGAAGATACTTTTCAGATTAGATTCTGGAGCAGTTCCCAAAATTTTACATAGCGAACTTCATAGGGAAATAATTATTTACCGTAGGAGGCCAGACAAATAAATACTTGATTAAAAGAAAACAATAATACGTTAGAAACAAAGGGACACCATAAAGTCGATGTTGAATGGTTATTAAAAGAGCGAATGCGTTGGAATTTATTGTTAAACTCTTAAAATTTCTCAATATAGAGGATCTTGAATTATTTCTAAAATAGTAGCATATGACGAAACATAAAATACATGATATACTATTTTATGATATAATTAACTAATAGTTAGTTAAATAAATAAATGCACAGGAAAATTTAAAAAATGTCAAATTATTTTACTTGAATGAAAAAACTGAAGAACAAATGATTTTCTTTTAACAATGGTAAACAGTTTACTATTTTCTGAATGATTTCGGAAGATAACAACTACGCATTTGTGTTCCCACATGTGGAACATCACCGTATCCATAGAATTTGTCTAAGCATGACTTCTGGCTATTTTAATTTAAAAAAATATATACAGGGTAGAAGAGTTTTTCACTTAAAAAGATATTCATTCTGAAATTATGACTTTGTTGAGAGCCTTTTTTCAGAGGCTGGTTGGATGCAACTAAAAAGTGGAAATATATTATACTTCGACTTCTATTTTGTTAATTTGAGTTAGGCCTTGGCCCTTTTATTCGTAATCTTTGCGTTGAATAATCATGATGTAAGATTCAATTAGTGTTCTTCGCTATTTTCGCTTTCGACTTCCATTCATGGTCTTCTGTATTTAGTGTATTGCGTTGGGTGTGCTGTTACTGGCGTAAGTGTCGGGTTTGTGTATGTTTTTCATCTGTTTATAGAAGAAATATACTTCGTCAGAGTATTGACTTTAAACGCGATGACATATTTAGTATTACTTTCGTCAAATGAGTATTAATAAGGACATATATCAAAACTTATAGTCTCCCTAGTATTTTACTGAAATATGGACTTTAAAACATAACATAATAAAATAGTTGAAAGGTTAGTATTTAGTGACGCAAAATGAAGAAAGTAATTAATATAGGAGCCGTTAGATTTTAGAGAATAATAATGAAATTATTCGACAACATCCTTTGACTGCATAAAATTTAGCATTTTCCAAACGAATGAACTCTTAAAAAGAAACACAATAGTAAACAAAGATTCGAGATCCACTTAGCAATCATAGGAAGTATTTAAATATTTAAGTATTAGGGATTACAGATCTGATATTTTTAACATTAATGCCTACTTAGATATTCATATTTTAATTCATATTTTAACATTTTAATATCTAGAAAGGAATTATTGCCGTGAGTAAACATCAAACCCTTTTAAATGAATTATGTGGTTTTTGTTTTAATCTAATTAACAGCAGATTTTACTGTACTTCTAATTAAACTTCCCAGATTACCCTATGTATTATTTCTGAATACAAACTAACGTTTCTACCTACTTCCTTTTCATGATTATTATTTTTAAAATAAACACTGGAGAAAGTAATTTTTTACAAAAAGTTGTTTTTGCTCATCTTGTTTCGGAAAACATCGTTTTTGTTGTGGCCTTTTGTTCCTAACGTATTATTTTTTGCTTTAAATCAAGGATTTATTTGTCCCGCCTCCAGTACTCACTTGCTTTAAGAAACCATGAAATGAGAAAAACTTGAATAAAATTAAAAACTGCCGAGTTTCTGAAAACAAAATTTGTATTTTTTCTGTCAAAACAATTTCCGTCTGCTTAGTGTCATCAACCGTCTTTTTTTTTTAAA
>JAVIWB010001226.1:0-19973 GCA_031893035.1 Dermolepida albohirtum
ACAACACCATGACACTGACAACACTTTGCTAAGGCAAGGTATTTTAAAACGAAGTACAAGTACAATTAAAGATTTTCACTTAATAGTTCGGTAAACAAACTATTATGTGAAAATCTTATTTTAATTGTAAACAAAATTATTAGTCTGAAAACATTTAATATGTCCGAAACAGTCGAAGATAGATATAGGACATTGTACATGAAATATGTCTGGAATTTTCTAAAGAAACCAAAAATTTAATATTTAACAGGGTGCTGCATTTAAAATAAGAAAGTTGGTATTGACCACTTTTACATGACACACCCTGTATATAAACTTTTTATTTAAAAAAATACGCAACTAAAAATCCCAATCGACGTATCCGAGCGTTTTTTCGAACACCCTTCCATTTAATTATTATCGAATTTATTCCATTTGGCTGATACACACTGTATATTAGGGTGCCCCGAGTTTCTTTAGCATCACGATAGGAATGGCTCTGTTTATATAAACATGCAGGCTTATATTGGCCGTCTACGGCATCTGTTCCAGTCATCCTAGAGCCTTTTTAAAGTACGTTTCATTGGTGACACAGACTTTTTCAAAACTTTTTTCTACACCGGTCAATATGGATAGCCAAAGGAAACTTTCACGGCATATTATGCTTTGTTGCTTTAAAAAAGATAATGTAAAGGATACTGCAGACGAGATTTGTACTGTTTATGGAAGTGGTGGTACGACTATTATGACTATTTGCAATTGGTGCAATAGATATAGAAGTTTTGACTTGAAAAACGAAGACCGCAGCGGTCGCCTAACAACGACGGATACGGACCTTATCAAGACCATGCTATGTAATGTGTGCGAAATAGCGCAAGTCACATTTCCAGGACAACAGTACAGGATTAGAATGGGATATGTCAATCGATGTGAATACCCATTGACGGAGACCAGCCATGTGAACCGCCTCTCTACGTGTGATTTACTTCTCCAGCGACATAAAAGGAATTCTTTCCTAAAGAGGCTTGTCACTAGACACGAGACTTGGATTTTGTATCAAAACATATATTGAAAACGCCCTTGGTCTAAGGACAATAGACCTTCAACCTAAAGAAATTTCTTTTGTCCATTTGGTAGGACTTGATCGGTATAGGCTATTACGAGCTCCTTCCTCAAGGTGAAATCATCAATTCTTCCTTAAAACTGCAATCGACTTGAAAAAATTGAAAGCCGCTATAACAGAAGAAACGCCAGACTTGGCGAACCGACGAGGCGTCACGATACATCGCGATAATACAAAACCGCATATTGCATTGGGAGAAAGTTGTTTCTGTTTGATTGGGGCATTGTACCGCATCCTCTGTATCCCCCCAGATCTTGCTCTATCCGATTATTACTTGTTTCTATCATTAAAAATTTCTCTCTATGATGAACGGTTCCCATTGATAATCGAAATAAAAGCACACCTCGAGGAATATTTTGTAATCAAGCCTCAATAATTTTGAGAAAGGAGAGTAATGTAGCTGTCTAAGAGGTGGAAGAAGGCGATAGAGTAGAACGGTTCATATATAGCAATAAATCGACCTTCGATAACAGATATCGTGTATTCAGTTCGAATCAATGGAAAACAAAGGAAACTTATGGGACACCCTAATACTTTATCTTTCTTTTCTTTTCCATATTACATTTACAATATTATTTTCTGTTTCTTCTTTGTTTAATCACACTGATTGCCTTACCCTTGCCCGTTGTTTATCTAAATTACAAAACGCTGACAAGCAGCATAGCGTGAAGCACGTGTCTCTGTTGCTCTCTATTATTCTATAAACATTAAAATTAAAATGTTCACAATTATTATTAGTCGTCTGTTACATGAACTGCTCTTTATTACAAAAGCTATTTTTTTCACTTTACGGCGTCAAGTTCTGACAAGCTTGTCTTCATGTTTAACTTCCATCCTTACAAAGTACAAATTTTCAATTTTCTGAATATTATCATTTAGATTGTTGCTCCCTAGCTTCAATACACACACAAACTTTGTGATTCATGTGTTTGTTAAATGTCGAGGGATTATGTTAACACAAACTGCTCTAATACCATCAATTACTATCACCAAATTTTTCGATTAGGTATCGAGCGTTCTAAATATTATATTCTTCATATGCGGTAAAGTAAAATTATCCATAACTATGGAATTTGGAGATCTTGCAGGAAAATAATTCACCAATCGATTATCAAGAAACTGTTCCTAATCAGTGCGTGTTTGTTATATCATATTTTTAAAACATTGACTTTTGTGATTAGTGAAGATATTATCTTTCAGCACTTATAATCCTGTACAAAAGTATGTGTCCAACGATTTGCCTCCTTGACACGATTAGCCAAACACCAATTTTCTTAGTACGAAATGATATTTTCACAAATTAATAAAGGTTTTCTACATATTATATTCTTGTATTTTGTTTGATTGAATATTTCGAAGGATAAAACCAGACTTCATCAGAAGGGAAATACAAAAACGTCATCACTATTCAAATTATCAGAAAACCATTGGTAATGGTGACAATCTTTTGTCATAATTAACGGACAGAGTTTATGTATAGTTTGTGTTTTACATGGATATAATTTTAGGCCTTCTAAAATATTGTTGCCCGCTCTAAGTGATAAATGAACTGACAACTTCATACTGCTTTTCTTAGGTGAGTTTTCCATTCGATATCAAGCAAACATGAATCTGGCTAATTAGCTGTTCATATATGATTGCAAGATTAGTGAATTACTGATGGAAATTCTACATACAATAGTTAATTACACAAATTCACTAAATATTTTCTAATCTCCTAAATAGAAAATTACTTACAATTATAAAACTTTATATTAAATTAAAAATTTTACTAAAAATACAAAAATCAATGATTTACTTTGACATGACAATATCGCCTACTGTACATTAAAATCATAAGCTATACTACATAAAAATGTTAGTAAAGGCCAAATATAGTGTCTCAAGTGTTATTTCATATATTCATTTAATTCCCATGTGATACCGACATTTCAACTATATCCCATTCCTCTTCGTTCAGGTCTTTAAATAAAATTAAAAACAAAATAAAAAGCACTAACAACGAGAAACATTAAAAAATGAAACAAAAAATAGAACCCCACAATTAGCATAATATGGAATAAATTTATCATCAGATGAAATCCAAAAATGCTTTAGCACAACAGCTTCAGTAACAAACATATTCAACACACAATTCAATGTATCTAAAGAACAATTTGTTGTCATCTTAATGGAGCTGATTTGCTTGGAAGACAGATGTTTACATATTCAATAAATATTTTTTATTACAGAAAAATAAGTTACTTAGAAGGCTTTTAAGAAATTCAAGTTTTCATAGGACAAGAAAATTTCATTTTTTGTTTGCTAGAAGAGTGTTCACAGTAATCTTATAATATTTTTGAAATTTATTTCAAATGAGTAAGTGGTTTGTTTCTATCTGCCATAGTTTATTTTGTTGTTAAAGACAATTTTATAATAATATAATACCTGCTTTCTCTATATTCTGCAATCTGCTTCTATTGGATTTTGTACTATAGCTTACCGTAAGTACATCAGTCTTGAAATTTCAGTTTTAGTCAGTCAGCGTTCTTGGGTTCTATTTTCCATGATAACATGTTTTTATAGTGGATATTTCCTGATGAAAGCGTTGATCATGTTCATCTCTTACAGCTCTAATATTGGTAGCGAAAATCCAGATGAAAATCTAACAAGTGTATCATTAGTGACATTCTACATCCAAGTGTTTATAGTCTTTAAGAAGGTTAGTTATAAGTTCTTTATGGTTATCTGCCTTGTAGCTTCCAAAGAAATGAACCTCATTTTTCATATATATATTAACTTAAATACATTATGGTTTAGTTAACAACTTAACGGCTGCAAGAAATAAAATAGATGAATAAACAAATACGAAAATAAAAATAATAAATTGAATTTGTATTATTTAAGCACATATAATATGGTAGGGAAATTCTGACTTCATATACCGAATTAGCGCTTTAAAATAAATAAAATTAAGCAAATACGTAACAAAATCATTTTATTGACCATTGTTATTGGCTCTTTTCTGAAAGTAATTCTATATCGTGTAAATTAATTTCCTACATGCTAAATTACATACTAAAAAAAGTGCCACTGTACATACAACATGCTTATCGTGTGTTGTTTAGCAAATAAAAATTTAATAAAAACTTTCTTTTGATCTACTAAAAGACGGATATAAAACTATAATCAAATGAAATGACCATATAAATACTACACGTTTCAAGTACTATGACAGCAAATACATAAGATGCAGAAATTGCTCAAATATTTTGAAATTCAAGTTTTATTAAATTCACATATGTATTTTTTACAGATTGCCAACTGTGGCTTAAAAATGAAAGTGAAGAAGTTGATTGGAAGAATTTTCCCAAGCGTGACTGCATTTGTTGGTTTCCCGGACTATATATATATATATATATATATATATATATATATATATATATATATATATATATATATATATATATATATATATATATATATATATATATATATATATATATATATATATATATATATATATATATATATATATATAAGTTCTGATCACGGACTAGTAATAGATATAACTCGTTTAAACGTGCCGTGTTTCAAAGGATACTTATATTTTTCCGGTTTAAACACATCTCAACATCAGCACATTCGCGGTCATAAACAAACACGTATTTGCGGCAAACTAGAAGAACTCTCCCAATCGGATCGTCACATATATTTTCCACCGTCACATACACCTCCATTTCTACACCTGTATGGAAATCCGATATTCAATTTGAATTATCATTTAGTAGATTATTGTTACAATGTTACATTTACCAGCAGAAATGGTTCATTCGATTTGAGTCCAAAGGGGGAACTGCAGTGTACATTTAAAATATACATGCCTTATGGTCATAGAATAGCTCTAAAGTTAAGCATAGGGGATACTAGTTCGACAGGTCTTCCGGATAATAATAGAGATTTACAAAGTAATAAAGACACAAATTGTGAAGGTCTTTCATTTGAATTACACGATGGTGGTGATATTCGATCCTATTGCACAAAAAGCGGAGATTCGGAAAGTCAGATAGAATTTGTTTCGCGAGAAAATAAAATTACTCTTAAAGTACTAGTCAGGAATTCAGGTGGTAGTAGACTTGAAATGAAAATGAAATATAAAGCCGAACCTATAGAAAACCTGGTAGAAACTTGTGATTTCGGGTGGATAGCGCATCGTCAGTACTGCCTGATTGCTGTAGAGGAAACGAAACTTCCTTGGATGCAAGCTGAAATGGAATGCGGAAGAAAAGGCGGTCATTTAGCCAGTATCCGGAATAGTGAAACTCAAAACATAATTGACAAGATCCTTTTAAACAGGTGAGAAATGTAAAACAACATAGTTATGCATACATATATCTATTTTAATATCTTAATAAGTGAAATATATACGAATTCAAAGTAATTAAGTTCATTTAAATAATCAATTCACTTCTTACTCAGAATATTAGAATTACATTAATATCTATGTACATATTATTATAAAATGCCAATTCATTAACAAATATTAATGATAAAATTATTTCGATAATTGTAAAATACTAAACATAGTTAGGATTAAACATTACGTTGTAGAGTATATTTCGACCATTCGTTAAAATTTGATATGAAAAAACAATAATCTTCAATGGAGAAGTGTACGTTAGCAAGCAGAAACTTTAAAAACGAAAATACTTCGACAGTGCTAACAATAACTTAGCCTTAATATCGTTTGTTAGTGTTCGTTTAGTCACATTCCAGTGCTGTTTGAATTTAATTATATATCACCCATTACCGGAACCTCATCGTAATGATAGTCCTCATTAGTTGATAATGGTGGTAAAACTACCTCGGTTGCATTTTTATAGTTTCCTTATGCTATCAACTGAATTCGTGTTCAAAAAGCACCAAAATGTACGTCCCGAAAATCAGTAGCATGCACAAAATATTGCTACAAAACTTAATCGTAACTTTCTAATCTAATACATCAGAAACATTCTTTTGCTAGTTTGGAAGAAGAAGAAAAGCTGCCGTGGCAAATCTAAAGATTCCCTCAAACCGTTTCGTAAATCTTTGAAAAATAAAATTTTTGTATACACAAAGTAGTACATAAAGTGTGCACATAAACAGCGTCCATCGTAGTGTGCAAATCCATTTTGTAGAAAAATAAAAAATTAATTTAAACACGGTGATACGAACATCGAAGATGATGGTACCATTAAAAATATAAACGACCTCAGAAATTATCCAGCCAATGAATTGAATTAAGAAGGTAGCTGAACACGTACATTACATTTCACATGTATAATTACACGTGTCCATGCTGGTAGAAAGCGGGCATTGTGAATGTTGAATTCTGATAAAAAAAAAACTTGGAAGAATGTCTATGTCAGACGATAATTTGAAACAACAAAAATCGAACTGATTTTTTTGGCGACGATTTATTACAGTTAAAGAAGCTTAATTTCAAAGAAAGTCAAAACATTTCCATTGGCAAGTAAGATAATGGCTAGGCATAGATTTTTTTTAGGATTTGATGGATATGTGTATCTTGTTACACCAATTAAAGTTTTTGCGAAAAGTTAAATTAATTAAAGTTTTAGGCCATGCCTCATTCACCCTATTCGTTAAATTTAGCTACGAGTTTCGATTGATTGAAGAAATTATCTTAGTAATGGAGCAATATTTTGAAGATTTTGAGAAAGTTCACTTCAAAAATTGAATAATGGCACTCTAGAAGTGCATTGAAGTTGAAAATGAATATGTTGAAAAATAATCAGAAACAATATCGTAACTTATTTCGAATCTTCATACATGTATTAAGCTATTGTAACTAAGTTACATTACTGATATTAATTAATAATATATCTTCAGAATAAAAGTTTTACCAATATTTCTTTAGAATGGTTTCATAAAAATTGCTGGTGAATTTATAACTACAAGTAATGCATTGATATTTTACTGCATAATAGTTTGCTCCGTTTCTATTTCTATTGCCTAGCAAGAAATTAACGAATACCATTACATTACCTCCTAAAGTAATCATAAATATTTGAGTTAAAGATAGAATTTTCGAAAATGTTTTAAACAAAATTACACACATAATCACTAAGATTGATATATAACCCCTTTCCACATTAACTTTTGTAATTCTGTACACGCATTTCGACAACCAAGTTGGCATCATCGTACGTACAGTGTACGTATACTGTACGTACAGTGTACGTACACTGTATATGTATTCTAGGTTCTAAATGGTGTGTACCGCGTACGGAGTGTGTTTTCGTACAGGTAATTTTCGCCGTGTTTTACCAGGTACGATATTTTGCGGTTAATCTGCTGATGATGACAACTTGGTTGTCGAAATGCGTATACAGAATTACAAAAGTTAATGTGGAAAGGGATTATATATCAACCTTAGAGATTAAGTTAATCAACCACAGGCTCCATCAAATTCAAAAAATTACACAGTGCAAAATATATACGCGTGGTACAAAAAGTATCCTTAAAGGTTTAAAATATTCAACAGTCAGCTCTGTAATTGACACCGGCTAACAGTCGTATGCTTCTGTGTTGTATTTTTAAAATTCTTTTTAATACAAGAAGAGTGATTTCAATGTAATATAGAGCAGTTCATAATAGAATGAAATTATGCAAAGTAGACCGTCTTCAGATAAATGCGTGGTATAAAAATTTATTGAATGGTCTTGGGGAAATACATATATTGCAAAGCATTGCTGTGGTATCATTAGCAAATAGAATCAAATTTATATTTGAATCGCAATTTACCAAATCATGTATATGTATAAATTAAAAGCGAACACGGGGCGGCAAGGACAAGTACTTGAGGATTTAATATTTAATGTACCCGAAGAATATTAAAATAAAAATATTATTATATTGACTATACTCGGATAATCTGCAATATTTTAATTTACTGCTAATTAAAATTCGGTAACTAACACAAAAAGAGCCGTTTGTTAAATCAAAAAGTTTAGCACATACCCAATTTTTTAAGTTATTTATGACGAATGTCCTTGAAAAATTCCTTCTAAAGCACTGTTGCACGAACTAAACAAAGAACTTGTTTCAATTAATTATTTGAGATTTTAAAACCAGGTGTAATAAAAATTGGCAATAAAAATCGGTGATTTCGAGTTTGGATAATGGACCTTTTAAATGCATTTGATGAAACATCAGAAATTGCTAACTATATTTGAATTACCTTTGTTAATTGAACTTTCTCGAACGCTTTCTTTGAATTGATAAGACTAGCATGAAAAATTTATTGTATTTGTTGAAAAATAAATATACCTTTAACTCTAGACCTGTTTCTCATATGTAATTCTTTCTTACCGTGTCTTTTTCATATAATGATAATTTCAATTATTGTACATAGTAAACTTATACTTCTGTATTTTTTTACAGATCTCTAAGTAAATACAACTCATATGTATATTATACAGGGTATCTGCAAAATGCTTGGACATGGCTTAACCACAAACTCCTTGCATCAAAATAAGATGATTTAACCAAACTTACCTATATCCAAAATCGCATCGTTACGCCGGTATTCAGCTTTAAAGTTTTTCGAAAAAAACAAAAAAATTCTTATTAAAACATAACACTTTGATCGATTTTAATTATTTTTGGTACAATATTTCAAGCAAGTGTAAGTCGTGTTTTGAGATGATTTGGGTCTTTATAAGTAGACAGCAAGTGTATGAAACATCGATGACGTGGCACATTTCTGCCTGTAACTTTTTGATATGAAGGTTAAGAGCTTTAATTTTTTTTTACCCGAGAAGATACATTTGCTAGTGACATTTTTTGTATCTTTGTAATTTTTGATATCTGTTACAGTTTAGTCACAAAAAATAATATCCGACTCGAACGTAATCTGCTTTCCTGGCAACACGCATAATCTGGTTGGCTTATTATTTAGTAAAAACGATTGCCTTTAGTTTTCTACAGCCGTCATAAAAGAAATGATAGTGTGCGTTTTGTGATCTTTGATTACGGTTTCTTTATTGAGTGTTTTTGACTATTGTCATTTTGATTGTGTAATTGTGGTTGTATCTTCGATTGATAATAATGGCTTTCTCTTTCGCTGAACAAACTGATATGTTGCTGGTTCTCGGGTTTTGCGAAGGAAATTGTCGGAGGAGTGTGACAGTATACCAGCAAAAATATCCTAATCGTCGTATACCAAATCGACAAACATTTGCAAACATTGAGAGGCGTCTTCGGGAAACTGGGAGATTTCAACCAACGACTGCTGATCGTGGACGCCCTCGTGTAGTTCAAAACCCTGACTTGGAAGAAGAAGTTCTAGATAGAATAGGAGCTCATCCACAAAAAAGTACTCGTGGCTTGTCTCGTGAATTAGGAGTCTCAAAAGATGTTGTTCATAAAATTTTTAAAGAGCAACTCCTGTATCCATATCATTTGCAAGTAGTACAAGAACTTTTACCAGCAGACCCCGATGCGCGTCTCACATTTTGCCGATTTATTCACAGAAAAAGGGCTAGAGATATTTATTTTCACAAAAAAATTCTCTTCACCGACGAAGCATGCTTCACAAGGAGAGGTGTTACAAATTTACACAACGAACACGTGTATGCAGATCAAAATCCACATGCTTTTAAACAAGGCCGCTTTCAGCAGGAGTTCCGAATTAATGTATGGGCAGGTATAATCGGCAATAACATCATAGGTCCTGTCGTTTTACCTAATCGACTAAATGGAGTGAATTACTTAGATTTCTTACAAAATACTTTGCCAGGCTTATTGGAGGACTTACCACTAGATCGAAGACGTGACATGTGGTTTCTACATGATGGAGCACCACCTCATTTTACGTTGAATGTTAGGAATCATCTTCATGCACAGTTTCCTAATAAATGGATCGGCCGAGGAAACGACGCACCTGTAAAATGGCCTCCTCGCTCGCCAGATTTGAGTATCTGTGATTCGTTTTTATGGGGAACACTCAAGAGCATCGTGTATTCCTACTGCTGTAAACACGGAGAATGAGCATTGGGCTAGGATACAAAACGCCACTCAATCAATTAGAAATAATGAAGAAAGTTTGCAAAGAGTGCAATTCAATTACTTGCGCAGAATCGCTCTCTGTATTCAACAAAATGGCGGACATATCGAACATTTGTAGTAATTTAGTTTTTGTTTATTTGCCGTTAATAAATTTTTGCAAAAAAATTTTTATTCGCTACTTATTTTACTAAATAATAAGCCAACCAGATTATGCGTGTGGCCAGGAAAGCAGATTACGTTCGAGTCGGATATTATTTTTTGTGACTAAACTGTAACAGATATCAAAAATTACAAAGATACAAAAAATGTCACTAACAAATGTATCTTCTCGGTTAAAAAAAAATTAAAGCTCTTAACCTTCATATCAAAAAGTTACAGGCAGAAATGTGCCACGTCATCGATGTTTCATACACTTGCGGTCTACTTATAAAGACCTAAATCATCTCAAAACATGACTTACACTTACTTGAAATGTTGTACCAAAAATAATTAAAATCGATGAAAGCTTTATGTTTTAATAAGAATTTTTTTGTTTTTTTCGAAAAACTTTAAAGCTGAATACCGGCGTAACGATGCGATTTTGAATATAGGTAAGTTTGGTTAAATCATCTTATTTTGATGCAAGGAGTTTGTGGTTAAGCCATGTCCAAGCATTTTGCAGATACCCTGTAGATCCAGACTAAAAAACACCGTTCAAAAAAAATAATGTTTTACAACAAAATGATTAATGAATTTGAAATTTTTTGAAGGTATTGACACAACTTTATTTAAAGAATCTCATTTATTGACTTTTAACATTGTAATCTTTAAACTGTTCATCTCATAATTCTGACAGAATAATATAAATTAAACAAATTATTATTTGCTTTTAACCATATGTACTTACTTTTAATTAACAGTATTTCATTATTAAAAATATTTATCAATTTAAAGTCTTCGTCTATCACTAACGAAAATAGTAGGTTCCTCGACTTCTGAAATAAGTGTGAACACGTCGTTGTTCTTATACATTATTTACATTAAAGGGTATATATGTAAGTATCGACGCAAATGACATACGACTATCAGAAAAATGATATTTAAGTGTCGAATAAAACTTTGCCTTCAGCTTACATTAGTCCACATTGATATGAAAGATAAATTTCGTATAATAAATATATAAATTTGTTAGATGTAAATATACCCTGTCATCTGTTGCCTACTGAATTCTTAAAATAAAAAATCATCCAATAATTTTCAGTCGAAAATGAAAGATAAGTAGATGAAGCATATCCAGTCAGGGCTACACAATAATTTAGAATGTGTATCTCTCGCCAAAAATACAAAACTATAGCCTCAGGACCAGGTAATTAATAGCAATGCCATGTTTTCTTACAGATACCCTATTTGGATACATGAATACATTATACTTTTAATTAAATATTTTATTTAGTATGACATGATGCCTACATATATTAAGCATATTATCGATTTATGTTTTCAAGATTTTGTGTATTTTAGTTTTTATATTCTGTGCTGTCTTCATTATTTATTTTCTAGTTTTGTCATATCCACAAAGAAAAACTTCTTCTTTACAGTGTACTGTAATCATATATAGAGCTGACACTGCGAACGTTCGCAGTAGCATCCAAGGAATTTAGCAAGTAATAAATATAAGTAAACACTTGTTCTTTTAATCGGCTTTTTCATTTTGTAGATGCACAAAGGAGATATGACCAGTTAAATATTTGCAGCGTCAGGTATATTTCAATAGTTAATTAATGTAACCTTCTTCGCCATGAAAAATAAAAGTTCTTATATGTAGAGAACGATCGTTCGATATCTAATAATGAAATACTTGCGTCCTTAAAATAATCTGTCGGCCGCTATAACACATTACAATAGTTAATGTAATCTTGTTTGCTATGAAAAATAAAAGTTCTTATTTGTAGAGAACGATCGTTCGATATCTAATAATGAAATTTTATGCGTCATTAAAATAATCTGTCGACCCACTATCACCAAAAATTTGTTTTAATCTGATAGAATCTGAATCCTTCGTGAACATAATCTACTTCACCAATAACACTAGCATTATATTAATGTTATTGCTAAAGTATGAACAAATTGTTGAAACATACCTGACGCTGCGAATATTTAAACGATCTTATCCACTTTGCGTATCTATTTATTTACATTTATACTGAAGCTCCTGCACATTTTCGAAGCATGCGCTGCTAATATTAAGGTTAAAGATTCGGATTCATTTCTTAAAATTTACTCATTTCTCAAGAGCTGTTTTAATCTTAATATTAGGGACATGCGGCTCTGAATGTCAAAACGCGTTCATCACATTTGAATGGATAATTTGAGTTCACATCAGTTGACAAGTAACCAAAAATTACTTCAAATTTAACGTTGCGGAATAGTTACTAGATTTGTAAAGTCGACGATTTAAATCTTTTTATAACATCGTAACTAGTAACAAAACGTAGTGGCCTCAATTCAATCCTGAAACGAAAAGAAAACAGAGTACTAAATGGTTTTCCCAAAAAAAAAAGAAACTCGAATGTGTTATCCACATAAATCAAAAGCAAAGGCCTCACTGTTTTTATTACGCAAACGGAATCTTTTACTAATCGTATGTTCCAAGTGGTTAAATATTTTTTGCACGGAAATGGACTAGCTCCTCGCTCACCGCTTGTAGACAACCTTTTGGCAAAAATCACTTCGTCTGTTAGATACTTGACATATCCGTTTAATTTTTCTGGCTGTGATTACTTTCTTTTTCTCCAATTCCAAGGAACCGACATGATAACATTCATTACTTGTATTTTAAAAATGAATTCCTTTATATTGTTGTATAATTTCAAATCGAGACTGTTGTGAGTAATAAATGAACTTAATAAAAATGTGTTTTCATATCTGTTAAAAAAATCAAGAACTTTTATGACACAACGTGTAGTTCTTACTTTTCAGATTTTCGAAAGCTCTACTGCTAAATGTGAGTTTTTTTTATTCGATTATCATACAACAAGATAATCGACAATAATTGATCTTACAACACTTTATTTTTTTAGGATTTTTTATTTATTAATATATACAGAAAATTATACTTGATAATGCAAAAAAGAAATTTTCATCATCCATTTATTGAAAAATATAAAGTTTTATTCGTATAAACTACATACGAATAAAACTTTGTTTGTAATACCTATGTATACACTTATACCTATTACCTACAACATCAATTCTTTTCATCTCTAAAAATACGGAAAATTTGTACCTTATCTGGACATATATGTAATTTTACAATGCTTTTTATATCGTACATATTTCTCAAAGCAATTAACGGATATTTTATCAAAATAATAATAAATTACTATTAATTTATTATAATTTTTATGAAAAACAAATTAAACAATTTTTTGCTATGAGTTTTAATATAATATTGTTGGGAGAATATAAAATTTTATGTAGGAACAATACAGAAATAATCAATTTTACAGATGTTTTGTTGTGATAGGTGATAGTTCTTACATAAAAAAAAAAATAGAAGTTGATAATCTCTTTACGAGTATCTAAAAATGTTGAGAATGATAGAGAATTATATCCCATTTGTCCTTGTCTGAAGCTTATAATGCCTGAGACATTCTTGATGGCATATTTTGAACAACACCATGTCATTCTACAACATCGTGTTCCATGGATTACTATTTGAGGAATTATGTTTGCTCGATGAAGACAAGAATCGGTTTGGGCAACAAAAATAAAATCTTATCCAGGTATCTCTGAATAGTGAGAGCTCCATTTTCTGTGAAGTAAAGGGTGGTGTAGCTTCCAGTACATATGCCAACTCATACCAATACGCCATTTCGTATGCTCTTCATTAAGAGGAATAAGAGCCAACGGGCAACTGGCATATAAGCCAGAGGATACAAATGATTCCTTATTGTTTACGTTGTCAGTAGCCATCCGGTGGCAACAGCAAACTCACTTTAAAATTTCAGCCGCATAAAGGGCTTGATTTCCACGTATTAATTGCGACATTTATCAATCGTCCCTTGGTGTTGTTGATGTTGGTCGAATTGCCCTTGTCCTTATTGCACCTCTACTTTCTAAAAAGCGATTTCAAAGTCGTTTTAGCGATCCGAACATTTCAGCAATACTTTTCCACCTTCCAATTGACCTAAGCCCTCCAAACCTCTATCTCTGACCGTGATGTGTTTTCATTTCAGAGAAACTTGCAAATCTTCACTAGTTATCATAGAGGCCAACTTTAGACTTTGACATATTTGTAAACATGTCTGTGTATTCGTTTTCTTTTTTAAAAAGGTTGAAACTAGTTTATAAGAATATTTGTATGTATTATTATATAGAATATTGGTTCACTGTTTTAAGCAGTGTAGAACTGAAATAAATCTATTATATACAGAGAATCTTTTCCTACTGCCTAATGAATTCAACAATTCAATCGATTGATTGAATTGTTTACTTTCAATAAGAGGTAAATTTCTCTGTATATTAGTATTTTTAACATACTTAACATAACAATGACGCAAGATCCCCTCGTACTAACATTACTGACTGACATCCGCAAAATTAAAAAATATCTATTTGGGCATGTCACGAAACCTTATTACAGAACCTTGACCACAAACACTCATTTTAATGGTGACCAATAAATGGTGTTCTTACTATTTTCTGTAATTACTGTTGATTGACATCAGTTCGGCCGATCAACAAATAATATTGACAAGCTTGTGAGCAGAGTAATATGAGGTTAACTTAACATTGTAAATGTACATAGAAATCTATGTATGAATGTATCGTATTATTAATCTTCCATATGTCTTACACCGAATATATTTACATCATATTACACATTATTAATTTTATTTTAGGTTATATAGTCTTGTTTTTCTTTATCGATAATATTACACGTATATATACATTTACATATTTTTAAGTTCAGTTCGTTAAAAATTATAAACAACAGAAAACGAATTAAAATAAGGTCGAAATAACAATGAAAACATATTACCTTTTGCTGGAAGTAACTTTTATTTATGGAATGTGGAAAATATTTTCGCATTACGTATTTTAAAGTATCTGCGTTTTAGAAGCCTTTTGATCTAAGAAATTATAATTATTATATTACAAATAATATTGAAAACTAGAAGTGTTCCTTGCCTATTTCCTAAGTTAACCCATAATTTTGAGAAGTTAATGCTTTAAATAACCAGGAAGTGTAAACATAGTAGTGAACTTACTTCAAAAGGAATAAAGTATATAGAGAATGAATAACAATAATAAGGATTTTAAAACAAAAAACAGCGCTTCCCATTAGAAATGGAATTGGAACGTATTGACCGCCAGCGACTTTTTCGGGCGATAAGCTCGATCGTGAGGAACACAGAAAAGAATCAAAGATTCACAAAAAGAGATACAACTGCAAATATGAAAACTATACAAAAATAGAAAAATATTCAACATTTAGAAAATAAATTACAGCAAATGAAAAAGAAGAATACGAAACGAAAAGAAGACCGAAATACAATTTTTGAAAAGATATATTGAGAAGAAAAATCTAATGGTGAAGGGAATAACCGGTCAACAAATGAAAGTGAAACAAAGACGGAACGTAAAATAACAACGGTTTTGCAAAAAGAAAATGATAACAAAGGCACAAAGATAATAATAAAGGAAATGAGAAGAGTACTGAATAGAAAAAAATACAAAATACGCCAATACTAATAAAATATCTGAAAATGGACGTATACCGAGAAATTTAGTTTATTTTACCTATTACCAAAAAAAAAAAACAACTATGTGTAATAAAATGATCAAATTTATAAATAGTGGGAAACGCAGAAGAATCGGGAAAATTCGGGCATGCGATGTCCAAGTTAGTTCTATGGCACACGATTGATTGTGCAATTCATATTAACTCCATAACTATGGCGTAAAAAAATGTTCATACAAACCTTTTATTTATAATAAATATAAAGTTAAGCAAATAGAAAGAGAAATATTCGTACGAGTAAAATAATAATTTATTTGAGTACTATGATACCTTGTAAAGTTGCAAGAATACTCTAACAAATATTCCATAGAAGGAGAATAAAAATTAATTTCTTTTTAAAAAAAAAATAATAAATGTGAAAAAATGGAAGACTACACGACAATTAATAGAAGTAATTAAAATATTGAGCAAAATTTAGGGCGGTAGATCAGAACACGCCCGTTAATTTAACACTTTTAACATCAATGTAAATGAAAACATAAGAGAATAAGAAGAATATAACAAATATAAACATTTGAAATGTTAGTATCGACGAAGAAGAAGCGCTGAAAAATTTACTAAAGAAATGAGAAAATATGTAAAGTTATTAACATAGTTCATTTATTAAAGAATTGAATTATTATTTTTAGTATTATAGTTAAAATGAATGTAAGAAATATATTTGCATAAATTTAAAGATATAGAAAGACTAAAATCAATTCATTTATCTTATTAATTTGAATTCAATTCATAAGTTATGAAACTTTAATAAAAAAATATATGTACATATACATGTATATACACATATACAATACATATATATTTGATATAAATTAATAGAGCAAGGGATTTGGTTTCCTATCTGAATCTGCATGTCAACCATAATCATGTATACCGATATTAGCCGTACCCAATGCCCTGTAAATACATTTTCTTGTTTTCTTGAAAAATACACAAAGATATACTCTAAATCTTTGTATATTTTTCAAGAACCATATTTAAAAAAATAAAATAATATACAATCATCATATTTAACGGTAATTTCAAAGGTATATAAATTCAATACAAGTAAGCCACACATAAGTTAGGAATATGTTGGAAATATTTCATGATTGTAGTAGAATCAATGTAAAAGGTTAGCCGTTTATATTTCGGGAACTGGTAACAATGTTAGTGTTGCCTCCGATCTGATGATTGCATCGTGAAGTTTGTCATTTTTGACAATATATTTACCTGGACAGTTTTATTATCCGGTCGCTATTTCTATTGTTGCCAGTAACTTGAAAATCTTATGTCAGCGAAAAAATGGAATTAACTCGCTAACATTTTCGTGCAATTATTTTTCATAACATTCGGCGTGGATTATCTCAACAAGAGTGCATCACCGAGTTGAATTCTTTATATGGTTATGAAGCACCATCGAAAACTACAGTATACCGTTGGTATAGTGAATTCAAACATTGGACGGCGTTCTTTGGACGACGAATTTAGTGAAGGTCGTTCCACAAATGTTGTTGTGTCGGAAAACATTAATGGAGTGTCTGAATTGATAATTCAAGACCGTCATGTGACATACTGCGAGATCGAGGCATCTCTAGGTATTAGTAATACAGGCGTGCACATTTAGCCGTTAAGAAACTATGTTCACGTTGGATACCATATAATTTGACAACCGCTCAAAAAAGGACTCACGTCGATTGGTGCCAAGAAATACACAAAAAATACAATGGTGGTGCTTCAAAGTACATTTAAAACGTCGTCACAGGTGATGAATCTTGGATCTATACGTATGAGCCCGATAGTAAACAGCAATCGACTGTGTGGGTATTCTAAGATGAGCCAAAACCAATAAAAGTTGTTCGCGCTCGAAGCACATCAAAACAAATGGTCGTTGCAACCGTACCTTTAGAGAGTTGTAGAACGGTCAATTCCGAATGGTACAGAACTATTTGTTTCCCAAAAGTTTTTGAAGAAATAAGTTAAACAAACCGAAAACAACAGATCATTCTCCACCATGACTATGCGAGCTTTCACAGGTCGGTTCAAACAATCGAATATTTGATCGGGCAAAGCATTGAATTGATGAGCCATCCGCTGTACAGCCCCGATCTAGCACCCTGTGATTTCTTTTTGTTCCCACACGTGAAGAATAAACTTCGTGGTTAACGGTTTTCTACGTCGGAAGAGGCAGTTGAGGCATTCAAAACACGTATTTTGGAGATACCGTCTTCACAGTGGCAGCAATGCTTTTCGGATTAGTTTAAACGAATGCAAAAGCGCATTGATTTTCAAGGAGAATATTTTGAAAAAGAAAACTATTTTCGATAATAAAAAAATTTTTTTGTTTGGTATTCCCGAAATATAAACGGCTACCCTCGTATTATATACTTGTGAATAGTTACACATGCAATCCATGAATCTAAAAAATACATGATTAGAATCAATTCATAAGAATAAGAATAGTATGTGTGTCTTTGTCATGAGTAGTATTTTAAAATTTGATCTGCTAGACGACAGTCAATGTTTTTACTTGTATCTTGGAGATTTGTTGATCATCATCTGTCTTTTTTTCGACGCATATACGACTGGAAGAAAAATTCCAGGCATTCAGTGAAAGCACTTGTTAAAAGTCCATGCTAAAAAATGTAAAATAAGACACAAAGGAAGTAATTTAAAAAAAAGGTCAAAGTTAAAAGAGACATGGACGAAGGTCAAAATAGATATATAAAGAGTGTCCCAAAATTAACGCAAGATTTGAATTAATAGAAAACACAGTTTTTAGTCTTTTGATTGTTATTTTTTCATTTAATCATAAAGTACATAGGATAGGGTTATTTATGGATAACACATCGGGCAAATGGCTTCCACGGCTTTGCATGCACATACGCACTAGTTTGTCGAAATTTTCCATGACCATTATGCATAAATGTGGCTGAATTTCGTTGATGCAGCATCGAATCTCCTCCTTTAATGCACGGATGGTTGTGGGGTTTTTGAGATAGACCTGTAATTTCAAATAACCCCAAAAAAAAAGAAATCTAATGGTTTTAAATCAGATGATCTAGGGGGCCAATTCTGATCACCGAAACGAGAGAGTACACGACCTGGAAATGTCTCATGCAGTAATTAAATTGTTTCACATCATTCCACATCAATATCATCCAATTTCGACAGAAGGAACTATACTATCATGTCGCGATATCTAGCACCAGTAACAGTCACTGCTTGACCAGCCTCATTTTCCAAAAAGTACGGTCCAATTATGCTTCCAGCACAAAATCTGCACCAAACAGTGACACGTTGTGGATGCGTTTGCTTTTCGACAATCACATGTGGGTCTCAGAACCCCAAAAGCGGCAATTTTGGCGATTAACAAAGTCATCAAAGTGAAAGTGTGCTTCATCGCTTAGGATGATTTTGCTCGAAAAATCAGTATCCATTTGTTGATGTTCAATAATCAGTAGAGGGACTCAGCCGATTCTCGAACCTCCTCATTGACCTTGACCATAATGCATGTTGGAACGGTCAAGGTCAATGAGGAGGTTCTAGAATCGGCTGAGGCCGAAGAGGTTTTAGTGTTAAGACAATTTCAAGGTTAAGGTCATTTCAATGTCGACGGTAATGAGGAGGTTTTAGAATCGGCTAAGCCCAAGGTTCAAGGTTAAGGTCATTTCAATGTCAACGGTAATGAGGAGGTTTTAGAATCGGCTAAGCCCGAGGGTATAATTACGTGCGTGAAGAAAGATATATAAAGGTAGAGTTATGGAATTATTCTCAGTATTGTGAGTTATCATGAAGCGTTCATTTAATACGAAGGAACAAACTGATTGTTCTCAGAAAATTGAAGACGGTGAATTGAGGAATGTTAGTATTGAAGAAGGTAATTTTACGAATGAAGTTGAAAATTATAAAGTAGATCCTTGTATAGAACCTTTTTTTTACTCAAATGGGTCAGACGAATAATTTCTGGGATAAAGTAGATATGTGTGTGCAGAAAAATGTACGAGAACCATCTTGGAATATACCTTCAGTAGGAAAAAGGACATACTTTTTGAACAA
>JAVIWB010001227.1:0-196546 GCA_031893035.1 Dermolepida albohirtum
TTATACCTTCTTTATCAGTTTCCAAAGAATCCTTAAAATACTGAAACAAATGTAGTCAATTCTGTAAATGTATAATAGTTAATTAACAAACAGATAAATAAAAACAAAAATTAATATTTATGAAGAAAACAATTTTATCTATTATTTAATTTTTAATAAATTAGCTGTTATTTTAGCATTATCAGGCTTAAATAGGTTAGGAAAGTGGAGAAGGTGTGTTAGGAAAGTGGAGCAGAAGTGAAAATGTCATAGGCAGTTTGAATGAAGAGCCGATCAAAGATCGTTTTTCTGTCAAAAAGAAATTATCCACAGAATAAATAAAAAAATTAAAAAATACATTAAAATATGTATATACAATATATTTCCAATATTTACCAGATGACATTTATTGTTTTGAAAATTAAAGTATATCTTAATGGATATAAAGGATTTAAGTTCAGTATTACATAAATTATGAGATATTTCTGTCGTACTAAAAAAATTTGATTCGCCGAAAATTCCACATACGAGTACACTGAGATGAAATAGTCGCAATTTATGGATTATATTAATCAAGCTCCTATAAGTAATTGCGACATAGAGAGGACATTTTCACCTATCAAGAACTTATCAAGTCTCAAATATTAATCATTTCCCTAAAAAGTGCAAAATTAGAAATATATTAAAATATGAAAAAATGAGTTTTATCAACTATAGAGAAATTACTATGTCTACAGTACTTTTGTAGTTTCGCTAAGAAAGCAAAGCAAAATCTAAATCTTATATATTGAACCGCTTTTTGTACATAAAGTTTCATTCAAGTAGCGCAAGCAGTATATTTGTTTTATATATGTATACATTTTGTATTTGAATTTCTGCACAAGCACACCCTATTTATTTCAAACACGCGGGCAATACAAGCGTAATTTTTGGTATACAATAACTTTACCGGCATAGGCTTGAGTCAGTAAGTTTCATGTCTTTTGCCGAAGCGGGGTGAGAGTGTTCTCGTAAGACACGGTATTGTCAATGCGGTGGGGGCAGTACTTTGTTTACATCGGAAGATATTAGTATCTTGCACATGTCAGAGGATATAGATGCTCTGGTGCAGTGAAAGGGTGTCACTCCTAGCTGTGACTTTAAAAGAAGTTGAGTCATTAGAATGCATTTAGATAGTTTAGTGTGTCCAGATATTGCGTGGGATATAGAACTCCTGAATGAACACGGAGCGTAAATATCACGCCTTTGTCCATGCTAAAAAGGCGTTATGTACTGTCTTCCCCGCAACTGGCACAAGTGTGGTTCGTGGGCAGGAAGGTGTATTGGCTTAACAAATTGTACGACAGCGATTAGTGGATAATGACTGTGAGTGCATCGTACGTTATATATGGAGAGAGTGATGCCATGCTGTTAATGATAGCGTGTCTTGTTTTCTGACGAATCACGATTCATGTTGGGTGTGGAAGACGTGCGAATCGTTGTTTGGCAAATACTCGGTGAGCGTCTAATCGATGCATGCGTACTACTATGCCGGGTGTACTGACACCAATGTATAATGGTATGATATGTTATTGCATTTGACGAACGCACACGTTTAGTACGTATAAAGCAGACATTGATGGATCACCGTTACGTCCAGTAGTACACCCCTATATTCGACAATGCATACGTCTGCTTCACACTCACTATAGCACGTGATTTCTGGTAGTACAAACCTTTATGGAAGGGAGCAAAAACCGAGTGCTTCCTGGCCAGCTTGTTCTACAGATCTTAATCCGATTGAATGTGGACATAGTCCTTTGGAGACTTCCTCTAGATATCATACAATAGTTGGTATACTCTATGCGTCATCGTTATTGCTGGGATACTAGCGTTGGTCTGTAGTATCGCTCGATCACTCTTCTAGTGAGTATCAATGCGCTAGTTTGGTATTACCTGTACATAAAATTTCTTTTTGTGCTATGTTCACGCGTTCGGGATGTGCTCGTGAATAAATTCGAACAATATTTATAACACTTATTGACTAGTAGTAGTAATACTCATAAAATATATGGCTCTTTAACTAGTAATTATGTATGTATGTATGTCAAAGTATAGTGGACTTTAAATGATACAAGTCATAAGATAATAACTTTGTTTAAAATGTACCAGACGTGGAATGAAAAATCGATTACCGTTGATAAAGTTGTATTGCCATCTATATGTATTCCAGCTATTTCTAAGAAATTTGGTACGATTGGTCTGGCTTGATGTAGGCTAAAATGGCTATTAACCATTACAAAGCTTATGTTTCGTGTTAAATCCTCTGTATTTGGTAACTCTGGCCCAAAAAATCTTTTTGCAGTACTATCTGATGGCGGGTTAGATATCAGGCTATACCTATAATGTTACGTAAATACCTTATTATAAGAAAGTCTACAATGTATAGATTTTCATTACCCAACATTTGTTGCAACATATATTAATGAATTTAGAAATCTCTCCATGAATGTCATTTCTGGGAAGTATGGTGAAAAATAAGTTGGAATATATGAAGGATTATCCGGTAAACCAATGAATGATGAAGTCCAGGGCAGGTTGACACTAGTAGTTACTGCCACTATAGGTATAGAAAACAAATACGCAAAACCAAAAAAACAATTTGTACCTAAATAATGAACTATAAGCAAATCATATTTTTTTTTCGTGTTTTTTAAATCACGAATTGTTTTGCTATTGAAAATTCCTTCACATAATTCATAACCTGCTAGTGTAATTACTTTAGCGAAATTTTTGTAGGGAGTCTTTTTCTTTACTTCATTTATTGTCACATTTTTGAAATAAATTGGTACAGATCCTCGTATATTTAAAAAGTTATACCTAAAAGTAAATATTTAATTAAAAATTGCAATGTTTCTCATAGATTTGAATTTGTTTTACTTTGCATTTACATTTGCCAAGAACTGCAATGCTAGCAATTTCATCCAAAAAAAGCTTCTTCGGCAAATTTGTTAATTCTGTTTCTAATCTTTGTTGAGGAGAAATTTGATTGTCTCTTCAACTTAACAACCATAAAATTAAAATCATTTGAAAAGAATAATAAAGCGAATAAGAATAATAAACTTGAATATTTAATGAAAGCAGTTTTGTTGAACATATAATAATAATAATAATAATAATAAATTTTATTTCTAAAACAATGTGCGCACAGGACATATCATTACACATAAGAAAATAGCAATTAATACATACTACGCACACTTATGCTAGAAACACGTCTCATCAAGGAAAAAAGATACTATAAATTCGGACATATAAAGTCATTTAAACAATAACAATTTATCGTAAGCAAGTACCGCTTAAGGTTGCTTTTATAAGTAGAGAAGTTTGTAATATTTCTAATGCAAAGTGGTAAATTATTGTATAATTTACATCCCATAAAATATGTTCCTTTTTGGAATATAGATTTTGAGTGTGAAGCCGGTAATAAATAATTATGAGTTCGTGTATCGTATTTATGATTTACATTGCCACTCGAAAAAGCATTTCTGTTCCTATAAACGAAACATAGGAGATCTAATATATAAATATCATAAACTGTTAATATCGAATTACTTCGAAAATGTTCTCTGCAAGAATCCCTATAGCCCAACCCAAAGATAATTCTTAGGGCCCGTTTTTGCATAAGGAACGCCCTGCCCACCTCCGACGACACACCCCAGTGTATCACACCATATCTCATGCAAAAAGCAAAATTAGCATGATAGAAAATAAGCAGGGTACTCAGATTACAGGATCTACGGAGCTGCTTAAGGATAAAACACACCTTAGTCAGAGTTCTGCATACTTCATCTACGAGGGAGCGTTTTTATATTCGCGGAATGAGCGGGTTGTAGAGGGGTGAGTAGGCGCATTGGGGGCGTGGCCTGTGCAGCGACTCATATTTAGTATAAATACAAAGTTTCATTGTTATTAGATAGTTAGCCTTTGAGCTATCGTCAACCAAGTAACATAATCAGGAGTGAAAAGTGAAATATGGAAAAAATCGAATATCGTGTCGTTATAAAGTTCCTTACCAGGCAAGGAAAATCAGTCGCGACCATAATGAATGAGATGTCATTGGTTTACGGCGACTCTTGTCCAGGAAAAGCCATGGTGTACAAGTGGCATAGTTTATTTAAACAAGGAAGGGAATCCCTTGAAGACGACCCGAGGCCGGGCAGGAGCATTGAGGTGATCACGCCAGCACTTATCCAAAAAGTTGAACAAATTGTACTCGAAGTTGCTCGACTAAAGAAGAAACAACTCGCAGAAATGGTTGGAGTATCCGATACAAAAATTTTTAAAATCCTACACGATCATCTCGGCATGTCTAAGGTCAGCGCAAGATGGGTGCCGGGAATGCTCACGCCGCCGCAAAAACAACAGAAGACAAGGATGGTGTATTGAGTGGAATTGTTACTGGAGACGAAACTTGGGTTCATCATTATGAACCTGAGTCCAAACAAGACTCCATGCAGTGGCATAAAAAGGGCACAGCACCTCTCAAGAAATTTAAAGTGTCACAATCAGCTGGTAAACTCATGGCAACGGTATTTTGGGACTCGGAAGGAATATTGTTGATTGATTATAAAGATAAAGGTGTTTATATAACCGGAGAATATTACGCTTCAATATTAGAGCGATTAAAAGAAGCCATTAAAGAGAAAAGACGGGGAAAATTGACAAAAGGTGTTCTGTTTTTGCACGACAACGCGCCCGTCCACAAGAGCCGCGTTGCGTTAGCTGCCCTGCATAAGGTGGTCTTCGAAATTGTGAATCATCCACCCTATAGCCCAGACCTGGCCCCGAGTGATTATTACCTGTTTCCGAAAATGAAAAAAGAGCTGCGGGGTAACAAATTTACTGCCGAGGATGAAGTCAAGGAGGCAGTTTCGGCGTATTTTGCAGATAAAGAGAAATCATTTTTTTATGAGGGTATAAATAAATTAATTGAAAGATGTGAAAAATGTATCCGTCTTGCAGGTGAATATATTGAAAAAGAAAAATAATTTGGTTTTTTTATTTCCACCCCTTGTCCCCCATTCCGCGAATATAAAAACGCTCCCTCGTATATGTGCAGACCATTTCAGATTTTCGTTAATTATCAAACCAAGGATTCTTGCAGATGAATCACATTCGAAGAGCTCATTGTTAATTTGTAAATGGGAAATATGCTTTATCCTACTGTGAAAGTATACCAACTTTGTTTTTTGCCTATTTAAAATTAACTTGTTGGACACCATCCAATCGTTAATTTTGTTAAATGTTTCATTGGTCACATCACAAATATCACCAACATTTGAAGAACTGACAACTACACTAATATCGTCCGCATAGAGAACGACTCGTTCTATATTTCGGAGAATGTTCGGAAGGTCATTTACGTACACCAAAAATAGTGTGGGTCCCAAGATAGATCCCTGGGGTACACCTCTGTTAATACCAGTGTAGCTGGATCGACAGTTACCGATCCTGACACTCTGCTTACGGTTAGTAAGATATGATTCAAACCATTTGTTGGCGATGCCCCTAACATCATATTGAGACAGTTTGTGAAGTAAAATATTATGATGGACCAGATCAAATGCTCTTGATAGATCAATGAATATCCCAAGACAAGGCAGGCCGTTGTCCAATGAGTGATGGATGGTGTTCAAGTACTCGAAGAGCGCCGTATCGGTACCCCTTTCCCTGCGAAAACCATGCTGGTTAGATGAAAGTAAATTGAAATGGATTAAATAATTCATTACGCTCCTGTTTACAATACTTTCGTATATCTTGGAGAAGATTGTTAATAAATTAATAGGCCTATAGTTCTCTAGATGGTTTTTATCGCCTTTTTTATATATTGGATGAATGGTAGATAGTTTAAGATTTGAAGGAAAAATTCCTTTTTCAAAAGAGAAATTTATTAGATATGTCAGTACCGGTGCAATTTCTGAAGAAACACATTTTACAATAAATGACGGAATATTATCACACCCAGTGGATGCCTGAGTACTCAAGGCATTAATTACAGCGATAACATCACCCTCTGAAACAGGCGACATATAAAATGATGAAACTGTGCCAGTTATTTGCAGATTATCATTAATTTCCGTCCAATTGACTTTATCGTCCAGAATATCACAAGCAAACTTAGAAGGGAGAGAAGTGAAGAAATCATTGAATTTTTCACATAGTTGTTGCCTATTGGTGTCTGGAAAAGTATTGGTTCTAACTTGGGAAAGATTGTTTTGAATAACTGACCAAGCAGCTTTAGTTTTATTAGAAGATGATCTTATAAGCACTTCGTTCATATCATATTGTCTTTTATGTAGAAAGTCTTTATAATATTGTTCATATCGTTTAAATTCTTCTTTGAATATGGGATACTGCGCGCTAAATTCTTTTAAAAATATCATGTTATTTTTCACCTGCAAAATGTCTGAAGTGATCCAAGATGTTTTTGATTATCCGCCCAAATTACATTTTAATACGGGAAAACAGTAACTGTGATAATACAAAAAAATATTAAGAAAAATTTTAAACGCCTGGTCAGGGCAGTTACACTCGTATACACTGAGCCATGATTCATTCGCTAACATATTACAAAAAGTCTTTAACGAACTATCAGAATATTTATGCTTGTAAATGTAATCCTTCGCATGACTTGTATAAGGTGTCATCACGCTCACAATTTGACTATGGTCCGACAAGTTGTTATCTATACAGGTTTATTTAATAAAACTTAATTATATGACAATACTTGTCCTAGAATCCGGTGCTCCGCCTGTGGCACTACACCGGAAAAACTATTATCTATACAGGAGACTGTAAAGTGGTCACTAAGAAAATTTACAAAAAAATTGTCCAAACAGGTAGCAGACTCCCCGCAAACACGAGTAGGTTGATCGAGTGTCCAAAATAGGTGGTAAACACTGCACAAGTCTTTAAGTTGTTCACGCATTGTAGACGGAATAAGAAAATCGACATTAAAATCACCGCCCACAACAATTGGCATATTGTCGTTGTCCAAGCTGTCCAAAATCTGCGATAGATGCTCCAAAAACATATTGTAGTCTGATTTCGGAGGTCTGTAAAGCACTAATATTTTAATAGGGTACGCTGTCTTGAGTTCCACCGCACACACCTCCAAAACATTTTTTACATTGAAACGGGACACATCCACCGGTTTACACTTAATGCTGAGTCCAGTGTAGATGGCCACACCCCCATGCTCTTTAGCATCGCGGCAACTACATGCAGATATCCTAAACCCATTCACATTAATTAGTTGTATCTGCTCATACGATAGCCAATGTTCACTTAAAAGTAGCACGTCAATGTTGTGCTCATTTAGCACAACATTTAGTTCTGCTAATTTATTTGTCATACATCTGATGTTTTGATGCATAATTTTAACGCTCGTTATCGTTTCTCCGTTTTTTTTACTATACATATAATAAGTAATATTTCCTAGCAAAAGCAAACTTAGAAACTGTTTCCTCAGTCCTTTTAAACTGTGGTATTAAAAGAAAGCCTTTTCAAATAATTCAATTGCACATCTTCGTTTGCTTTTAAAATAAAGAATGAAATTTAGTTTTAATGCATCAACTTTTCACGCTTTTTGTTTTCTTAATGACTTGTGCACTTTCTAATGCAACATTTTGTGTCTTGTCACATCCTCACTATTCAGTGGCCTCGGTCTAATTGTAAGTATCCTTCCTTTAATAAAGTTATTTTTATGACAGAGTTAGTTAACTACTAGTTGCGTATTCACAGATCTTTAAGTACTTTTAGGAGTCAAATATCATTGAATATTTACTGTGTGTTGTTCTCACTCAAACTGTCTTTATTAAATGGGGTTTTTTGGAAATCTTCGGGTCATAATTCATGCATTCACGTACACTCTAGTGTGCGTTTTAGACGCTACAGATCGTGTACGAAATTTGTTTCGTGCGGGTTTTTTGCCGTAGTTTCCAGGTGCAACACTGTTTAATTACCTGTTGATGATGATAACTTAGATGTCGAAATACGTGTACAGAATTCGAAAACCAATGTTAAAAGGAGTTATATATCAATCTTAAGTGATTAAGTTAATCAACCACAGGCACCATCAAAGTTACTTACTAAGTCTGTTATTACTAACTAGCATTGCAATTCATGGCAATACTTTTCAATAAATTCATTATATCCAAATAAATATCGTAATCCGGTAGTTTAAAAATAATTTACATTAATTAAATTTCTATTAGTTAACTATTTGTGTTGAAAAATAATTCAGTAGTTCTTACTCAGTTATTAGCTATACATACATATTAGTGGTACATACCTTGGAGATGATATTTTTGATTCAAAATTAGAAACAACGTCAACTTCATGTTCACGAGTTAGCAAGCCTTTTATTATACTTTCGATTAAAATGTAGTGACTCTTGCCTCCAACTGGTGCAATAACTAGTATGTTAGCACTATTGCATATTCGCGCAATAGTTGCTAATGTGATTATAAATAAAAACTTCATAATTGGATAAAAAGCGCATAGTAAAGATCGATGCTTCAGTTTGTTATATTTATTGACTACACTGAACGTAGTATGATAAACATTTGCGTTACTATAATTATTCCGTAAAATATTGCATATTTTCCATTTTATTTACGTGTTTTCGATATATGAGGACATGTTTAAAATATTTACTATTTTTTTATCATAATCAGTTACAACTACAGTATGTACATATTAATACATTCTTTATCCGGAAAATTAACCATTTCGCATTCTTTTGAAATTTGTTTAAAATTTTATATACACGGTTGTATTTAAACGACTAGAATTTTAGAAGAAACTCATTAACTACTGGCTGGTTTAAAATTGTATAAACGCATAAAATTAAGGAATATTAGGTTGCCGGAAAAGTCATGATGTATTTTATCTATGTGCCACATTGATCATTTACTAATACTTAAAAAATCATCGAAGAAAATGGGAAATATGTGATTGATTAATTTCGTATTGATTATTCTCTTCGATAATACACGCCAACTAATAAATATCTTAAAAACTTTTTTCAATGTTTAGCCTGTTTCTTATGTATTTTGGTGTGCTGAATCGAAATTTTCAGTCAGTTTTTTTCTACCACGTACCAATTTTTCGCAATCTTTACCTTTTGTTGGGTATCGTAGTATTAAAATACGAAAGGTGTTTCCAATATTCTGGGAATTGGTGCAATAAGGTTGATATATAATTAAATAATGTTAATAGACAAGTCTTGACAGTTTATGCAACTACCTAGTGCAACATTGTTTTCCAATATTCTGGGAATTGATGCGATAATTAAATAACACGTGCTATAATTTAACGCAATGTTATTGATGCTAGACAAGTCTTTTATGCAACTACCTATGTAGACGCGTTTAGTAGCAGTGTTTCTGTAACCATGGAACAGGCGCCAAAATCTCAAAAAGCGATAATTTTCATTTTGTGGAGAGAAGATGCGAAAACGTCAGAAATTATTAGTCGTCTGCAAGGAGTATTTGGTGAATCTACAGAATCCAAAAGTACTGTTTATCGGTGGATCGATCGTATTAAAGCCGGTGGAACATCACTAAAAGACGATCTACGCAGTGGGCGGCCAAGCACGTCGGTAAATGAAAGAAAGATTACTGCCGTCGAAAACCTACTAAAAGACGACAGGCGAATGACTATTCGTCAAATTAGCGTACACATAGGGTTAGGTACACGACAAGTTCATGACATCTTGCATGATTGTTTGGGTGTTACCAAGGTTTCGGCGTGCTGGGTGCCAAGGCTGTTGGGACCAGAACAGAAACTCAATAGATCCGATACTTGTCGTTAACTTCAAGAGCTGTTAGCCCGTTACGGTGATGAATGAACTAATAACCACTGGATTCCTTATTTCAATCCAACGAAGTAATCCAAAGAACGCAAACCTGAAGAAGAAAGGCGCGTGCAGTTCCGTCTGTTGGAGACGTAATGCTTACTGTATTCTGGGATTGCGAAGGGATTATTTTCATGGGTTATCTGCCGAGAGGTACTACAATTAATGCAGAATATTATTCAAATTTATTATCCGGACCACTGCGACAGGCACTAGTCAACAAACGGCCTGGAAAGTTGCCCAAGGGTCCGTTATTGCAACAGGATAATGTAAGATCACACACTGCATGAAAAACGAAGCATGTTTTGAACGATTTACGATGGGAATTGCTGCGGCACCCACCTTATTCCCCGTATTTTGCACCCAGTGATTACCATCTGTTCCCAGATTTGAAAAAACCCTTCAATGTGTGTTCAATTTGAAAGTTTAACTGACGTAAAAAGTGCCATAAGTAGGTGGATTGACAAGACACCGAAAAGCTTCTTTGAGGAGGGCTTAAAAAATTAGTTTAAAGTTGGGATAAATGTATTCAGTTAAATGGAGATCATGTTGAAAAACGACATTGTAATATTGACCAAAATTAGCAAAATTATAAAAATTATATGTAATTCCCAGAACTTTGGAAACATCCCTCGTATATAGTTAAGATTTAAAGATACGTAATTTATTATCAGAGTATAATTGAAAAATTTAACATTTTATTATTACAATGGTAGTGAACAGGTTTGAATATGAACAGTTTTTTACTTATTAATCTAAAGTTTTGTATTTCCTCAACCTCTTCATGGTAAAAGTCCGAGTGTAGCTTTTCCGTTTATATGATGCTTCTGGAGTTGCTCGTAGAAGTATCCAACAGTAGTCTCCCATCATGCTGACATTTCAACAGCTATGATACCGTTTACCCATCTCCTTTATATCTTGGTGGAAACGGTCCCCTTGTTCCTCACTTACATCACCAAAATTGTCAGGAAAGAAATTTTAATGTGGGTGTAAAAAATGCACCTTCACACTCATGTACCATCTAAGTTCTCGAAATGTTTCCAACATGTTTTGAAATATATTTTCGTAATTAGGGTCTTTCTGACTGCCTAAAAACTTCAAAACAGGTATTATTATACGTCTACAATGCATAAATAACGTAAAGTAAACATGCAAGGAAACTTTACGTCCTGTGGTATTTTAAAGTCCTTTTTCGGATTCAGCACGTCAAAAACATAAAGAGGAGCCAAATTTATAAAAAAAAGTTTTTTCATGGTTAGCCTGTGTAATCTTTCATCATCTTTCAGTGGGTTTCGTAAGTACGGGCGAAAAATTTTGCAAGGTGCAATGAGTCAATCGTTACGCAACAGATAATGAAACTCGTGGAAATCTGTATGCTTCTGCAAGTATGGTGGATGTCACAACACGGCCCGTCCAAGATCTAATCATTTTTGATGGGCAATCAGATTTATATGTGGTGTCGCTTTGTCGTTATGAAGTGCCATTCCTTTACGTTTGATGAGCTCTGCATGTCCCTCGTGCAATCTTTTCAATTACCTAGAGATCACGTTTGAACGAAGTATTTCCTTTCTTGGTAGGGGTTTGAAAAACACGACGCCTTCAAAATTCTCTGAAGTCATAACCTTCCTCTAATTAATGTTTGTTTTAGATGATGTTTGAGGTGAACCTTCAGGTTGGGATCAAGACTATTTTCGCACCAAATTGTTATTAACAATCTACTTTTCGTACTAGTTGTAGTCTTTTCTGAAAAGGATTCTTTTCAAGTCAACTTCTTTGAGTCCATGGGGAATCCAAATATCAATTTGCTGACCTATCCTAGTCATTCCATGAGATCGTGAACGCTTATACAACCGCTCGTATCGTCTATCGCGGGTTTTACTAAGTCATCGCTTTCGTTTTATCTTTAACGGAAGTGCAGCTCTTTGATCGACTTGCGTTGTTAAGATTGAAACCGTCAGCATCGAATTTCGTTTATTATCGGCGACATTAAAGCACTGACACTATAAACTTTACGTAACTTTTCCCAAGCGCGTTCTACCCCTTTAACTTTTATTTTAATTTTTTGACAATACTTTTGTATATATATACATATATATATATATATATATATATATATATGTGTGTATATACGTATATGTTTATTGTACGGTTATATTGTTCATCACAAAACGGTATTTACTACAAGTGTTATGATGTTTTGTATGTCCGTCTAGAGGTTGTTATTCAAATGATGAACATTAATCAGGTTATGAGAGTTGAATTTGATGGAGCCTGTGGTTGATTGACTTGATCAATAAGGTTGATATATAACCCCTTTCCTCATTAACTTTTGTAAATTCTGTATACGCATTTCGACAACCAAGTTGTCATTATCAGCAGATAATTTCAAAGTGTCGCACCTGGTAAAACACGGCGAAAAACAACTGTACGAAAATCAAACTCCGTACGCGATCCACACCGTTCAAAACCAAGATGTAAACTGTGTTTGTTCCACAAGATTTTTAAAAAATTATTTTTACTTAAACTAACATGCACTACATTGAAAAAGGGTATTGCGGTCAAGACAAATACCTGCCTGTGATTTATTATATTGGTCCTCCTCTGACATTCAGTAGAGAGAAAAGGGACGATTGTAAGGGGCCGGCCTCATTATTGTTCACCACATGATATAAATTCTTTAAGATATGCATGCTTTTAAAGGCAGATAAAGGGAATAAATTAGTAATTTTGAACAAAAGTGACTATTTTCTAAGAGTGAAAAATTTAATCTCAGAAGGGCCCTATGCTGAATGTACGAAAACTCCATTACCAAAAATGATTAGGGACAAAAAAAACGCGTTAAAAAGTTGTTCAAAGTTAATAACCCCGAAACTGAATTATAGGCTAAGTGTAAGTAATCCGTTGATCCCTAGACTATATTGTTTACCTAAAATACAGAAACCAGGCAACTCAATGAGACCAATTGTCTCAGGGATCAACTCCCCTACTTACTTGATATCAAAATGGCTAGTGAATGAATACAAAAATTTGCCCGAAAAACTTGAAAGTCTCTCAGTCACTAACTCATGAGAATTTATCCATCTATTTATCAAAGATTGTAAATTAGAAAAAGGAGAAATTTTAGTTTCATTCGACGTAACGTCATTGTTTTCTTCGGTACTGATTCCAGAAACTTTAAAATATTTAGAAGAGCTTCTTTACAAAAATAAGGTCGAACCAGAGAAAATAAAGGAATACGTGAGATTAACAAACCTTTGCATGTCCCAAAATTGTTTTCAATTCGAAGGGAAGTTCTATGAACAAAAACAGGGAACTGCAATGGGCAATTGTCTTTCTCCATTCATAGCGGACCTATTTATGAGTAACTTTGTAATAGAATTAAAAAATAAAGCTAAATATTTTCCAAGAATTTGGGCCAGGTATGTCGATGATATTTTCGCGATTTTCAATACACAAAAATGCAACTTAAATGATATCGTTAAACAGTTAAATTCAAAATTCCCGACAATTAAATTTACAGTAGAAAAAGAAAACAATGACAAGTTGCCTTTTTTGGACACCTTAGTTATTAGGAATGATCTCAAAATAGAAATTGATATTTTCCGAAAAGAAACCAATGTCAATAGATTCATCACGGCGGACTCAAATCACAGCATGCAACAAAAGATGGCTTCATTCAATTTTCTTATTAATCGTTTGATCAGTTTCCCACTAACAAAAGTAAGATATGAAAGAGAATTGAACGTCATTAAGAATATCGCGATATACAACGGTTTTGATTCGGAAATAATCAATGGATTAATTAGAAAGGCCAACATAAGAAAAACAATCCGTGACACCACATGTCTATTACCACAGAGCAATCGGGAAAAGCATTTTGTTTGTTTACCTTATCATCGTATGACAAAAAATCTAAATAGCATTTTTAAAGAGCGCGGGCTTCAAGTCTGTTTCCGCCCCAATAATTCTCTTAAAACGCTTTTAGCAAATGCAAAAGACAAAATCGAAGAAAATAAAAAATCGGGAATCTACCGAATTGAATGTTTAGAGTGCAATAGACAATACATCGGCCAAACTAAAAGATCGATCTAAACCAGGTATAAAGAACACCTTTCGCACATAAAATTCAACCGACCGGAAAAATCTGGTATAGCGAGACATGTATTAGAAAATAACCACAGTGTTAATATGGATTGTCTACATTTGATAAAAAACGTGTATAATTATCGCGAACTAGACACGTATGAAAGCATGCACATCTTAAAGAATTTAAACCATGTGGTGAACAATAATGAGACCGGCCCCTTACAATCGTCCCTTTTCTCTCTACTGAATGTCAGAGGAGGAACAATATAATAAATCACAGGCAGGCACTTGTCTTGACCGTTATACCCTTTTTCAATGTAGTGCATGTTAGTTTAAGTAAAAATAATTTTTTAAAAATCTTCTGAACAAACACAGTGTACATCTTGGTTTTGAGCGGTGTGGATCGCGTACGGAGTTTGATTTTCGTACAGTTGTTTTTCGCCGTGTTTTACCAGGTGCGACACTTTGAAATTATCTGCTGATGATGACAACTTGGTTGTCGAAATGCGTATACAGAATTTACAAAAGTTAATGTGGAAAGGGGTTATGTATCAACCTTATTGATCAAGGTTATGAGAGTTATTCTTAAATGAGAAATTTTCTTCGACTGCTCTATAACTGCTTTTTGTATGTTTGTGTGTGTATGTGGACTTATTTCCAGAGTTTTGTTTTGTTGTAATACCTGTTATTGGCATCACAATCGGTACTATTGTTACTGCTTTTTGATTCCAAAGCTCTTTTATTTCTATTGCAAAAAATGTATATTTTATTATATTCTTTTGTTTTTTTTTGTGTAATACCGTAAAAAATAAGAAAATATTTATATTATGAACAAACGGCAACAGTACAACCTACTCCATACAAAGCAATTTACCGACGAAAAATAAACTAAAGTCAAAATGATATACAAAGATGTTTTTAATATACTAGTAATAATATCTTTATTCTGGTGAAATAAAAACATAGCTGTTTGTTTGAAATTTTTTTAAAATAAATTTGCATAGAAATTTATCCGAACACGCTCTTATTTAATTGAGTGTTAACCTGTTGCCATCTTGGTATGGCTTAAGGGTATTAGTCATTTGTGACTTTTCAGGACTTGGGAGAGACTTATTCTCTTTAATGTAGAATTAATCAGATATATCGCTTTGATATGATTCGTCTATTTTTCAGTTGACTTTTATATGTTCTTCAAAACGATTATAAAATGACTCAACGAAAAAATATGATCGAGAAAGACTGAAGTCTACAAAATATTATATGTCAAGTCATTAGTAGAAATGTTATACTTTCGATGAGAAAGGGTTATGTACATAGATCTGGTAACTTTATATTATTTCTAGATTTTGTATATAATATATGTAAAATATTTGCGAAATATATCATTTCGGTGATTATTTCATGTTCCACTGTGCTCATATTTCTTTCAGTTGATTCTATAATAGTTACTGTATCATTACATGTACTAAGCTCCCGTGATAGAAATCGACAGTCTCTCTGTCTGATAGTATTTTGCAATTTCTTTTCTCATTTAAGAAGAAAGCTTACAATCAAAGATATTATGTCTAACCGTCAGACTGGGCTTAACATAAGCTCACGGCTTGCCAATGGCGCCTACAATTAGCATTAAGCTGTTAGATGATGCTAAGTTATGGATTATTATTATAACCACATCTAAAAATGTGATATATATATATATATATATATATATATATATATATATATATATATATATATATATATAATAGTTCTGTTAGTCCTGCATGATCTTCATTCTATTATATATATACTCAATGACATTAGAAGTGTTACACCTAGAAGGAATAGTTTCCTGGACGTGATTTTTTGGTAATGTGATAAGCTTAAGTCAAGAATGAAACGATCAGATTTCCAAGAAATTTTATTAACATTAATTTGAAAAGAAATCAATAATGTGTTTGGCGACCCCGTAGCTGTAGACACTCCTGTACACGTCTAGGCATCGACAAAATAAGATGGTTGATGTCTGCTTGTGGCACCTCGTTCCAAGCAACTTGAAGTTGGTGGATTAACTGTGCCAGAGTTTGTGGAGGATGGTTCAAATTGGTCAGTCTTCTACCCATTATGTCCCACACATGTTCGATGGGATTTAAATCCGGTGAACAGGGTGGCCACGGCAAAACATTAACGCCAGCTTCTCGTAGAAAGTCCATAGTACGACGAGCAATATGTGGACGCGCGTTGTCTTGCTGAAAAAGGACGTGTGGACGGCCATCTAGATAAGGCAATAAAGTGGTTTGTAGGACGTCATCAACATAACGCGCAGCTGTCATACTGCCCCGAATAAACAGAAGAGGTGATCGGCTTCCATATGCAATAGCCCCCCAAACCATTACTCCAACAGTCCTGTGCACATGCCTCTCAACAGCAAATCCAATATCACGTCGCTCTCCACGACGGCGTCTTACCCTCTGACAGCCATCATGCATGCCTATGGAGAATCGCGATTCGTCGCTGAATACGACATTATGCCATTCTGCTTCCCAATGCTGCCGTTCTCTGCACCAGTCCAAATGTCTTCTTGCAGTTTGTTGAATCATATATTAATGAATTTAGAAATCTCTCCATGAATGTCATTTCTGGGAAGTATGGTGAAAAAAAAGGTTGACACTAGTAGTTACTACCACTATAGGTATAGAAAACAAATACGCAAAACCAAAAAAACAATTTGTACCTAAATAATGAACTATAAGCAAATCATATTTCTTTTTTGTGTTTTTTAAATCACGAATCGTTTTGCTATTGAAAATTCCTTCACATAATTCATAACCTGCCACTGCAATTACTTTAGCGAAGCTTTTGTAGGGAGTCTTTTCCTTTACTTCATTTATTGTCACATTTTTGAAAAGAATTGGTACATACCCTCGTATATTTAGAAAGTTATATCTAAAAGTAAATATTTAATTAAAAATTGCAATGTTTCTCATAGATTTGAATTTGTTTTACTTTTGCATTTGCCAAGAATTGCAATGCTAGTAATTTCATCTAAAAAAAGCTTCTTCGGCAAATTTGTTAATTTTGTTTCTAATCTTTGTTGAGGAGAAATTTGATTGTCTCTTCAACTTAACAAATGTAAAATTAAAATCAATTGAAAAGAATAGTAAAGCGAATAAGAACAATAAATTTGAATATTTAATTAAAGCAGGTTTGTTGAACATGTAATAAGTAAGAGACCGTTACAATTCCTAGCAAAAGCAAACTTAGAAATTGTTTTCTCAGTCCTTTTAGACTCTGATATTAAAAGAAAGGCTTTTCAAATAATTCAATTGTACATCTTCGTTTAAAATAAACAATGAAATTTATTTTTCGTACATCAACTTTTCACGCTTTTTATTTTCTTAATGACTTGTGCTCTTTCTAATGCCACATTTTGTGTCTTGTCAGATCCTCAGTATGCAGTTGCCTCAATCTAACAGTAAGTATCCTTCCTTTAATAAAGTTATTTTTATGACAGAGTTAGTTAACTACTAGTTACGTATTCGTACATCTTTAAGTACATCCAGGAGTCAAATACCATTGAATATTTACTGTCTCCTGTTGTCACTCGACTTATTTTTATTAAATGTCTTTTTTTGGAAATCTTCGGGTCATAATTTATGCATTCAGACTACTTTTTTGGAATATTATGAAACTGTGTATAAGGTTTCTATTACTATTTTAGAAATATTTTGAGATTCTTTTGCATTAAAAAACTTTAAAGTTTCAAGAAATCTATTGAATGATAAAGGCTTAAATCTAAAAGCTTTTCAACGTGTTATTCGAAAATTGTTAAAAACGGTTAAATCTATTTTAGAAATAGTTTGAGTATACTTCAACACATCAAATGAAAATCATTCTTTCACATTTATTGTAAAAATGCTTTCATATATTTTGAAGTCAAATAAACTTCATTATTTCCATATATATCGTTCACGTGCTTTTATAAGTAAATAATTTACATATTCTGTAAAGATTTGCTTCTAATATCAAATTCTTTGCAGGATGGAGTTTCACTCCCTAAAATGGATTACAAGTGATAAAGGCACTGTTATTCTTCTAAATCTACTTTAAAATAGTAGTAAATCATAGCGTGATAGTGTTCCCTTGAAAGATCTATACTGTCTATTTAAAAAAACTGGTCTTTTTCACGATTAGATAAAGGTTGCCGCTTCTCGTGAGCATTTTATTAACATGAATTTGTTTGCTCTATAAAAAATTCCAGAATGTTCTTCGCATATTCTTAAATACAGTAGTCATTAAATCTGTATTTATATTGTTTTTTAGACTGGTGTTTACGGTTGTTTATCGAGCCTGAATTAAATTTATGTTCGCATACTGATTTATGGGAGATATACTCAAAAACTCATATTAAAATTATAATTTCAAGACTAAAGTTGCGAAATTCTGAATTTCAAATAATTTTGCGCGAATAAGGTCCCTATAAAGACGAAGTATTTCAAATGCTTCCATACTACTTCTCCTATTTGGAAACTTCCACTTCGGTAGGAATTTCCAAAATAACGATTGTTTGCTTTCAAATTCGCTCTTAAAATGTGCTTCTCAATATGTATTGCTTTCTTTAGATGTTAAATTTAAAATAATATCTAATAATGATCGGAGCTAACGTTATGTCGATATTAGAAAAGTTTGTGGCTTAATATTTGCAAAGAATTATGTATATTGTCATGATTTTTTAATATTTTTTGCCATAGTAGCACGTGTCTGTCTACTGTAAGCTTTTATTAAAATTTCTTTGTTCACTTTTCATGCCTGCTATATTAACAATCAGTTATTTTCATAACTCCTAAAATAAGTTTTGCAAATTTCCGTAAATAACTTTTGAAATTAAACTTCAGAATACGTTTAAAAAAACAAATTTCATTAACGATTTTACAAACTGTTTACGTCTGAGCAAGACGCCTTCCTTTTGATGGTCTAATTTCAGACTGACACGAACAATCCTGACGGAAGTTGGACTTATTCTTTGGAATCATGTATTGATAAATTTAACGCAGCATTTTCCAACGCAAATGTTATTTTTGCTGTTTTCATTCAACTTAAGCGAAGATTATTGGTTCACTTTGAAACAAAAAACTGCATCTCTAAGGGAAAATCAGCAGAAAGACCTTCGCTTCTTATTCAATACATTGTTGATGACATTTAGCAACGTACAAGAGATAGTCCAAAGAAGTCATTACGAAATATATCAGCGCAGATAGATATGCTAGAAAAAAATATAAGAATTGTGCTCATTGAAATTCTTTTTTGTTCTTTGTAGGATTATGCAAATCGATTTATTTGATAATAGTATAAACAATAATGATGCATAAGATCTAACCTCTTTATCGATGGGGCTTCGCTTTATTTATTACAAATTCCCAGAATTATTAAACATGGCTGACAGAATAGTCACATACTTTTGTTGAAGCAGACCTAAACCCCATAATATTTTATTTAGGCATTATTACTGTATTGTCGAACAATAGGACCAATATTTTTCCAAGATACCATCAATGCTGAACAACATCAAGTCATTTTACAAGAAGTTGTGGAATAACTCTATAATGTTGAATTGGCAAGAAGATTTTTTTTTCTACAAGACAAAGACTCATACTTTGCCAGAATCATTAGTACCTTTAAGCAAATTTTAAGGATCGCACTATTAGTCGAGGTAGATGGCCATCTAGATCATTCGACTTGATCCCTTCGGGTTAGTTTTTTTTGGAAAAATTAGGCAAGACAGTATTTGTAGGAATAGATTGCATAATTAAGATGAATTAATGGAAGTAACTAGCCACGAGATTATCTGAACCGTCGAAAGCCAAAATGCACATTCTAGTGTTCGTTTTAGACGGTACAGATCGTGTACGAAATTTGTTTCGTGCGGGTTTTTTGCTGTAGTTTCCAGGTGCAACACTGTTTAATCATCTGCTGATGATGATAACTTAGTTGTCGAAATACGTATACAGAATTCGAAAACCAATGTCAAAATGGGTTATATATCAATCTTAAGTGAATAAATTAATCAACCACAGGCACTATCAAAGTTACTTACTAAGTCTGTTATTACTAACTAGCATTGCAATTCATGGCAATACTTTTCAATAAATTCATTATATCCAAATAAATATCGTAATCCGGTAGCTTAAAAATAATTTACATTGATTAAATTTCTATTAGTTAACTATTTGTGTTGCAAAATAATTCAGTAGTTCTTACTCAGTTATTATCTGTATATACATATTAGTGGTACATACCTTGGAGATGATATTTTTGATTCAAAATTAGAAACAACGTCAACTTCATGTTCACGAGTTAGCAAGCCTTTTATTATACTTTCGATTAAAATGTAATGACTTTTGCCTCCGAAGGGTGCAATAATTAGTATGTTAGCACTATTGCATATTCGCGCAATAGTTGCTAATGTGATTATAAATAAAAACTTCATCATTATATAATAAGCGCACAGTAAAGATCGATGCTTCAGTTTTTTATATTTATTGACTACACTGAACGTAGCACGATAAACATTTTTCGCATTCCAGAAAATGTTGCGTTGCTATAATTATTCCGTAAAATATTTCAAATTTTCCATTTTAATTACCTGTTTTCGATATATGAGGGCATGTTTAAAATACTATTTTTTTATCATGATCAGTTTCAACTGCAGTATGTACATATTGATACATTCATTATCCGAATAATTACCCATTTCACATTCTTTTGACATACGTTTAAAATTTTAAATAAACGGTTTTATTTAAACGACTAGAATTTTAGAAGAAATAAAATTGTATAAACGTATTAAAATTAAGAAATATTAGGTTACCGGAAAAGTCATAATGTATTTTATCTATGTTCCCTATTGGTCATTTACTAATACTTAAAAAATCATTGAAGAAAATAGGAAATCTGTGAGAGTGATTAATTTTGTATTCATTATTTTCTTCGATAATCTTTCATCATCTTTCAGTGGGTTTCGTAAGTACAGGTGAAAAATTTTGCAAGGTGCTAATTCACACCCTCACCTGAGTCAATCGTTATACAACAGATAATAAAACTAGTGGAAGTCTGTATGTTTCGGCAAGTATGGTAGATGTCACAACACGGCCCGTCCAAGATCCATTCATTTTTGACGAGCAATCAAATTTGTATGTGGTGTCGCTTGGTCGTTATGAAGTGCCCTTCCTATTTTTCATACCAGTTGTAGTCTTTTCTGAAAAGGATTGTTTTCATGTCAACTTCTTTGAGTTCATGAGGAATCCAAATATCGTATTGTTGACCTACCCTGGTTATTCCATGAGATCGTGAACGCTTTTACAACCGCTCGTATCGTCTATCCCGGGTTTTACTCAGTCAACGCTTTCGTTTTGTCATTAACGGGAGTGCAGCTCTCTGATCAACTTGCGTTGTTAAGATTGACACCACCAGCATTGAATTTCGTTGATTATCGGCGACATTAAAGCACTGGCACTGTAAACTTTACGCAACCTTGACCCGCGTTCAACCCCTTTAATTTTTATTTCTATTTTTTGACAATACTTATGTGTATGTATGTATATATATATATATATATATATATATATATATATATATATATATGTATATTTATTGTGCGGTTCTATTGTTCATCACAAAACGGTATTTATTACAAGTGTTATGATGTTTTGTATGTCCGTCTGTAGGTTGTTATTCAAATGATGAACATTAATCAGGTTAGGAGACTTATTCTTAATTGAGAAATTTTCTTCGACTGCTCTATAACTGCTTTTATTTCCAGAGTTTCGTTTTGTTGTAACACCTGTTACTCACATCACAATCGGTACTATTGTTATTGCTTTTTGATTCCAAAGCTCTTTTAGTTCGATTGCAAGAGATGTATATTTTACTATTTTCTTTTGTTCTTTTTGTGTAATATATATTATTACCTACTTCTTTCATTCCTGTATTTTATGTGTTTGTGTTAGTGTTAAGGGGTTAAATGTCCCCTTAATTAATACAACTAAATAATAAAAGAGATATTATTTAATAGAGTATATTTATTTGCACGTGAGTGATTGTTAGTAAATCTGTTACGAGCGCGTGTCCGGCTAGCTGAAGGGTTGTAATAAATGCAAATAAAAAAAATAGAAATATAATGTAAGGAGTTAATAATTAGTAATTGTGTACAATGAGTATCAAAAGTCCAGGACGTGTACAAAGCTGAAAGAAAGATTATTAGTGGAAATAAAACAACAGGATTGACTGCTATTAATTCTTAAAGCTTGAGTATATTAAATAAAAATATTTAATAAGATCGAAAGCAGCAAATAAAACAATATTAACGTAATGGCAAAGATGTAATAAAAGTAAATCTAGAGATATAAAGCTGTTTAAGAAAATATTATACAAAAAAGTGTTAGATTAAAATATGTATCGGACGATACGTAAAATACTTGGGGTTTGTGTGTGTATATCCTGGGTCAGGATGTTCTGTATATTTCGCGGTCGCAAAATAAACACGTGGACATTACAGGCGCGGGAAAACAACTTCACGTCGAAGGGATGCATGTAACCTTGGTGATAGCCGTAGAAGAAGTCTCTGTGTTTTACACGCGGATGCTTTTAAGAAAACAACCCGTAGGCTAAGGGGTGGGATACTGGTCATGTTTGAATTAAATTAAAATTGTGATATTAATTTCAATATAAGTACTTAGCAGATATGTAAATATCTAGACAAAATAGTAAAAATGTATTCTGTGTGAAAAATAGAAGGATTAATATTTGAATATCTATTACAATTAGATATCAATATGCAGAATAAATATTAAATGTGATTTAATGGAAAATTACTAGTGAGAAAAAGGTTTGTTATAAAAGCTCTAGATATTGGGCTTCCTAGAAAATGACAACGGCTTGTTTTATTATAGCCTGACTGTACGTGACGAATACAAAACATTCCTGCATTTGTATATATCACAAAAAAGTCAACATACATAATAATTTATGAATTGAAAATCTAACTACTTTTAAATTAAAATAAACTAATTTAAAAAACATGATATAAAAAATTACTATATATATATATATATGCGGTGCGTATATTATGAACAAACGGCAACAGTAAAACCTACTCCATACAAAGCAATTTCCCGACAAAAACTAAACTAAGTCAAAATGATATACAAAAATACCTATTTGAAATTTTTTTTAATAAATTTGCATATAAATTTATCCGAACACGCTCTCATTTAATTGAGTATTAGCCATTTGTGATTTTTCGAGACATGGGAAAGATTTATTCTTTTGAATGTAGAATTAATCAGATATATCGCTTTGACAAGATTTATTTACTTTTCGGTTGGCTTTTAGAGGTCCTTTAAAACGGTTATATAATGACTTAACGAAAAAACATGATCGAAGAAGATTGAAATCTACAAAAGATTGTATGTCAGTCCATTAGTAGAAATATCATACTTTCGACGAGAAGAGTGTTATGTACATAGATTTGGTGGATTTGTATGATTTCTAGATTTTGTATATAGTATATGTAAAATATTTGCGAAATATATATTTCGGTGACTATTTCATGTTCCCCCGTGCTCATATTTCTTTCAGTTGATTCCATAATAGTTACTGTATCATTATACTAAGCTCTCGTGATAGAAATCGACGACCTATCTGCCTGGTAGTTTTTCGAGATTTCTTTTCTCATTTAAGGAGAATGCCTAGAATCAAAGATATTAAGTCGGACCGTCAGTCTGGGCTTAACTTAAGCTCACGGCTAGCCAATGGCGCCTACAATTAGCATTAAGCTGCTAGGCGATGCTACGTTATGGATTATTATTATACCCCATCTAAAAATGTTATATATATATATATATATATATATATAAATATATATATATATATATATATATATATATATATATATATATATATATATATATATATATATATATAATAGTTCCGTTAGTCCTGCATGATCTTCGTTTTTCTTAATGGAACTTTTGTTGCAGTAAATACTATTTTCTTCTTTCTTCGGTGAGTTTTCTTTCATTCCTTCTCAAATGGTAACACACTAAATAGACAGACTCGCATTTAGTAAATTTAGACATTCCTCTAATTTAAGGAAGGGAATAAGATAAAGACAGAGGTTTCAAAACACCTACTAATGGCACCTCCGTACACGAATTTTTAAAGAAGTCACAATATTACTCTCAAACATAGATGTAAGTGTAGTGGGAAATTAAAAAATCTCTTTATGTTTTCCAATCTCTATATTTCTTTCTTAGACATTTCTTAATCGATAAAATTTATAGAGAAGAATTTGTCGAATTTTCAAATATATTATCTTAAGAAATGCCTTGGAAATTATTTTCCAATATCTATAATTTAAAATTTAATGGATTTAGTTTATTTAATATCAGATAGCAATATATGAAGGTTTCAAATAACTATCGTTTTCAATTTTTCTTAATTTTTTGCCCTATCCTTACTCTCAGATGCAATAAAATATATAATATTAGTTTATATAAACCAAAAATAATAAGTAAAACTAATATAATTAAGGTTCCTATAATGTCTAATAGAAGATATTGATACCAAGGCAAATTCGCCCCAACAGTTTTCAGATGTGGCGCACCTTTATGTCGAATGACATATTCTATCCAATAAAGTGCTGTATCAAGAATAGGAGCTGGTCGATCTCTGAAGAGCTCTGACATTTTGTCGACATTCACTTTATACCTATTAAATTTAGATTGACGTATATTGATAGTATATTATGCAAGTAAGTGATTACCTTGGATTTTCTATAAGTAATTTGATAGAAGCTATGAGGTCATATTCTGTAATTTCATCAAAATGTAATCCTATTGCAATACCTTTGTCAACAGCCTGTTTAATATTAAAATGTTGGTCGGCAAAAACTGGAATTCCCAAAATTGGCTTGGCACAGTAAATGGCTTCTGACAAACTTAACATTCCTCCTTGACCAATAAAAAGTTTAACGTTAGGATGACCTAAAACATTTTTACGATTATATATAAGCATATTGCTTTACGTAAACCATGCATTTCTAGATTACTAGGTTCATGTAAAAGTTCTTAAGATTCATTGATTATGAATTCCCATATATGCATTTTAATAAGAGTCTTGAGAGTCGTAAAAACAATTAGTTTTTATTAACAATAATGTATGTAATCAATCGCCGCGTATGCGTATAATGTATGTAAATCAAATGTATTTTAAAAATTTAAAATTCTTAACATTTTGTCTTTTGCGGTTTAATATGTATTGTGGTGATATTTTACTATTTTAGCATACCTCAAACAGTTTCAATCCTGTCGTGTCAAATAAGTGCGTCGGAGCGTTTTTCCCGATAGATGGCATTATCGGACTGATGAGCCAGCTGTGCATTCTTGAACAACAAGTCTTCAGCGACACCACCGACTTTAGGCAGGTTTTTCAGTATACCACCTAGCCACGACTTCTTATGTGTGTCCAGAAACATTGTAACGGTGCGTTCCACAATTCCACTCGAAATTTTAAAAGTACAGCTAAATTTTCTATATTTGCAATATTTTATGATAAGTGGGTGTGTCCTTCATCGTCAAAGATAAAATTTGTTTGTAGCTTTGAAGGTACTTTATCGTAAATCTGTAAGTCGCGTCAAATGGTCACGATGCTTTCGTATCTGGAAATTTCAATGTAAACTTTTAGCCATTTTTAGGTACCAAGTTACACGCTCTTCGGTCGTCCAATCACTGAAAAATCTGATGAAATTCTGAAAAAGTCCAAAAGATCATACAGAATCAACGATATTGGCATGCATTTAGGCATTGACCAGCAAAACTCTATTTTGAACCAGTCGCCTGTCCTCACAAAGCATTGGTTCAAAAAAAAGTAACGTTTTCCTCAGCAACTGAAAAACATTCGTGACCTTAACATCTGCATCGCTGCACAGTTAAATTTCCGTTTTGAAATTTAATAACCGGAGATGAATATCGTTATACGATGTGGATAAACTTCATTAGATAAAGGAGTCAGTTCCGTCACAAGGTCTATGTTTAAACCAACATTGACGCCAAAAAAAGTGCTGTGTGTATTTCGTGACCACGATGCCATTACAAGCATTTTACTCTCACTGCTAAAGAATAACTGAGCTCGTCGACATGTCGCGGCGGCTACTATGCACGCATGAACATGTCGCAACATGCAACATGCAGCAGCAAGCAGCTTCTCACAATTCATTGTTGCGTCATATTGCAAAACTATCCTAGTACCCTTTCTAATATAATAAAGCTTTTAATATAGAACTATGATACGGAGAAAAGGGTAAACAATTTGTAATTTTTACGGTTGTACATAAGTATATTCCGGATAAATAGCTACTACTAGACATGTAAAATCTGTTTGTTGATTATGAATCTCTCAATATTGCTTTTTTAATAAGAAGCCGAAAGTCATAAAAACGATTAGTTTTTTTTAACACTAATATATGTAATCAATCGCAGAGTACGCGTATGATCATGTAAACCAAATGTATTTTAAAAACTTAAAATGTGTAACTGTCTTTTGCTATTTAATGTATTGTCACGGTTGCTGAAAAAACGCCACGAACTTTTTCCCAGACCCAATATGTTATTTTAATGTATATCATATATACAGCCAGCGAAAAAAGTATTCGTACACTAATTTAACTGAATGTAATTTATTTTAATTAATATTGTTTAATAAATGCAGTTTTATTATACAAATATAGCCAGACATACACTAAATTAAATCAACTATCCGATAACATTAATTTAGCTTCAGTAAAAGTCCGACTTTTCAAGAAAAAAAAATTGCAATACCTATGCAAAATTTAAAAAGAAAATAACATTTCTTCAGTCCAAATTAAGGAATGCTAAGGGAATTATTATAAATATAATAGAATTTTTGTGTACAAGTATGTAGTTAATCTAGTACTACTATCTATTAGTACTGCAAGGTCATAAAGTTTTTTAAATATTAAAAAAATAATGATCGAGGAAGGTAATATCATGAAAAATCTGTATAAATGCGAATATATCAAATTTGTGCTACGCTATGGTAGAGTACATTGTAAATGAGTTCAAAAATGATCAAAGTGAAGCGAATAAAAGATGTTGAAGACTACGAGACGAAAGACTTTTATTAGAAAAAATTTAGTACGATTGTTTTCAAAATATCAAAAAATATAAAAGAGATAAACCGAAAGATTAACATTTGCTAGAAAATTTGTAAATATGCCCATGAACTATCTGCTTCTGGGTTTCCGGGCTGGAACCGCGTCACTAGTATATCTGCCGACGTTTCGTACCCATTTGTATGGGACATCTTCAGGGCTGAACTACTGCACTGGACCAGTGCAAGTTTTTTTTACATAAAATTCCTAATTGGGGCATCCAAGTTTCAAACTGTATATTGTCAGGGATATTTATGTTTTTAGGAAACCCTTCCTTGGTCGCTCTCCACATTATTTTAAATGGAAGTTTCTGTAAAGCCCCAAAGCATGCTTTTAATTTGTCGTCGGACATTGTTTCAGTTAATAGCATGGAACCGAAACTTAAAAAAATTATACTCTCTTTATCAGTTTCCAAAGAATCCTTAAAGTACTGAAACAAATGTAGTCAATTCTGTAAATGTAGTTAATTAACAAACATATAAATAAAGGCAAAAATTAATATTCATGAAGAAAACTACTTTATCTAGTGTTTATTTTTTAATAAATTAACTGTTATTTTAGCATTTAGCATAGGTTGAAACAGGTTATGAAAGTGGAAAAGGTGCAGCAGAAGTGAAAATGTCATAGACAGTTTGAATGAAGAGCCGATCAAAGATTATTTAGCCGTCAAAGGAACATTATTCACAGAATAAATAAAAAAAATCCAAAAATACATTAAAATATGTATATACAATATATTTTCAATATTTGCCAGAAGAGGTTTATTGTTTTCATTATCAAATTTTATCTTTATGGGTATAATAGATTTAAATTCAGTATTACATAAATTATGAGATATTTCTGACGTACTTTGTGTTACATTAAAAAAATTATTTTTATTTTTAATAGAAATCAGAATAGTGACACAATATGCTAAATTAATTCGCCGAATATTCCACATACACAGAGATGAAATATTCGCAATTTCAATTGCAAAATTAAAAACATATTAGAATACGAAAGAATGAGTTTTATAAACTATATGGAAAGTACTATGTCTACAGTACCCTTGTAGCTTCGCTAAGAAAGCAAAGCAAAATCTAATTCTTGTTTACTGAACCGCTTTCTGTAGATGAAGTTTCATTCAAGTAGCACAAGCAGTATATTTGTTTTATACATGTATACACTTTGCATTTGAATTTCTTCCCAAGCAAATCTTACTCGTATTTATTTCAAACACGCGGGTAATACAAGCGCAATTTTTGATATTCAATAACTTTACCAGCATAGACATGAGTCTGTAAGTTTCATGTCTGTTGCCGAAGCGGGGAGAGAGTGGTCTCGTAAGACACGGTACTGTCAATGCGGTGGGGGCAGTACTTTGTTTAGCAACACAACCATAACAGAAAATACAATCAACACAACACAACACAACACACATAATGACACACTAACAAACGAACACAAAACGCCACAGGAAGAAGCGATGCAAATCGCGTACGCGTCAACCTCGGAAGAACAAATGGAAGATAACACACCGTTCACGGTGGTTAAAAACAAAAGGAAATATAGGAACGAATCCGATGAAGAAAACAACAAAGAAGAACACAAAATTAAAAAAGACAGGAAAGTAAATACACAAACACCAAAAACGACAAGCAAAGATACACACACACAAGCGAGACACACCACAACAAACAACACAAATACCAACACCACCGACAATAAAAAGAAACAAACAAACACAAACACTGACAACGACAATAAGAAAAAAGAAAAAATACCGCCGATTGTTATCCGGGACAAAAATGCGTGGGGCCGGATCAACAGAGAGATGAGCACCAAACGTATAAACTTCGTTAAAGCCCGACTCACCGAAGAGGGCATAAAACTGCAACCAGCAACGACAGATGATTTCCGCGCGACGACGCGCTATCTAGACGGCATAAAGATGCCATACCACACCTTCAGGCTCGAAGAAGAGCGCACGCTGAAGGTAGTAATACGTGGTATACCCACGGATTTCACGATTGAGGAGATCAAGGAGGATCTCCAAAATAAAGGTATAGAAACAATCGCGGTGTCCAGAATGCGACACCCGATCAAAAAGACGCCATACCCTATGGTATTAGTCGAAGCGTCGCGCGACAAGGCAGAAAAGCTTTACGGCCTGACAGACATATGTAGGCTAGTGATCCGCGTCGAAGCGCTGATCCGCAAGGCAGGAAACGGGCAATGCCATCGCTGCCAACTATACGGACACTCACAGTACACCTGCAGAGCAATCTTCAGGTGTGTAAAATGTGGTGAAGACCACAAAAGCGACGAATGCGCGAAAAGTCGCGATACACCCGCCATATGCGCAAACTGCGGTGAAGCACACACCGCAAATTACAGAGGGTGCATCAAAGCACCCCAACCAAGGATTAAAGAACAAAAACAACAACAACCACAAAAACCGGCGCTATTACCGACGCCGGTATCACACACACCACGAAACACATACACAACACAAAACAATACGTACGCCAACATAATAACGGGCACTAAAACACAGACGAACGCCACACAACTCCCTAAACAAAACACGCAACACACACAAAACAACACACAAAATAGCGCGAACAAAACCGCGATAGCCGCGGCCTCACTCGGGGAAATGTTGCTGGCCTTCAGCAAAACGAACCCGTCCGCGAACGACACAAAAAAATTCCTTGCGCACACACAAACAATACTGCAACTTTTTTAATGGATAGTAAAATAAGTCCAGCGGCACTCACGATAATCGCATGGAACGCGAATGGAATAAGGCTGAAGAAACAAGAGCTACAAATATATGCCGAAGACAAACAAGCAGACGTAATACTGGTATCGGAGACGCACCTACAGCCGGCGCAAAGGCTAAACCTAAGAAATTACAAGACATACAGAAGGGACAGACAAACGCCAGGAGGTGGAACAGCGATCTACATAAAAAGGAATATAAAACACACTCAATTACCGATACCAGACACGACAGAACTCGAGACAAATGGTGTGATAATACACACAAAAAAGGGTGATATCCATGTGTACGCAGCATACCTGCCCCCGCAGGCAAAGTTCAAAGAAGACGAGTTCGACGGAATACTCGACAACAACAAGCAGACCATAATATCGGGGGATCTCAATGCGAAAAACAAAGTATGGGGCTGCCAAACCGACAACCAACACGGGAGAAAACTACAAAAATACCACGAAAAGCGCGGGGTGAACGTCATAGCACCCGACAAACCAACATTCTTCCATCAAGGATACAGACCGGACATATTAGACATCGCGATCACAAATAACGTACACAACACACCGACAATTGAAACAGAGGAGGCTCTGAGCTCGGATCACAACCCAATTATCCTTCACTGGGAAATGGGAACAAAAGAACACACATACAACACAACACACACGAACTGGAAAACATTCACAACTTACCTAAAACAGAACACGCCGACCATAACACATATAAACGACAAGCGCGAACTAGAAAATGCGGTCACACAAATACAAAACACTATCAAAACAGCCGCGGCGGCAAGCACGTTCCAAATAACACACAAACACCACACGGACAAACTACCACACGACATAAAACAGCTGATTAGAGACAAAAACAAAGCGCGAAGAAAATTCCACAACACACTAGACCCGCGTGACAAAACGACACTAAACGCCCTACAACAACAGGTAAAAGACGCCATTCGCGATTTCAAAAACTCCGAATGGCAAAACAAACTCCAAAAGATTGACACGGACAAACAACACAATGATCTGTGGCGACTGTGTAAAACGCTCAAAAAAGAGCAAATCACAATCCCGCCACTCATCACGGAAAACGGGATCGCGATCACGGACCAACAAAAAGTAGAGACTTTCGCGGCACAGATAGAAACCCAATGCACGCCGAATTGGGAAAACACTGACATACGGCACATCGCGAACACACACAGACAAGTAAACAGAGAAACAAAAACACAAAATACACAACACGACGACTTTTTCACACCGAACGAAATAAAACACGCGATAAAACGCGCGAAAAATAAAAAAGCACCCGGATTTGACGGCATAAACAACACGATGATGAAAGCGCTACCACACAAAACACTAATGTTCATTCTCGCCATAGCAAACGCGATTCTAAAAATCCAAACGTACCCGGAGCAATGGAAACACGCGAAAATTATTGTGTTCCCGAAACCGAGTAAGGATCACAAAAACCCCGCGAACTACCGCCCGATAAGTCTGCTCCCCACAGTAAGCAAAGTAATAGACCGGCTATTACTTACCAGATTAACGGAACATTCCGAAACACAAAACATAATACCCGACGAACAACACGGTTTCAGACCCATGCACTCAACCACGACACAATTATCCAGGGTGACCGAATACATAAATGACGGCTATAACAAAAATCAAAAAACCGCGGCAGTATTTATCGACATAGCGAAGGCTTTCGACCGTGTATGGCATCAAGGACTAATACACAAACTACACACGTACAACTATCCTAAACACATAACACGAATCATACAATCATACCTATACAGACGAACATTCCAAATTACAATACAAGATACACCATCATCAACACACGTGCTGACGGCAGGAGTCCCACAAGGATCAATACTGTCGCCACACCTGTACGCGATATACACCGCGGATATTCCTAAACCGCAACGAGGAATAATCGCCACATACGCAGACGACACCGCGATACTGACACAATCTTTCAAAGAAGACATCGCGATACAAAAACTACAGGAAAACACAAACAAACTCATAGACTGGTGCCACACCTGGCGCATCGCGATTAACACAGACAAAACACAAGCAATTGTGTTCAAACGCGAGAAAAAACCACCCGCAACAAACCTGACAATTAAAAACACACGCATTAAATGGACAGAAGAAGTAAAATATCTAGGCGTCACCCTAGATAAAAGACTGACATACACACCACACGTAAAGAACACAATTAAAAAAGCCAAACAAGCCCGCAGCGCTCTGATGATGCTAACGGGAAAACAATCAACACTAACCGCGAAAACAAAATTACTAATTTACAAACAAATAATAAGACCAATCACAACATACGCATCGCCCATATGGCTACACGTAAATAAGACATACAAAAACAAATTAAACGCGTTCCAAAACACATCACTACGGATGGCACTCAGGGCGCCGTGGTACATGAGAAACACACAAATACACAGAGAGGCGGGATTAGAACCGCTAATCGATCACATTAAGAACCGAGCAAAGAGCTTCTACAAAGCGATAAAAACACACCCAAACGCGACACTTACACACGTAACAGATTACCCGAAAACACACCAAAAATACAGAAGGCCAGCGATGGAAATAGACAGCGACGAAAACGATTAGATATCGGAGTAGCTCAAACGTCAATGTGAGGATTAATCACGACGAAGATTGAGAGCAAAAGGGCAGAGCCCTAGCTCGAATATACAATAAAGAAGTCGAAGTCGAAGTTGCTGACTAGTGTCTAGGTGGTATGATGAGAATGAAGGGACGCTCCTGAATGAACACGGAGCGTAAAGATCACGCCTTTGTTCATGTTAAAAGGCGTCGTGTACTCTCTTCTCGGGAACTGACGCAGGTGTGGTGCGTGGGCAGGGAAGGTAACAAATTCTACGTCAGCGATTAGTGGATAATGACTGTGAGTGCATGGTACGTTGTATACGGAGAGAGTGATGCAATGCTGTTAATGATAGCGAGTCTTGTTTTCAGACGAATCACGATTCAGGTTGGATGTGGGAGACGCGCGAATCGTTGATTGGCAAATAGTAAGTAAGCGCCTAATCAATACATGCTTTCTATTATGCCAGGTATACTGACAGCAATGTATAATGGTATGAGTTGTTATTGGATTTGGTGGACGCACACATCTAGTACGTATAAAGCAGACATTGACAGATCACCGTTAAGTAGACGGGGTATTACGTCTAGTAGTACACCCTTATATGCGACGGCGCATACGTCTGCTTCGCAGTCACTACAGCACGTGATTTCTTGTAGTACAAACCTTTATGGAAGATAGCAACATCCAAGTGTTTCCTGGCCAGCTTGTTTTCCGGATCTTAATCCGATTGCATATGGACATAATCCGTTGGAGACTTCCTCCATGTATCATACAACAGTTGGTATACTGCATGCGCCATCATTATTGCTGGGATACTAGCATTCCCCTGTAGTATCGCTCGATCACTCTTCTAGTGATTATCAACTACTCTAGTTTAGTACTACTTCTATATAAAATTTTATTATGCTATGTTCACGTGTTAGAGATGTGCTCGTGTATAAATTCGAACAATATACGAGGGAGCGTTTTTATATTCGCGGAATGAGCGGGCTGTAGAGGGGTGAGTAGGCGCATTGGGGGCGTGGCCTGTGCAGCGACTCATGATTAGTATAAATACGAAGTTTCATTGTTATTAGACAGTTAGTCTTTGAGCTATCGTCAACCAAGTAACATAATCAGGAGTGAAAAGTGAAATATGGAAAAAATCGAATATCGTGCCGTTATAAAGTTCCTTACCTGGCAAGGAAAATCAGTCGCGACCATAATGAATGATATGTCATTTGTTTACGGCGACTCTTGTCCAGGAAAAGCCATGGTGTACAAGTGGCATAGTTTATTTAAACAAGGAAGGGAATCCCTTGAAGACGACCCGAGGCCGGGCAGGAGCATTGAGGTGACCACGCCAGCACTTATCCAAAAAGTTGAACAAATTGTACTCGAAGATGCTCGACTAAAGAAGAAACAACTCGCAGAAATGGTTGGAGTATCCGATACAACAATTTTCAAAATCCTACACGATCATCTCGGCATGTCTAAGGTCAGCGCAAGATGGGTGCCGAGAATGCTCACGCCGCCGCAAAAACAACAGCGCGTAGAGTGTTCGCGTGCATTTTTGGACCTCTGTAATGAAGACAAGGATGGTGTATTGAGTGGAATTGTTACTGGAGACGAAACTTGGGTTCATCATTATGAACCTGAGTCCAAACAAGACTCCATGCAGTGGCATAAAAAGGGCACAGCACCTCCCAAGAAATTTAAAGTGTCACAATCAGCTGGGAAACTCATGGCAACGGTATTTTGGGACTCGGAAGGAATATTGTTGATTGATTATAAAGATAAAGGTGTTTCTATAACCGGAGAATATTACGCTTCAATATTAGAGCGACTAAAAGAAGCCATTAAAGAGAAAAGACGGGGAAAATTGACAAGAGTTGTTCTGCTTTTGCACGACAGCGCGCCCGTCCACAAGAGCCGCGTTGCGTTAGCTGCCCTGCATAAGGTGGGCTTCGAAATTGTGAATCACCCACCCTACAGCCCAGACCTGGCCCTTAGTGATTATTACTTGTTTCCGAAAATGAAAAAAGGGTTGGGGGGTAAAAAATTTACTGCCGATGATGAAGTCAAGGAGGCAGTTTCGGCGTATTTTGCAGATAAAGAGAAATCATTTTTTTATGAGGGTATAAATAAATTAATTAAAAGATGTGAAAAATGTATCCGTCTTGCAGGTGAATATATTGAAAAAGAAAAATAATTTGGTTTTTTTATTTCCACCCCTTGTCCCCCATTCCGCGAATATAAAAACGCTCCCTCGTATTACATTAATAACACTTATTGACTAATAATAGTAACACTCATAAAATATATATCTATTTCACTAGTAATTATGTACATATATATGTCAAAGTATAGTGAACTTTAAATGATACAAGTCACAAGATAATAACTTTGTTTACAATGTACCAGACGTAGAATGAAAAATCGATTACCGTCGATAACGTTGTATTGCCATCTATATGTATTCCAGCTATTTCTAAATAATTTGGTACGACTGGTCTGGATTGATGTAGACTAAAATGACTATTAACCATTACAAAGCTTATGTTTCTTGCTAAATCCTCTGTATTTGGTAATTCTGGCCCAAAAAATCTTTTTGCAGTAATATCTGATGGCGGGTTAGATAGCAGGTTAAAACTATAAAGTTACAAAAATATCTTATTATAAGAAAGTCTACAATGTATAGATTTTCATTACCCAACATTTGTTGCAACATATATTAATGAATTTAGAAATCTCTCCATGAATGTCATTTTTGGGACGTATGGTGATAAATAAGTTGGAATATATGAAGGATTATCCGGTAAACCAATGAATGATGAAGTCCAGGGAAGGTTGACACTAGTAGTTACTGCCACTATGGGTATAGAAAACAAATACGCAAAACCAAAAAAACAATTTGTACCTAAATAATGAACTATAAGCAAATCATATTTCTTTTTGGTGTTTTTCAAATCACGAATCGTTTTGCTATTGAAAATTCCTTCACATAATTCATAACCTCCCATTGTAATTGCTTTAGCGAAGTTTTTGTAGAAAGTCGTTTTCTTTACTTCATTTATTGTCACATTTTTGAAAAGAATTTTTACAGACCCTCGTATATTTAAAAAGTTATATCTAAAAGTAAATGTTTAATTAAAAATTGCAATGTTTCGCATAGATTTGAATTTGTTTTACTTTTGCATTTGCCAAGAATTGCAATGCTAGCAATCTCATCTAAAAAAAGCTTCTTCGGTAAATTTGTTAATTCTGTTTCTAATCTTCGTTGAGGAGAAATTTGATTGTCTCTTCAACTTAACAACTGTAAAATTAAAATTAATTGAAAAGAATAGTAAAGCGAATAAGAATAATAAATTTGAATATTTAATGAAAGCAGGTTTGTTGAACATATAATAAGTAAGAGACCGTTATAGCTCCTAGCAAAAGCAAACTTAGAAATTGTTCTCTCAGTCCTTTTAAACTGTGGTATTAAAAGAAAGCCTTTTCAAACAATTCAATTGCACATCTTCGTTTGCTTTTAAAATAAAGAATGAAATTTAGTTTTAATGCATCAACTTTTCACGCTTTTTGTTTTCGTAATGACTTGTGCACTTTCTAATGCAACATTTTGTGTCTTGTCCAATATCAAATTCTTTGTAGGATGGGGTTTCAATCTCTAAAATGGATTGCAAGTTATAATGGTATTGTTATTCTTCTAAATTAACTTTAAAATCGTAGTAAATCATAGCGTGATAGTATTCCCTTGAAAGATCTATACTGTCTATTTAAAAAACGGTCTTTTTCATGATTAGATAAAGATTCGGGCTTCTTGTGAACATTTTATTAACAGGAATTTGGTTGCTCTGCATTTTATATATACAAATAACTCGAAATTTTTAGAATATTCTTCGCATATTCTTAATCGCAGTAGTCATTATATCTGTATTTATATCGTTTTTTAGGCTGGCGTTTACTGTCGTTTATTGAGCCTGAATTAAATTTATGTTCGCATACTGATTAATGGGAAATATACTCAAAAACTCATATCAAAATTATAATTTCAGGACTAAAGTTGCGTTTTTGTCTCTATACTACATACTACTTCTCCTATTTGGAAACTTCTACATCTGTAGGCGTTTCCAATAACGATTGTTTGCTTTCAAGTTTGTTCATTAAATGGATACTTCTCAATATGTATTGCTTTCCTTAGATGTTAACTTTAAAATAATATCTAATAATGATCAGAGCTAACGTTATGTCGATATTAAAGTTCGATTATTTAGAGAAGAAACTTCAAGGTCAATGAGCTTGGACGAAATTTGGTTTAAGACGAGTCAATTATGCGCTGAAGGGGCGATCCTGTTTACAGTGCCGTCCATTGTTAGTGTGTTTATAGTGTGTGTGCTGTTTTCGCTGTTTTTACTTGTTAGCTACATAATTTATATAAGAGTATTTTTTCAAAACCACTTTATCAGTTCTATCTTTATTTAACTGGTAAGTGAAAAATTATTACGATTGAAGTAAAAAATATCTACAGAAATGTTAAAGTTAGGTTAAGTATTATTTGAATGCAATTCTTCGATAAAATTCTTGGCAAATAATGTCTTAAATTATATGATAATCATCATTTGTTGTCAATAATACTTTATATACATTTGAAAATTCGTTGATTGTAATCGTACGTTGTATTCGCTGTAGTTTAATAAGATATTTAATTGATAGCATAATCGATTAATATGGATCCGATACCTGGTCCATCACGAACATTTGGGAAGAAAGGGCAGGTCATTCACAGACAAGCACGTGAGTTGATTGCACTAGTGGACAAATTCATAAAAGAGGAGGCAGTACATGGTATTCGAATACACTCCGCGCAACATGAATAGGACCAACTGCATATATGACATTTGTAGTTGGTATAAACATGGTAGCGCGCTGGAATTGTTATTTTCGAAAATAAGAGGGTTGATAAAAAGATGTATGTAGGTACCAAATATAATTTTTGTAAAAGTCAGTGCAAATGTACGTTACTAATGACAATAAGTAGAGTAATTAAACGCCACTTGAATACGACCAATCTACAAAATAAAAGATTTGTTTGCAATAACAAAATACTTTATTGTTCAATAATGAGTACTTTTGCCATTATTTCTTATAACCTCAAATAGTCGGGATGGAATGAAATTATACAGGGTTCTCAAGTAGTCAACGGGAAGTTCCGCCCAACTTCGTTTCAGCGCCTGCTCTAGTTCGTCAGCGCAACTGAATTGGGTAGCATTGGAGTACAATTTACGCGACAACCATCCCCAAACATTTTCTATGATGTTCAGATCGGGGAGAGCGATGGCCAATCGAGAACCTCCATGCCTTGTTCTTGAAACCAGCGTCGAACAATGCGCGCGGTGTGAATACTGGCATTATCCTGTTGGAAAATAAATGGCCCACCTGCCATAACGCTGGAAAAATTGTCTTTCACCTGTTGCAGCAGCTGGACGTACTTTTCCGAATTCTGTCTGCCCTTCAATATTACTAAATCAACAGGTCCGTTATAGGAAACAGCTCCCCATACCATGACTGAACCAACATCGGCTCGCCTTCGTGACTGAATCACTTCATCTTTACGTAAATCGTGGAAATAATAAGAAAACCCATCCGGGCCATCTAAATTAAACTTCTTCTCGTCACTGAAAATAACAGTTTGCCATTCTCTTGTCCACCCCATTTTTGCTTGAGCAAACTGAAGACGTGCAGTGCGCTGAAATTCCCTTAAAGGAGGCCGTCGTTTAATTTTCAAACGTTTTAAATGCGGACAGGTCTTCAGTAACTTCTGTACAGTTCTTACCGATGCATTCGTTCCAACGTTATTCGCGATTTGTCTTGCCGTTAATGCCGAATTCGATGCTTCGCGTAATATGGCTCGACGTTCTCTCTTAGTTGTAACGGCTGTTGTTCGCCCTTTAAAACGTTTTCCATAATTCTCGGGATCCCTAATAAAATTGTTCACAACCTGGTGTGATCGACTTATTTTCTTTGCAGTAGCCCTTGAGGAATACCCTTCTTGATGGAACGCTTTAATTTTTCCAATTTCTTCCATACTTAAGCACTTCTGTCGTCCCATCGTTGCACAATACCCTTAATTACAGATGTTTGTTTATTCGGATACACGTTGTAACTCGACACTCATCCGGTAGCTTACTATTAAATACTGGTCGTATCCAACCGGCGCGGTGCATTTTATATGTATGTGGTACTTACGTCACCCAATGCATAACGTTAGGCACTATTGCGCAATAATGCGTATTATTTGCCATATCATACCATTACAAACTTGCATTGTATTTTTAGTAAATGAATTGTTTTTCAAACCACCGAAAGCTTGCAACAAGTCGAGTGGTCCTATTCATGTTGCGCGGAGTGTACCATCAGAGCGAGTTAAAGTACGAGTACTGCAAGCTAAGTAGATTTCTAGAAGTACATACTATCGCATAGTGAAAGAAAAAGAAAGCATAGCTGTAGGAGAAAGACCTTCATTTTCCACTCCACATAAACAAAGACCTCGAGCTAGTAGGAAGCAGGATACACGTGAAGGTGAAAAAGAAGAGATTCGCTCTATAATTCACAATTTTTATATTGTTGAGAAACGGAGACCAACGCTAAAGCAGATCTTACAGAAAGTATGGGATTCAGGTATCTCTTTCACTGGTCGTGTCAGTACCCCTCGGAAAATAGTTATAGGCATGGGATTTCGGTAAATTATTAAAATGCTATTTGAAATACATTTACACAGGGTATTATTACTTACAGTTGGAGGAAAAATACAGGTAATAGGAAATTTTTAATGGAAAAGCATGATACTCAGTACAAAAGATATGTTTATCTAACAGAATTAACGAAATACAAAAAAGAGGGACGACCTCTTGTATATATGTAAGAAACATATATTCACAGTGGACATGTTATGTCGCATGAGTGGTTAGATACCGGATCCAATATTAAAGACCCAAAACCACCCATTGGAAAAGGTAGGCGTTTAATAGGGGCGCATGCAGGTGGTGTAATGGGTTTTATACCAAACGCTTTAATAATGTTCAGATCAGGTCAGTTATCAATTATCACGTTTGTTTTCCAATTCTTAATATTTTCCATTGTACAGGTGCAAAATCCGGGGACTATCATGATGACATGAATTCGACCAACTTTATGAAGTGGATAAGGACACAACTGCTGCCAAATTTACCAGAGCGGTCAGTGTTAATTCTTGATAATGCCAGTTACCATAATGTGGCGATAGATCTCCAAAAACTGCACTATATGAAACAATCAAAAGAAATAAACCTCTACATAAACGGTATGTACTTGATACATTGCTGCACGAGCATGGACATTGCGTTTTCCGTTTGCCACCATACCATCCTGATCTTAATCCTATTGAAAAGATCTGGGCTAACGTGAAGGACTGGGTGGCAGCTCAAAATGTTACTTATAAACTGCAAGATATCAAACAGTTAGCAGTTGACAGGTTCTATAGTATAGGTCCTGAAGAGTGGATATCTGTATGTAACCGTGTAGATAAAGTAGCAACATGCTATATGGAAAGCATGCACCTCCTCGATTCGGCTATAGATCTGTGCTTTACAGTAAATACAGAGAGTTCCGCCTCCGAAACTGAAACGAGTGCCCATGGAACTAGTGACGAGGAAATGAGTGGAGTTGAGTTGTTAGAATCAGATTGAGAAAAAACTGAACAGAAGAAATCGATAATTTTCAAACTTATGTAAATACTACATGTAAATATATACTTTCAATGTATCATTAATATTTTTTTATTTATTTATCTTATTATATTTTTTTCTATATAAGCAATATAAAATAGCAATATATTTTCTTAAACAATCATTTATACACTTTTTCCTATTAACTTTCCTTGCATATGTTCATAAAGATGTTCTACGTTTAATTAATTTGATAATTGACATTCTAGCGAAAATTTTACTTTAAAAAATTACTTATTGCCTCATCTTGTAACCTACTAAATCCTACAGTAACATATGTCCCTGTGTTATTATAATTAATATCGCTCTAAATTTTCAATTATTTTATCTGTTCATTACAATATTTCGAGTGTTTCTGTTCATTTAAAATTATTATGAATTTAAAGTTGAAATTAAACAATAATTACTAATAAATATATATGTATATATATAGATATTCCTATTCAAACCACCGTGTTACGCCTATGGTAGAATCTCGTCGCGTAGATTTTGATGAGTCGTAGTTTCTTCTCTAAATAATCGAACTCTAGAAAAGTTCGTTGCTTAATATTTGCAGAGAATTATATTGTCATGATATTGTCAAATCAATTGGTTTCTAATCTTTTTTGCCATAGTAGCACGTGTCTGTCTACTGTAAGCATTTATTAAAATTTCTCTGTTCACTTTTCATACCTGCTATATTCACAATCAGTTATTTTCATAATTCCTAAAATAAGTTTTGCAAATTTCGGTAAATAACTTTTGAAATTAAACTTCAAAATACGTTTAAAAATACAAATTGTATTAACAATTTTACAAAGTGTTCACGTCTGAGCAAGACGTCTTCCATTTTATGGTCCAATTTGAGAATGCCACGTACAATCCTAATGGAAGTTGGACTTATTCTTTGGAATCATGTATTGATAAATTTAATGGAGTATTTTCCAACTTATGCTGTTTTCATTCAACTTAAATGAAAATTATTGGATCACTTTGAAACAAGAAAACTGTATCTCTAAGGGAAAGTCAATATAAAGACCTTCGCTTCTTATTCAATTGGTTGTTGATGACATTTAGCAACGCACAAGAGATAGTCCAAAGAAGTCGTTGCGAAATATATCAGCGCAGATAGATATGCTAGTAAAAAATATAAGAATTGTGCACTTTGAAATTCTTTTTTGTTGTTTGTAGGATTATGGAAAGCGATTTGTTTGATGATAGTATAAACAATAATGATGCATAAGATCTAACCTTTTTTATCGATGGGGCTTTGCTTTATTTATCACAAATTAACAGAATTATTAAACATGGCTAACGAAATATCCACATATTTTTGGTAAAGCAGATCCACACCCGATAAAGTTCATGTAGGCATAAATATTATATTGTCGAACAATACGACTAAAATTTTTCCAAGATACTATCAATGCTGAGTGGTATCATGTCATTTTACAAGAAGTTGTGGAGCCACTCTACCATGTTCAGTTGGCAAAAAGATTTTTTCTACAAGACAAAGACTCATACTTTGCCAGAATCATTAGTATTTTTAAGGGACTTTTATGAGGATCGCATTATTAGTTGAAGTAGATGGCCATCTAGATTATTCGACTTGATCCCTTCAGATTAGTTTTTGTTTGGTAAAATTATTTAAGGAAATATTTACAGGAATAGATTACATAATTAAGATGAATTAATGGAAGCAATTGACCACGATATTATCTGAACCGTCGAAAGCCAAGATGCACACTACAGTGTGCGTTTTGAACGGTACAGATCGTGTAAGCAATTTGTTTCGTATGGGTTTTTTGCTATAGTTTCCAGGTGCGACAGTGTTTACGAAATGTGGAAAGAAGTTATACATCAACCTTAAGTGATTAAGTTAATCAACTACAGGCTCCATCAAAATTACCTACTCAATGAGTTATTACTAGCTAGCATTGCAATTTTTTGTTTAAAAATAATTTACATTGATTAAATTTTTATTAGTTAACTATTTGTGTTGCAAAATAATTCAGTAGTTTTTACTCAGTTATTATCTATACATACATGTTAGTGGTACATACCTTGGGGATGATATTTTTGATTCAAAATTAGAAACAACGTCAACTTCATGCTCACGAGTTAGCAAGCCTTTTATTATACTTTCGATTAAAATGTAGTGACTCTTGCCTCCAATGGGTGCAATGACTAGTATGTTAGCACTATTGCATATTCGCGCAAGAGTTGCTAATGTCATTACAAATGAAAACTTTATGATTAGATAATAAGCACACAATAAAAATCGAAGTTTTAATTTGTTCTATTTATTGACAATACTGAACGTAGTACGACTAGAATTTTTCGCGTTCCGAAAAATGTTGCGTTACTATAATTATTCCGTAAAATATTGCATATTTTTAGTTTTAACAATTTGTTATTTGACATATAGGACATGTTTAAAATACTATTTTTTTATCATGATCAATTACAACTACAGTATGCACATATTGATACATTATTTATCCGAATAATTATCCAGTTCGCATTCTTTTGAAATGCGTTTAAAATTTTAAATACATGATTTTATTTAAATGACTAGAATTTTAGAATATTTTAGAAAAAACTCAACTACGGGCTGGTTTAAAATTGTATAAACGCATTAAAATTTAGGAATATTAGGTTGCCGGAAAAGTCATGATATATTTTATTTATGTTCCCAATTGGTCATTTACTAATACTTAAAAAATCATCGAAGAAAATAGAAAACATATATAATTGCTTAATTTTGTATTCATTAGTTTCTTCGAAAATCTTTCATCATTTTCAAGTTTCGTAAGTGCGGCGAAAAATTTTGGAAGGTGCTAATTCACAGCCTCACCTGAGTCAATCGTTACACAGCAAATAATAAAATTAGTGGAAGTCTGTATGCTCCGGCAAGTATGGTGGATGTCACAACACGTCCTGTCCAAGATCCAATCATTTTTGGGGTGTAATCAAATTTGTTTGTGGTGTCGCTTTATCGTTATGAAGTACCATTCTTTTACGATTGATGGACTCTGTACGTTCCTGGAAAATGGATTCGTTCAATCTTTTCAATTAGCTAGAACCCATGTTTGAACGAAATATTTCCTTTCTTAGTAGGAGTTTGAAACACACGACGCCTTAAAAATTGTACCACTCTAAAGTCATAAACTTCCTATAATTAATGTCTGTTTTTGATGATGTTTGAGGTTGGGTCCAAGACTACTCTTGCACCACATTGTTATAAACAATCTACTTTTCATACCGGTTGTGGGCTTTTTTGAAAAGAATTGTTTTCAAGTCAACTTTTTTGAGTCTATAAGGGATCTAAATATCAATTTGCTGACCTATTCTAGTTATTTCATGAGATAATGAACGGTTTTACAACCGCTCGTATCGTCTATCGCGGATTTTACTCAATAAACGCCTTCGTTTTGTCATTAATGAGAGTGCAGCTCTCTGATCGACTTGTGTTGTTAAGATTGAAACCACCAGCATGAAGTTTCGTTGATTATCGGCGACACTAAAGCACTGGTACTGTAAACTTTACGTACCTTTCACAAACTTGACGCGCGTTCTACCTCTTTAATTTTTATTTCAATTTTTTGACAGTACTTGAGTGTATATGTACTTATTATTTTTGGATTTATTTTGTAACCGATATGTATATAGTGTTATGAAAATATATATTATTACTATTACAGCGTAGATTTCTCGCACATCTTCAGCCTAATGCCGAGAAACTTTTTGCTCAATCCACATATTTAAGGGTTTGAGCTCGGACTGTTCACAGCTGATATTGTACGGTTCCATGCTTCATCACAAAACGAAATTTACTACATGATTATTGATGTTTTGTGTGTCCATATATAGGTTGTTATTCAAATGATGAATATGAGTCAGATTATGAGACTTAGTCTTAATTGAGAAATTTTCTTTGACTGCTCTATAATAACTGCTTTTTATTTGTTTGTGTGTGTATGTGGACTTATTTCCAGAGTTCGATGGAGAAATTGTTTTGTTGTAATACCTGTGACTGACATCACAATCGGTGCTATTGTTACTGCTTTTTGATTCCAAAACTCTTGCAAGGGATGTACATTTTACTATTTTCTTTTGTCCTTTTTGAGTAATACCGTAAATAAATAAGAAAATATTTATATTTGAACAAACTGCAATAGTACAATCTACTCCATACAAAGCAATTTACCGACTAAAACTAAACTAAAGTCAATATGATATACAAAGATGTTCGTACAAAGTCGCTTTGGGTTTCTCTTTCGTTGCCTATCACCAATGGAAGGGTATCTGATTCTAGCAAGCGTCCGAATCCTGTACATATTGCTATTAGTACCATGTATATAAAGTGCATATATAAAACGGATTAATATAACACATAATTTTACTATAGCTTCATCTACGTCTAGATTAAACTATCAAAATTTTCTGTATGATTAGTATTTAAAATTTAAAAACGAAAGAATCATAAGTAATATAGTTCCAGTTACAAAACAAAGAAGTTGTTTAACTAAACTAAACTAATATTATACAAGGCGTATAATTTAAGGTTATATATACATATATACATGTATATATATATATATATATATATATATATATATATATATATACATATATACATGTATATATATATATATATATATATATATATATGTATGTATATTCCAAGATAAAATAGATATCTAAGAAATAAATGAAAATAAACATACATATTAAAGTGTTATTATAAAGGTGTTATGCATATGTATATACGAGGGAGCGTTTTTATATTCGCGGAATGAGCGGGTTGTAGAGGGGTGAGTAGGCGCATTGGGGGCGTGGCCTGTGCAGCGACTCATGATTAGTATAAATACGAAGTTTCATTGTTATTAGACAGTTAGTCTTTGAGCTATCGTCAAGCAAGTAACATAATCAGGAGTGAAAAGTGAAATATGGAAAAAATCGAATATCGTGCCGTTATAAAGTTCCTTACCAGGCAAGGAAAATCAGTCGCGACCATAATGAATGAGATGTCATTGGTTTACAGCGACTCTTGTCCAGGAAAAACCATGGTGTACAAGTGGCATAGTTTATTTAAACAAGGAAGGAAATCCCTTGAAGACGACCCGAGGCCGGGCAGGAGCATTGAGGTGACCACGCCAGCACTTATCCAAAAAGTTGAACAAATTGTACTCGAAGATGCTCGACTAAAGAAGAAACAACTCGCAGAAATGGTTGGAGTATCCGATACAACAATTTTTAAAATCCTACACGATCATCTCGGCATGTCTAAGGTCAGCGCAAGATGGGTGCCGAGAATGCTCACGCCGCCGCAAAAACAACAACGCGTAGAGTGTTCGCGTGCATTTTTGGACCTCTGTAATGAAGACAAGGATGGTGTATTGAGTGGAATTGTTACTGAAGACGAAACTTGGGTTCATCATTATGAACCTGAGTCCAAACAAGACTCCATGCAGTGGCATAAAAAGGGCACAGCACCTCCCAAGGAATTTAAAGTGTCACAATCAGCTGGGAAACTCATGGCAACGGTATTTTGGGACTCGGAAGGAATATTGTTGATTGATTATAAAGATAAAGGTGTTTCTATAATCGGAGAATATTACGCTTCAATATTAGAGCGACTAAAAGAAGCCATTAAAGAGAAAAGACGGGGAAAATTTACCAAAGGTGTTCTGCTTTTGCACGACAACGCGCCCATCCACAAGAGCCGCGTTGCGTTAGCTGCCCTGCATAAGGTGGGCTTCGAAATTGTGAATCACCCACCCTACAGCCCAGACCTGGCCCCGAGTGATTATTACTTGTTTCCGAAAATGAAAAAAGAGCTGCGGGGTAAAAAATTTACTGCCGATGATGAAGTCAAGGAGGCAGTTTCGGCGTATTTTGCAGATAAAGAGAAATCATTTTTTTATGAGGGTATAAATAAATTAATTGAAAGATGTGAAAAATGTATCCGTCTTGCAGGTGAATATATTGAAAAAGAAAAATAATTTGGTTTTTTTATTTCCACCCCTTGTCTCCCATTCCGCGAATATAAAAACGCTCCCTCGTATAAGATTTTAGGAATTTGTTTATCGCAAATTTAGTTATATATTACAACGTGTTTAAAAAAGAATATACGTATTACGAAATATTATTTTATCCAAACTATCGATCGCTGCGCCTTGGCTCGACTATTGGAGAAACGAATACATAGTCTAGCTCATTTAATAGTCGCTAGATGTCAGTTGTCTTCTGTTTTTCTTGGTAACCGTCATATGTTTAAAATGGCTATTTCGCAGCAAAAATCATTTTGTGTCCTCGAGTTTGCGAAGTGCAATTCCGTGATTACATTTCAGGTTGAACTACCAAATTGATCCTCCGAATGGGTAGAACATTCGTAGATGGTATCAACAGCTTGTAGATACAGAATGTGTATGTAAAGGAAAGAGTCCTGGCCGCCCTCGTGATTTTGAAGAAAATGTTGCACGAATTCAAACAGCTTTCCAACGTAATCCTTCAAAATCAACTCGTCATGCCAGTCGGGAGTTACAACTGCCTACAACAACAATTTGGTGTTTTGAGGCGTCGGTTGGTTATGAAGCCATACAAGTTACTGTATTCATGATGATGATTCATGATGCTATTGACAATGATAACGCTTTCGCACAACGCATCGTGTTCAGTGATGAATCGACTTTCCATGTTAGTAGTCTGGTAAACAAACACAACGTTCGAATTTGGGGTCTACAGAATCCACATGCAGCCATTGAACATGTACGAGATACGACCACTCCCACAAAACCTGGAAGAGTTGAAGAACCGGATCCGTACTGCCATAACATCAGCGACGAAGGACATGCTTGCCCGAGTATGGGAGGAATTTGAGTATCGGTGTGATATTGTTCGTGTCGCTGATGGAGGACATATTGAATATTTGTAATTTAAACTTGAGAGATTCGTAAATATGTGTGTAAAGTTTCATATTCGTATGTCTTAAAGTTTAATAAATATATGCATTCGAAATATGTACATATATTCTTTAGAATATACGTATGAGTATAAATGTTATTATGTTACAAAGTTTTCGAAATTTAATTAATGTAAAGATTCGCTATTACGTGAATTAATATATTAATGAAGAAAAATGTAGACTACTTCCAAAACAGAGAGAATTTATAAAGCGTCTATAAGACCCATACTATTCGCTGCTGAAACAATGATATTCGCAGAAAAAGATGAAGAAGACGTGAGTGTTCTTGACAAAAAAGAATGAGAGTCATATTGGGTCCTATGAAACCTGCTGACAGTGAGTGTGGAACAAGAATGAATTATAAAATATTACGAGAGTTTAAGGAAGAGAACATAAAATAAACGTAAATAAAACACTAAGGTGAATAAACTAGTTAAGGTACATATCCAGGCAAGGGAAAGAACAATGTAGATAGAGATGTAACAAGTGAAGCAGAATTTGAAAAACCAAAGAATAGATAACAGTAGAGACAAGGAAATCAGAAAATAAAATTAAAAAAAATTGGGGGATGATCCACTATAGACCGTCGGTTCTAGAAAGATTGAAAAAGCATAACTGCATGGAGTGGTGAGCCATTTTACGAAGACGAATCAGTAATTAGTGAACGCCCAGACAATAAAAAAAACATTTTTTCAAAGTATTCTCATTATAGTTTATTATATTTAATTCATTGATATAAATGATTTGCCGTTTCTTTAGAAAAATAGGCTACATCAAATTGTTCGAAATATGCATTAGTTTCAGTGATTATATCATCGTACAACCTAGATCTCACCACCGCACGAAGTTTTCGCGCTGGGGAAAAACGGAAAAACGAAATGTAATTTATAGATTCTTGCCATTGAAACAGTTGAAATGTGAAGATGTGAATTATTCTGAAGGAAAGCATTCGTTTGCTTTTAAGTGAGACCTTTCACGTTGTAATGCATCATGCAAATCATCTAAGAGGAATGCATAGTATTCGTCTGTTTTCATTTTACCTTTTTGAAAATAGTCGATAAGAAGAGTGAAGTCCCAAAAAATGATAACCAAAACCTTTATAGCACTTATGCCAGCCTCAATCCATTGATTCGGGTGTATAGTAGTGTATTAGGATTTCATAAATCGTTATTATTTTTCACAAAAAGTTTTCCAGACCATGTTTCGAACTAAATTTAAATTGGAGGCTGAACGATACTCCACTTTTTCCACACTTGAAAACAAGCTGGAAACAGATCGAAAGATTGAAATGAAAGCAAATTTTCGTAATAATGTTTTGAAGAATTTTCAAGTTAAAAAACGAATAGATTTTTTTTATCAGTGCTGCCCTCCTTCGTCAAGTTTACTAATTGCTGATTCGTCCATGTGCGTATATACAGAAATAGCAGTGGTCTTAAGCTTTCTGAAATAGCAATTTATACGTTAAATAAAAGAAATTCAAGTTTACTGAACTCTTTATTCCAACATGTTACATAACTATAACAATAAATAAATAGGTTTTCTAATATCAAAGAGAAAATAAAATTGTTTATATTCTAGGCCAAACAAAATAATTGTGCATTAAAATAGCAGACATGCCAAAATACTCACCAAATTTCATTTTTACTTAGTTAACTGGATTGAAACACTTAATAGTTTGTTGCTTGACCTTTATTGTTTATCATCTCTTGATACCTGTAGGGCAACGAGTTCACCAGTTGCCTACATATCTGTTGCAATTGATTGCTGTTCGGCTTGGCATATTCTCCACAGATAGTTAATATTTTGCGGGTTAGCAGCAGATACAGTCTTTTTCAACTCCACCCATAACTTTTCAATGGGGTTTAAGTCTGGTGATTGTGCCGTCCAATTCAAATCGTGAACGTTATTAGCTCGAAACCATGTTTTCGCTTTACGACAAAACATGCTTCGGTTTGTTATACTGCATATACAACCATCTTAGTGGCATTTCTTTCTCTGTATATGATAGAAACGCAGTATGTAATATGTTCACACATGTTCATGACTAGAAAATACAGTAATTCCCTCCCATAGTGGGTACTTTACCGGAAACCTTACATATTCAGGCATTTTAAATAATTTCAATATTGCTGCATCAGAATTGTCCGTTGTAAATGTTATTTATAAGTATTAATTGAGAACTGCTACTTTAATGCACATGACTATATATATATATATATATATATATATATATATATATATATATATATATAGTATGTATGTATATTAATAAGAATAAAAAGTTTATATTTTATTTGTCGAATATAAAATTGAAAAGCAATAGTTTAAAGTCTAGTTATCAATTATATAATTTAAATAATAATTTTGATCCTTTAAAATTTTTTAGTATCACGATTTGTCGTTAAATTGAAATTCCTACAAAGGGTACTAGGAAAGTTTTGCAATACAGCTTTGTATATTTAATTTTTTCAAAGTAATTTCCTCTACACTCAATACACCTCTCTATCCTCTGAAACCAATCTTTAAACCAGTTCTGCCAAGTTTCACTAAGGAGTAAGGTACACTCGTTATCCCAAGCTCGCAGAAGGTCCTCATCACTGGAAAACCGTCTCTCTTTTAGCTTCATTTTCACTTTCGGGAACAGTGCAAAGTCGCAGGGAGCAAGATCTGGACTGTAGGGAGGGTGCTCGAGAAGTTTAAATTTTGTCGTTGTCAAATATTCGGTGCAGCTGGAGCATTATCGTGATGGAGGAATCAGGTGCCCATTCTTGACTTTAGCCGCAGGTTCTTCATAGATCCAATGACTTTAGGCAGGCACTGTTCAATAAACTACTTAGCTGTGACTGCCTTCTGTGTGTCCAAAACGACGCGTTCCATAATTCCACCCGATTTGAAAAATACAGCTATCATTTTCTTCTTTATAGATCGGGATTTTCTGACAACTGCGGGTGTGTTCTCATCATCAAAGACCCAAACTTTGTTTTGAGCTTTGGCCAGCACATCGTAATAGTACAACCAAATCTCGTCACCTGTCACGATGTTGTTCACATGCCGAAATTGTCCCTTATTAAGCTTTTGTAGCATCTCCCGGCACCAAGTCACACTTTGTGTCATCTGCTCGTCAGTCAGTCGATGCGGCACCCGGAGAGAACAAAGTTTCTTCACGTGCAAATGATCATGCAGAATCGAACGAGTTGCTAGTGCATTTAGGCCTGAAGTACCCTCTATCTGTTGGTAGGTCATTCGCCAAGCATTTTCCTCACAGTAGTAACGTTTTCCTCGGTAACTGACGTTCGCGGCCTTCCCGGCCTCTCAGCATCCTCCACAATTAAATTTCCCCTTTAGAATTCTCTATACCACCTGAATATCGTCGTGCGATGTGGACTAACCTCACCTAGGGCAAGAGTCATTTTTTCAAAAGCACTGATCTATGTTTAAACCACGTGCGAAATTACGCAAAACTGCCCTTATGTCATTTCGTGACCACGATGCCATCGCAAGCACTTTACACTCTCACTGCTAATAAATAGCTGAGCCCATCGACATGGCGCGGCGGCTACTATGCGCGTATGCACATGTCTCAACATGCAGCAACAAGCAGCTTCTTACGATTCATTGTTGCGTCATATTGTAAAACTTTCATAGTATCCTTTGTATTTAATAAATTATATGACAGATACACAATCCATTAAATGTCACAGTTTTAGGTATTTTATAAAGTATCGAGATTATTGTAAAATTAGTAATTCATATTAAGATATCGATTTGTCAAATTAAATATATATATATATATATATATATATATATATATATATATATATATATATTTTAAATTCAATAGTAATCTAAAAAGGAATCTAGGCTTTGGGAAATTTATGCTCCCATAAAAATACTAATTTAAAAATTTCAATGTCAAAAATAAATGGTACAAAGTATACTACAATTGAACATATTTCTATAACCTAACACAATATGTAATTGTTTATGAAACTACGAAAATTAAATTTAAATAATATGAAAACTGTACTCCGAATTATTTGATATATTTGAAGACATTATTTCATTCCAAGAACCGATATAGTCTAGACTGATACTGAAGTCCGAAAAATGTAAGGCCTAAAATTACAGTTTTATCCAGAGTTAATATACACTTGTATCTAAGTATTTCCTAGAACGTAATGTTAATATATTATATGTATGAAATAAACATTATTAAATTAAAACAGATTTATTATATAGTATGAATCACTATGAAGTCTGAAAACACTTAAGAAAATACATTATCATTGTATCGATATATATATATAAATTTGAAACTATAATAATATTATAATCATATTAAAACCAAGTAATCAAATATAATTACATTTAGGAATCTAAAATAAATTGAACATACCGATTTTATAATTAATAGTATTTTAAATGGTTTGTCACTTAATTGTTAGTTTACTTGAACTTATTTATATTACTAGTGAAATATAGGTACAGATGTATTTGACGTATAATTCAGGTAGGAAAATAATTCATAAATGCCCAGAAGTTAATTATTACATAGACAATCAATTATACATGGCTTGATATACCAATTTAGAATTCCAATTAATTATTTAATTAGTATTTTGTTATTTTTATGAAGTTAATATATTATTATTTTGTGAACATTTAATAGATTTTGTAAATTTCTTTGTTTATTGTAATGAATTTTTTTATTAATTTCAAAAATAATATAAAATTTAATAACTTAAAATTTGACTCTGTTTTGTTTCAAGTTCTAGTTAAGATAATAATAAGATAACTCGTTTTCTTACCCCTTGAAATAAAGCATATGCCCCACATTTATACTCTTTTACTGTTTTTCTGTTTTGGAGGAAGCACGGGGGGGGGGGGAGGGGAGCTTCATTCATTGTCACCCAGTTTTAGGAACAAAATGTTCTGAATATTCAAAACAGTATGTTATGTTAAGGACAATACAGAAACGAGTGTCCTTTTTTATAAAATAGTGCTTCCTGCTAATGGCAGAATTGGAAAATTGTTTTTCAACTATTTACATGTTCTAAATATTTGCCACGATTAGCAAAGAAACACTAAGTCATAGAATGAAACAAAAATAAACACAAAGAAACTGTATCGTATTTATAAAGAAAAATTCTGCTACTACATCTTTAGCTTCTTTATTTAGTGAAAGTATTATTAAATTAACGTGTTACTTTTCTTAAGGTGAGTAACTTATATGAAGTTTATAATTCTTACTAGGCGCTTAATTTAAAATTGTATGAAAGTCATACTTTGTTGGAATGATAAAAACGAAAAGGTACTTGAAATATTTTATTAATCTAATTAGAAAATAAATTAAATATAATAACAATACATTTTAATATTATTTTATTCGCTCTTACTCTATAGTTCCACACATGCCTCGTTACGAATACTTTATTGTTGTTTGATCTTTTTAAATTTTTTAAATATAAATGTATTGCACATGCATGATACAATGTAATATACAAAAATTCCTACAGTTGAAATGATTGCAAGGAAAATTAGGCCAACATCCACTAGATAGTACTGATACCAGGGGAGGTCAGCTCCAGCAGTTCTAAGGTGTCTAGCACCTTTATGCCTGATTACATATTCCGTCCAGTAGATAGCACTGTCCATAGGAGATATCGGTCGATCTTTGAAAAGTGCCGAAGCCCGTTTTACATTTTCTTGATAACTGTAAACGAACAAACGTGTTTCGATTGTTTCGATATTTTTTCGTAGAGCTTATAGAATAGATATGAAATAATTATGTTTGGTAATAGCATCAAAATTCAAGCGCTTCAGTAGTGTGCAACTATCTAAAGAAAATATTACGCAGAGTAAGCAATTTTTTTCGTTTGAAATACCATAGTAATCAAATATTACATGTAATTAAGATTGAAAGAGGTTTCTTTAACTCCTACATTTTAAATTTGCTTAATTTCATTCTGAAAAAATATTAGTTCCATTTCTTAATTACTAAATAGCTGATTTTCATTACTTTCTTTATTAATTCTTCAATGCTTGTATACAAAGGGTACTAGGAAAGTTTTACAATATGACGCAACAATGAATCGTAGCAAGCTGCTTGTCGTTGTATGTTGAGACATGTTTATACGTACATAGTAGCCGCCGCGCCATGTCGATGGGCTCAGTTATTCTTAGCAGTGAGAGTGTAATGGCATCGTGGTCACGAAATGAATAAGAGCAGTTTTGCGCTATGATTTCGTGCGTTGTTTAAACATAGACCAGTTCTTCGAAGAAATGACTCTTGCAGTAGGTGATGTTTGTCCACATCGCACATCGATATTCATCGATATTATTAAATTTAACTGTGGAGGATGCTGAGAGGTCGGGAAGGCCACGAACGTCAGTTATGGAGGAAAACGTTACTACTGTGAGTGAATGCTTGACGAGGACAGGTAAGTGACCAACAGATAGAGGGTACATTAGGCCTAAATGCACCAGTAATTCGTTCGATTCTGCATGATCATTTGCACGTGAAGAAACTTTATTCTCTCTGGGTGCCGCATCGACTGACTGACGAGTAGATGACACGACGTGTGACTTGGTGTCGGGAGACGCTAAAAAACTTAATAAGGGACAAACTCGGTATGTGAACAACATCGTGACAGGTGACGAGACTTGGCTGTACTATTACGATAGTAGATATATAGATGCTGGCTAAAGCTCAAAACAAAGTTTGGGTATTTGATGATGTCCTCATCACCCGCAGTTGTCAGAAAATCCCGATCTGTAAAGAAGAAAATGATAGCTGTACTTTTCAAATCGGGTGGAATTGTGGAATGCGTCGTTTTGGACACACAGAAGACAGTCACAGCTAAGTGGTATACTGAACAGTGCCTGCCTGAAGTCATTGGATCTATGAAGATCCTGCGGCCAAAGTCAAGAATGGACACTGATTCCTCCATCACGATAATGCCCCAGCTCACCGCGTCAAAGCCTGCACCGAATATTTGACCACGACAGGATTGAAACTTCTCGAGCATCCTCCCTACAGTCCAGATCTTGCTCCCTGCGACTTTGCACTGTTCCCGCAAGTGAAAATGAAGCTAAAAGGGAGGCGGTTTTCCAGTGATGAGAACCTTTTGCAGGCTTGGGACAACGAGTGTGCCTTACTCCTTAGTGAAACTTGGCAGAACTGGTTTAACAATTAGTTTCGGAGGAAGGAGAGGTATATTGAGTGTAGAGGAAATTACTTTGAAAAAATTAGATAAACAAAGCTGTATTGAAAAACTTTCCTAGTACCCTTTGTAATTAAGATTGAAAGAGGTTTTATTAACTCCTACGTTTTAAATTTGCTTAATTACATTCTGGAAAAATATAATATTAGTTACACTTGTTAATTACTAAATAGTTGATTATTTTCATTATTAATTCTTGAATGCTTGTATATTCATTGAACGAACTATTCAGCATATAAAATAAACGGTCTGCCCAGTAAATTTGATACTGAAAGATAAATCATCGATGTAAATCATGAATAGGATTGCTCCTAAAATAAGTAAAACCGTATGTCACATCTATGTTAACATTATAATAAATAAATTTGGTATCTTGTATCTTAATTTGTTCATCGTGATCGGGCAGATCAAAGTGAAGCTATTGTTCAAGTTTGTACAAAAGAATGATACGATTGACGTAGACCTTAAACAGGGAAAACTCTTAAACTAGTTTAAATTTTGACGTAAAGCCTAAATAAAGCAGTACCTGAACTGTTTTTGAATAGAAATAATAATGAATAAAAAATATATATTAAAATCGTTTAAATAGTCAATAATAGTTGTAAGATATATGCACAAACTTTAACGAAAACTGGTAATAGGTCCCCAGCATTAGATGCGTTTAGATTCCTGTAGCAAATTGAAGACTCTTAGGGAGTAGTTTCTTATTTTTAAAATTTATCTTCCTTTTGTGACAAGATCTTCAATTAGCGATTAGGTATTTAGTTTCTATACTATAAATTGAATTGTACGAAAAGTCGTTACATATTTTTTTTTGTTTTTCATAGGTCATTTATGAATATAAAAGAAGGTCAATCAATTATATATTGCCTGTTTTCTTTAATAATCTTTAGCCACAGTGAATTTCATAATTTCTTGTTTGATTCATAGCCTGATCTGAGTCGAACATCATACCACAAGGTTTTCAAGATAACGAAACATGTGAAAACTTGAAGACGCAAGAGCCGATGGGTCTGCTGGATATGGTATATTTCATCCAAGATTCAACAGTTCACATTTCTTAAAACATGACATGACACCTCTAAAATTCCTTGCTCTGATGATTACCTTGGATGACGTTTGAGGCAAATCTTCAAATCGGTATCAAAATTGTTTCGCATAACATCATTGTAATAATTCCTTCTCGTCGCCTTTTACCAGTCCTTTCAAAAAAAGATTGTTATCATTATGTGTTCATAGCGATCCCAAATATTGAACTTGCGACCCAGTGCTTTTTCATATGATCGTGATCATTTAATTGAGGGATGATTACCATTTCTGCAATCTCCTTTGTCGCGTGCTGTGGATTTGACTCAATTAACGCCTTTATTTCGGTATCGACCACAGTGAGTGTCCTTGACAGAGGAGCGTCATTGAGATTAGATTCATTAGTAAAGTATGACAAAAATTCTTACTTTAGTACTCTATCTTTAACATTTTATAAAACTTTAAACACTAAAACAAGTCGCTCAATTTTTTTGCAAAATTAAGCTAGAACTGACGGTTGTCATTTGGCATAGTAGAAAGGGAGTCGCGAATGGCTCGAGTACTTGAAAAATGAACTAGCGCCATCTGAGATCGTTCGAACGTATATATTAAGATCGAACAGATTTGTCTTTAAGTTCTTTAGACTGATGTTCTTTAATTTGGTTTTCTTTTTGTTGTGTGTAGCATCCAGAGACTTGATGTAGTCATGTGGAAGTTGTCCTGATAGTGTCTTCCGCTTTTTCCCATGTGGGCAGAGTGATGGTATGTATATAGACTTTTTATGCGCTTTTTCTTCTATAAATCGCCATTCACTGCTTGTAAATTTGCAATATCTTGCTTAGATTATTAAATTATAGAATTTCATGAGGTCGAACTTGAATAAACAAGACTATGTATTTTATAACGTATTTATTTCCTATTTTTTTCGTCATCTGACGATCTTAGAGTTTGAACCTGAGGCCATATTGTCATTGATGATCCATGAATGTTTTGCATTAGTTTGCGTTAGGACATAAAAGTATATGTATCTTTTAGTGGTGAACAGGATGTTGACAAACTACAAGATAATATAGATCTGATTATTAATAGATATTATTAGTAAACCTTATGAGGAAGTAACTGCAGCAAGTGATATGTCATGTCCTTTATGCATTTCAATCTTTTTAATACATGAATAATAAGTTATTGCGTTGAATAAAATTGCAGAAGTAATTTTGAGCAACTTTTGACTTAATGTTAACTTTTATTGAGCATCGGTTTGCGAAAGTCTGGGTTTCACTGTGTGCACATCTAGACATATTAACAAACCTGGCATTATTAAGACATTATACTTCATTTATATTGAACAAAAATATGATTTTGTTGTTTGGCATTCGTACTACTCTAGGTAATTGAGTGAATCTTGCGATGATTTTTGAAGTTTGTTTGTCAGTCGCTCAGAGTTAATGGCTTATATATGGCCTGGAACTGGAAGTATGTGAATATATAATATTTAATATTTATGATGTGCAATCATTATTTGACAAAGTGAAAATAATAGTGCTAAGGCTACATATGTATATTCAAGTTTATATTTAATAATGTTCACTATTTGGAACTGATCATTTATTTACAATTATTACGAAATATAATAAATAGTCTACGTTGTTTAAGTAAAATATAGTTTTATACCTAGCTAAAATTCACATCATATTTCACACTCTAAATAACATAACATGTCAATTTGGTACATAGACTTCCGCGGTCGTGGTCCATGCTATCTGCGTCTGGGTTTCCGGTCTGGAACCGCGTCAATTGTGTATCTGCCGACGTTTCGTACCTATTTGTATGGGACATCTTCAGGGCGGGCTGAACTATTGCACTGAAACTCAAACTCAGTTTCAGTGCAGTAGTTCAGCCCTGAAGATGTCCCATACAAATGGGTACGAAACGTCGGCAGATATAGAATTGACGCGGTTCCAGCCCGGAAATCCAGAAGTAGATAGCAACATAACATGTCCATTATGAATTGTTTCTTATTTTGTTTATTAATCTACAGAAATTATCAAGTGTCGTACCTCGAGTCATATAAGAGTAGTTTTAATGCTTTTGATATTGACTCTTCAGTTATATTACCATATGGTACATGTACAGCAAAGCCTTTCGATGCACATGCTTCCATATTTAATGCTTGGTCTGCAAAAACGGATATTCCTAAAATAGGAACCGCACAGTATACTGCTTCCAAAGTCCCCATCAAACCTCCATGACTTATAAATAATTTGACATTCGGATGACCTGTGGAGATCACAGATTAATATGTAATGTAATGTAGAAATAGTATAAATTAATTTACATAATATGGCAGTTTGTGGCATCCATGTTTCAAATTGAATATTTGATGGTATGTCCAAATTTTTGGAAAATTTTTCTTTCGTGGCCTTCCACAATATTTTGTATGGAATATTTCGGAACGCATTGAAAAGACTTCGAAGAGTATCTTCCGGAAATGATTCTGTTAATAGCATTGATCCAAAACTTAAGTATATGATACCTTCTAAGTCAGTTTTTAGTGAATTATCATAATACTAAAATAAAGAAATTAATATTAAAATCGGCATACTAGTATAAAACTTAAGAATAGTTGGTTATATTAAAATTAAGTTTCGTCTAATAATTTTAAAGTTTTTAATGCCTTTTCAACGTTGTCGACCTACACCCTTCATTTAATTTCGTGCAATGTAAACTATTGTTATGTCAACGCTTTTATAGATTAAACAGTTGATTGCGTATACTAAGTATTCCTTTTATTAGTTGTTAATTTCCTTTCGGTTATTTAGTTTTGTCATAAATTTTTGGAAATAATGGATCTTTACGAAACTCAGGTTAGTTCCTGTTAAAGGAGCATGAAAATGGATGCTTCTTCCTAACTTAGAAGAAGCAGTATCGCGCCCATTTCTCCACCAAAAAACGTGATCGTTTATTGCTAGCTGAAAAAAACAGCATATTTAATCTGTATAAGCAATCAAGAATCGATAATCCTAAAATGTAAATTAGAACTATAGTAAAGAAAATGGCAATAATATTAGGTAAATTTTTTAAAATTATATATATATATATACACAGTCTGTCCCAGAGAAAACTGGACTTTTTTGAAATAAAATCAAAAGCTTACTATTTTGGTAAAAGTCATTTATTTTGCTCAAAGTAGTCACATTCGGCTTCAATACAAGATTTTGCACAGTCAATTAATATGTCGCATGAATAAGTTCATCTTTAGAGATGTCCATCAAGATCTCTGTCGACGTCTTTTGAATGGCTTCGACGTCGGCATAACGCTGTCCTTTCATCGGAAAATGTAGTTTGGAGAATAGATTGAAATCACAGGGGCCAAATCTGGTGAATACTGTGAATGATGATGAAGGTGGCATTTATAGTTAGAAAATCAGTGATAAGCGTCGAGCGATGAGACGGTGCATTATCAAACGCTAGCTACCATTTTCACGATATTGAGGACGCACTATGCCTTTCGAATCATAAAAATAAATCAACGTTGTCTTTACTTTCGACTTCCAGTCCAAACGACTTTTTTCGGTTTTTCTTCGCTTGATGCTTCCATTCAGAGCTTTGACGCTTTTTTTTATTTAACCAATTAATTTTTGATTTTACAGTATTGGGAGAAGTATAGCATTTACAGTTTTAAGAAAATATGAGAGGGAGGAAACATTGAGTAACCCGAAAAACAAAACAGTAGTGACAAACGATCTCTCATTGTTACATGCGACAATAATGTTAAAAATGACATAAAAATGTTATCTAAAGCATCCTTTATAAGATGAAGCATTAATATAATTTTGCGCAAAATGCAGAATCACCCAGATATTCCTAAAATGATTCTTCTACGTTACACTTATTAATGAAAAAAATTTATTTCAGGTAAGTAAACAATATATTGCTTATATAGCATATACTGAATCACTGAAGGTTGAAATATATGCCCTTTCCACATTAAATTTCGTATTCTGTATACGTATTTCAACAACTATGTTATCATCATCAGCAGATAATTAAACAGTGTCACACCTGGAAAACTATGGTAAAATATCTGTATGAAAATAAATTCCGCACACGAATCATACCGCTGAAAGTGGTTATATATCTACCTTAATGATTAAGTCAAATATAATTATAAAATCAACCAGAGGCTCCATCAAAATCGCCTAGCCTATATTGATTGAACGGATACCAGTTCCGCTATGGCGTAGTACACGTGGCATACTACGTTATAACCGATAACATATGTACATACATATGCGAATAGACAGTAGGTAGGCAATGATCTGTGTTGCCAGACCTTGACTAATAATCATTTGAGCACGTATTATACCTGTCAAATTTAAAGTTTACATATAACACGGATGCTATCATATTACCATGTTCATTAACATAACGATGTTCACAACAATTAATCATTTGCATAGGTTTTTCGTATAGTAGAAATATTAATTCCTTTTGTTCTAGAATTAGAGCAATTATTATAGAAATTAAAAATGGGAATCATAAAAGTAATAAATATAGTCAGGGGATCTAGCCGGCCAACATATAGTGCCCTGATTGCTAACGACATATACTTTCTGACGATATTAAGACATGATATCCCTATTCGAATTCTTATTTTCTCGGGAGCAACAGTGTACTGTAGATGCTTTATGGCTTTCGTGGAGGGAAAATGTGGATTCGTCTCTAAATAAAACGCTTCGTATAAAATTATTATTGCCAATACATTTTTCTCTCATTGATTGGCAAAATTGGAGACGTTTAAAATAGTCATTTGGTAATATTTGTCGATTTTTTTGGACCTTGTAGTTCTTATATTTTTCCTTTTTAATATATCTTTTACTGTCCAAAATTTTAAGTAGTCTATAAAAATACATGCGCTGACTTTCCTCTTTATTCTTTCCTTAAAAAGAGGATGTTAATTATACTTGTAGAGCATTTTGAGCATCGATTAACACAGATTTCTCAAATCGATGAATAATATGTATTGGGTTGGCAACTAAGTACTTTCGGTTTTTACTGATAGAGAGCGTTGCTTTATTTTTTGTATAACGTATGTTAGTGCTGTACTTTACCGTTTGTCGCGTGATACTAGTCACATTGACGTAACTTCAAAAGCAAGTAGTGCGTGATTTTTATTAAAGCTATTAGTTGTGGGTTAATTTTAAATGGAGTGCAGAGACGAACATTTTCGACATATTTTACTATTTTATTTCCGTAAAGGAAAGAAAGCTGCTGCGGCTCACAAAAAAGGTATGTAAAATTTATGGTGCTAATTGCTTAACAGAGCGCACGTGTCAGAATTGGTATAAAAAATTCCGTTCTGGAGATTTTTCCCTCAAAGATGAGTAACGTTCTGGTCGGCCTACTGAAATCGATGATGACCAAATCAAAGTCATAATTGAAGAGGATCGTCATATAACTGTTCGAGAGGTTGCGGAGAGGCTACATGTATCGCACACAACAATTGAAAAACATTTAAAATGTCTTGGGCTAGTTAAGAAGCTTGATATTTGGGTACCTCACGAAAAGAAATTTATTTAACACAAAGAATCAACTTTTGCGATATGCACCTTACAAGAAATGAAACCGACCCTTTCTTAAAAAGAATCATCACTGGTGATGAAAAATGGGTCCTGTACAGTAACATACGAGGGAGCGTTTTTATATTCGCGGAATGGGGGACAAGTGGTGGAAATAAAAAAACCAAATTATTTTTCTTTTTAAATATATTCACCTGCAAGACGGATACATTTTTCACATCTTTCAATTAATTTATTTATACCCTCATAAAAAAATTATTTCTCTTTATCTGCAAAATACGCCGAAACTGCCTCCTTGACTTCATCATCGCCAGTAAATTTTTTACCCCGCAGCTCTTTCTTCATTTTCGGAAACAGGTAATAATCACTCGGGGCCAGGTCTGGGCTGTAGGGTGGGTGATTCACAATTTCGAAGCCCACCTTATGCAGGGAAGCTAACGCAACACGGCTCTTGTGGACGGGAGCGTTGTCGTGCAAAAGCAGAACACCTTTTGTCAATTTTCCCCGTCTTTTCTCTTTAATGGCTTCTTTTAGTCGCTCTAATATTGAAGCGTAATATTCTCCGGTTATAGAAACACCTTTATCTTTATAATCAATCAACAATATTCCTTCCGAGTCCCAAAATACCGTTGCCATGAGTTTCCCAGCTGATTGCGACACTTTAAATTTCTTGGGAGGTGGTGTGCCCTTTTTATGCCACTGCATGGAGTCTTGTTTGGACTCAGGTTCAAAATGATGAACCCAAGTTTCGTCTCCAGTAACAATTCCACTCAATACACCATCCTTGTCTTCATTACAGAGGTCCAAAAATGCACGCGAACACTCTACGCGCTGTTGTTTTTGCGGCGGCGTGAGCATTCTCGGCACCCATCTTGCGCTGACCTTAGACATGCCGAGATGATCGTGTAGGATTTTAAAAATTGTTGTATCGGATACTCCAACCATTTCTGCGAGTTGTTTCTTCTTTAGTCGAGCATCTTCGAGTACAATTTATTCAACTTTTTGGATAAGTGCTGGCGTGGTCACCTCAATGCTCCTGCCCGGCCTCGGGTCGTCTTCAAGGGATTCCCTTCCTTGTTTAAATAAACTATGTCACTTGTACACCATGGTTTTTCCTGGACAAGAGTCGCCGTAAACCAATGACATCTTATTCATTATGATCGCGACTGATTTTCCTTGCCTGGTACGCAACTTTATAACGGGACGATATTCGATTTTTTCCATATTTCACTTTTCACTCCTGATTATGTTACTTGGTTGACGATAGCTCAAAGACTAACTGTCTAATAACAACGAAACTTCGTATTTATACTAATCATGAGTCGCTGCACAGGCCACGCCCCCAATGCGCCTACTCACCCCTCTACAACCCGCTCATTCCGCGAATATAAAAACGCTCCCTCGTAGTTCGAAAACGATCATGGAGCAAACACGATAAACCAGCTCAAACCACATCGAAAGCTGAATTGCATCCAAAAAAGATCATGCTGTCAGTTTGGTGGGATTACAAAGGGGTTGTGTTTTTTGAGCTGCTTCCAAGGAACCAAACGATCAATTCTGATATTTACTGTCAACAATTAATAAAACTGGATGAAGCAATCAAAGAAAAACGACCAGAATTGTCAAATCGGAAAGGTGTAGTTTTCCACCAAGATAATGCAAGGCCTCACACATCTTTGGCAACTTGGGAAAGCTTGGCTGGGAAGTGATGCCACATCCCCCATACAGCGCTGATCTAGCACCATCTGATTACCATTTATTTCGAAGTTTGCAGAATTCTTTGAATGATAAAACTTTCACAAATGACGATGACCTTCACTTGCACCTGGTTCAGTTTTCTGCTGATAAGGACCAGAAATTTTATGAGCGCGGAATCGTGCAGCTGAAAGAAAGATGGCAAAAGGTCATTGAGCAAAATAGAAAATATATAATTGATTAAAAACTATTCTTTCTTTAAAAAAATGTGTTTTATTTTATACTACAAAATCGAAAGTACTTAGTTGCCAACCCAATAATATTGTCTAATGGCAGGGAACTGGATGGTCAACAAATGAAAAAACAATCGCCCAACGACTTTTTGACTGCCTCCTTAAAATGAATAATATTATTTATTGTGTGTTTTTCCTCCTTTGTATGAATAGACTTGGCTTGGTAACGAAAAGAAGGTTCACAATTTATTTATCCCCTAATGACAGGTCCTTGTTGCCAGAATAATGATGACAATTCCCTGATGTTATTGTAATGCAGCATCTGACAATGTAGGTATTTGTGCGACATACATACATATGTACGTACATCTGTTATACATTGTATACTACGCTATAGCAAGACCGGGATCTGTTCAATCAGTATATTATGCTAATACTGCAGGTATGTATATGGATTTAGGTTACATCAGAAAGGATATGCCAATAGAACGCCCAGACATATCCCGTTAGCAATATAGATTTTAACTGTTTCCAAAGAGACAAAATTGTGGAACCATATATAATATCATACTGACAGTGACTTAAGCAGTGATAAGTCTATCAGTGCTTACTTTCAAACGGATAAATTAATGATATAGAAAATATTTGGCTAATTATTTATATGTAACTGTTTATGTAGTTTATGTTATAATTTTAACCTTTGTAATATTTCGTTTAACATCATAATAACAGACAATAATAAAGTTTATTTAGAGGTGTTCCTTTATTGCAGTGTTCTTTATTTTTTCTAAGTAACCTACATTATGGACCTCTTACTAGGAACATCACAACTTGGGAATTAACGCGGTGGTTGGTAGCACACGATGACATTTGTAATAATTTGATAATTTAATATGTATTCCTGCTTTATATTTTTGAAATTTTATATTAAATTTCAATTAATCACTATTGAAAAAATAAATTGCACTACAGTGCGTTGTTCATAATATCAAATTAAAAAAATTATATTTTTAAATATATTTGAGTGTGCCGTCGGTTCCATTATTCTATAACAATTTTAAATTAACCGTTGCTAAATGTTTCAAAAAACATTTTATGGTGTACATGTGCCTTTACAAAGTGGTGCGTGTTATTCAGATCAGAGTATATATTAATTACAAATGCATACGCAAAAAAGTAAGCATTACATATTATTTCTAATTTTTTTTTGTAAGATTTGATCCGGCCCGCGAGACATTTTGAAAAACCCAATTAAAAATATTACGCTACTTACTCATACTCACAAGATCAAGTGAGCGGGCAAGCCGAGTGGCACAAGATTATGGCTTCTCAATTGTTCTGCACTAGACGATTCTAGATCATTCCTTCATTTTGCCTATATAAGCGGGTGAATGGCCCGAAGTTCAATTCTATTTGAGCTACCGGGGTTGTAACTTCAACAAGCGAAATCCTAGCGAACTGCTAGTGCCATCAATTTGCTTTGTGACTTTGTGCGTATCTTGAGTGCTTACTAATTACCTATACTTTGTTATTAAGTTTATCGAACGCAAAGTAAACGAAAATGATGCCTGGTGGAAAGAAACGAAAAGTAAATGCAGAGGGTCGCCGGTTTCAAGAAAAATGGATTGAAAAATTCTTTTTTATCTTGCACAATGGTAAGCCTATTCGTTTGCTGTGTAATGAATCCATTTCAGTCATGAAATAATTCAATATAAAGAGGCATTACTCAACTAAGCACCCTACGCTGTACTCACTGACAGGATAAATAAGAAAAGGCAAAATCCAGAAGCTTACCGCAAATTTGGGAAAACAGCAGCAAATGTTTCATAAATAAAGAATACAACTTGATAATATTGTGAAAGCTAGTTTTATAGTTAGTTCAAAATTGGCAGTCATTAAAACCATTTGCCGAAGGAGAATTTATCAAGGAGTGTATGTTAGAAGTTTGCAGTGTTTTGTGTCCTGATAAGAAAAATGAATTTGAAAAAATTAGTTTGTCAAGACGAACTGTTGTCCGACGTATAGAAATGATGGCTAATGAAACAAAACAATATTGACTGCTCGTATGGCTGGTTTTGAATCATTTTCCATAGCATTAGACGAGAGCACCGATTTGTCTGACCCAGTTCAACTGGCTATATTTATTCGAGGTGTTAATAAAGAGTGCAGAAATCTAAATTTGAAGACGTGGGGTTGTGCGATTTCTACAAAAAATACCTCGAAGAGGACCATTTTCCGCTGCTTGGGAAATTCGCAAGGAGATTGATTTGTGCAGTACTTACGAATGCGAACAGTTCTTTTCAATGATGAAAGTTAATAAGTTAAAATATCGTACGAGGCTGACTGACGTCTTTATATCAGTGAAATTAATCCGAACATCGATGGATTAGTTTCCCAAATTCAAGCCCAAGTGTCTCATTGAATTCGGTGTCGCTATTTAACTTTCGTAGTTTGTAACAATTCCAAATTTAACGAATTAATTATAATGTTATACCTTTTTTTTCATTTAATTTTTTTTATTTTTTAAATTGTATTATAATAACATCGTTGTATTACGAGTACTTAGCTTCTCTGTATTTTGGATACCTGCTTCACGAATAATTTGCTTTACTTCTAAAGGAGAAAAAAATTGTGATTTCAGAACATATTTCTGTGTTTGTCCTAGTCAATGTGTGGTTGTAAAGAGGAAGTACCTTTTGAGTTCACCTCAACTTGACTGTCACATATAACACACTTCGCAACCTAATCATAGCTCCGTTTACGAAACATGAGAACTTGTCTTCGAAATGTCTGCAAATTTTTGAAAAACAATACAACAATATTTCCAATTTCCAATAATTCCCGTATATCGAAAACGAAGCATTTAAGCTTCATATTTATGTGAAGCTTTTTCATAAAACTAGCGTAACAATATACTCTTAATTTTCGTTCTTACTTAGGAAACACCCTATACTAGTTCTGTACTAAACACTCACACGATTTACTTAACAAATCGGCACTTTACTTTGAACACTAACACTGACTTGTAAAGTGCATATACACTGGTGCGAATCAGAACCACGTTATTGGTCTTAATTTTATCTAAAAATAGAGGGTATGTCCTCCAATTGGATACCATCTGGTAACCCTATCAATGCGCAAATCAATTGATATTGCTTTTAGTTAATGTTCAAAAGGATAGTAAAAAATGCTTGGGACCAATAAACAATATTCTGCGCCGAATTCGGATTCGTTTCTACATATTTCTCATGTTTGTGTTCTTTTCCCTTGTACTAGTGTAATATTCTGCGTCGACTTCGGAATCGCTTCTCTATATCGCTCATATTTGTGTTATTCTTTTCCCTTGTATTAGTGTAATTCTTATGGTCATTCTTTTATTATCGGTAATATATTTACATTTATGACGTTATTACTTCTTATTATTTGCATTTCACTTTAATTTATTTTAAGACTATCTTTCAATTTCAAATAATTATAGTTTAATTGGACACTACATCAAACGAAACTGCCCCTTTTTGTATAATTTCTGGTGTTATTACTTTAATTATTACTTCACAAACTTTCGTCATATTTTCAATTCTTTTGTTGTGTAACATTGTTTATCTATCTAGGTAATGGCATTTTCTTTTAATTTATAAATATAGTACATATGTGTACATATGTTAAGATTCGCAACACTCTCATATAAATTGTATCTCCATAAACCGATATTATTCTATTTGTTGTTCTTGGCCTGAAATTTCACTATACTATTCTTAATTCAGTAACCTTTCTATTTTTCTATTTATTTCTTTGAATATCTTTTCCGCTTTCATAGATAATAGTCCCATTTCATTTCGCTTATATTTGATATTGTTTTACTTCATCCAGTTTATCTATGACCTATATGGTAAAAGGCAATTTACAGAATCCAAAGACATAAGTATGTTATATGATCGGTGTTTCAAATTGCGCGATTTTTTTAAGAATAAATAAAATGTAGATGGCGCACTGTATTTGTCTGAGTATGTGGGCATTTAAAAAGTGTGATGTATGACATTTATGAAAATGGCTTCGTACACGGTACAACAACGCGTTCAACTTGTTGAATTATTTTATGAAAATCGGCGTTCTGTGAAAAGAGCTTTTAGAAAATTACGTGAATTTTGTGGTTTACATAATCGTCCATCTGAAAGTACTATTTGTCGAATTATTAAAAAATATCAAGAGACCGGTTCCGTGGAAGATCAAAAAAGGGGAAAAATACAGTCGTAGTGGTCGTTCACAAGAAAATGTTGGTTTGGTTCGTGAAAGTGTTCATGAAGGTCCTGAAATGTCCATTAGCCGACGTTCACAACAACTTGGACTTAGTGGATCAACAACATGGCGCATTTTACACAACGATTTAGCTCTGAAGGTATATAAGGTTCAAATAAAACAGGAATCGAATTAGATCATTTAAAACGTCGTTCATTTGTCAATTTCATCAATGAACAACCAGGTGATTTTCTCAAAAAATAATGTTTTCCGATGAGGCACATTTTGAACTTGGTGGCTATGTTAATAAACAAAATTGCTGTATCTGGAATGAGGAAAATCTACGAATTATTCATGAGAAACCTATGCATCCTAAACGAGTTACTGTTTGGTGTGCATTATGGTCAGGTGGTGTAACTGGACCTTACTTCTTTAAAAATGCTGCTGGTGAAGCTGTAACTGTCAATGGTGATCGATATCGTCGGATAATAACCGATGTTTTGTGGCCTGAATTAATGAATATTGATCTAAAGGATATGTGGTTCCAACAGGATGGCGTTACACCACACTTTGCACACGAATTAATTGCTTTTTTGAGAGAAAAATTTCCTGGACGTGTAGTCTCGAGGAACGGTAATGTTAACTGGCCACCAAGATGATGTGATTTGACACCGTTAGACTAATTTCTTTGGGGTTATGTGAAAAGTCAGGATAATAAAAACAATCCACATTGACATTAGCTTCTTTTCGGAAAATATCAGTTCAATTTTAAGATTATTCCTAATAACTAGATCGTCCAAAAAAGTCAACGTGTTTGTTTAATTGGTTGACGAAATCACCTACGTTGCATTTATGTGTATTAAAAATCGCGAAAATATCATCTACATACCTGATTTAAATTCTTGGAAAGTATTTAGCATTATGTTTTAATTCAACTTCAAAATTACTCATGAATAAGTCCGCTGTAAATGGAGTAAGGCAATTGTTCATTGCAGTTCCCTGTTTTTGTTCATAGAACCTTCGAAAACAGGTTTGGGAAATAAAGGAATATGTGCAATTAACAACCCTTTACATGTCCCAATTGTCTTTCTCCTCTGATTAAATCCAGAGCTTGAATCATTCCTGGTTTTTTTTTGGGAATCAAAAATATTTGAAGACCCTTTAGTCTAAACTTTTTGTTCTAACGTAGCACGATAATGACCTGTCCATGAATCTAACTGTAATACGTTATGCTTATCTCTATATTGCAAAAATAAATCTATAAACCAGTTTGTCAATAGCTCGGATGTCAATTTTCTAGAAGAGAGAATTAAGTAAAGATTCGCGAATACGCGGATCAAATCTTTCTCTTGTTTCGTTTAAAACAATATATAAACGAGAAACTAGTTCACCTGCGACAAAAATTGTTGGTAGAATTGCATAATTGTGAATTGTTGATGGCACAGACTGGCATGGAATTGTCTAGAACGTTGTGGAGTTAAACTGCGAGTTAAATGCTGTTCTAGCATGAAATCACTTTCATCAGCATTATATAAATTTTGCTTGTCATAATGTTCTATATGTGGTTTTACTTTATTTACGAAATTATGTGGATATTTTGTAATTCATCTGTACTGATCCCATATGATCTACATTACTAAATTTGTTAATTTTTCGCGAAACTATTCATTAATTCCTCTTGAAGTGTTGTATCCATTTTTTTCGATGTGTTAAAGTCGACATGATCACCATCATCAGATGCTTCGTTTGTCCACCTACGTGGATCCATACCGTGAACAAGAGCTCCCAATTCCATAGCTGGGGCAACTAAATACCGAGCTGACATTTACAATAATTCTTCTCATCGAATTCCTCCTTATTCTAATGCTTTCTTCCATCTATAAAACTGCGAGACTGATTGAACCTTACTGTATTTGCTCTGTATGATAGATAGATGAAAAAACTTTTCTTTCCACTTTTCCAGTAATCAACAGCATTTCGATTGTAGTCTACAGTAATAACAGCTGTAGTAATAGTTATTGTAGTTTCATCTAATACGACGTTTCTTCTTCTTGCTGGTCTTCGAATGTGGGGGTTGAACTTTATCAACACATTGATATGTGTGAAGGCGGTATTTATTCCAGCGTAATCTCACTGTCCATTTCAAAACTTTTATAGCTTTTATAAACAAGATGCAAACATCTCGTCGGACGCAGACTAATTGCCTCTTATCTAATTGTTTACATTTGAATAATTGAATAAACTTAATTGTTTTAAATAAAATGCTCTTATTATTATTGTTATTATATATGTAATTTAGGGTTATAAACATCCTATAAGTACGTCAGTACATACTAATACAGAATCCCGCGCACACTGTTGTACTACGTCGGGGTGCGGAAAAAATTATCTACCTTAAGAAGGGCCTTTTAAATAACCTCTGTACTATAGTCTTTCTCTGATTCGAAAAATATTATAATTGTATCATAGATTTCATTTGCAATTTTTTTCGTTTATACTCACTACTGTACTTGTAGAAATAATGCGTTCAGTCAATGTGAAATTCTTTCATTCAAATGCTCTTTTCGTCACCAATTAGCAATGTGTCGAGCATGTTTACTAAACATTTAAAAATGTTAAAGTAAAATATTGCTTCAGGCACTAATACTTTTGTGTTAAATAAAAAAGTATTGAAATAAACACAATAATATTGCTTGTACATGCTTACGCCTTTCTTGCAAACATAAATGCGTAGTTCTTTCCTTTCGGAATTCTTTAAATAAGCAAGGAAATAATATTCAATGAATTCGAAAACCTTTTGTTCCTTATCTGGAATTTCTCATAATTTAGTCCAGTATACATTTATAGTTTTTTCATTGAAGTAAAATAACTTGACATTTTTTTAAGTATTTTCTTTATGCACTACTATATTTATGTAACTAATTATTAGTTAAACTTATGAAAAAGTTACGTTAAACAGCTTGTCGAAATGAGAAATTCTGTTTTCTAGTGAGTTAATTCCTGCTTTATAATATCTGTCATATTTCTAATAGATAAGAATATTTTTTCAAATTATCTTCTTTCTTGCATAAACTAGAAACTGGCTTAAATAACTAAACGTCTTTTTTTCGTCAACTTAGTAAGAAAAACGATAGTTGTTAACGAAGTAGGCTTCGATTTGTTCCCGTTTTCTGTTGAATAAAGTATTCGCTAGATTTAGCACCGTCGGATTACTACCATTTTCCATACCTAAATAGTAGGTAAGAAATTTTTACGAGACAATAATGTTAAAGCTGTTCTGGATACTTATTTTAACACTTGAGATTTCTGAATTTTATCAAGACATAGAAAGGCTTATCGCAGGTCCATATGTATCGAAGTGGTGGGGGATTAACTTCTTTTCTTTATTTTTATTCTACGGACTTTTCAACCCACCCTCGTAGTATGGTATACAATTGAAATTATTATTCCGTTTTTATTTTTATGCTTTTTATAATTTCCATATCTGTGCAATAATAATATGATAATAATAGTGCAATATACAAATACTACTTACATTTATTTATAGAAGCGATTGAAAAATGTAATTTAAAACGATTTACAAGGTTTAATAAAATGCTGTTATTTCCTGATTGATTTTTTGTTATTAAATTACATGGTTTTAAACAAATTACGAAGTTAAAGAGCAAACAATGTATTACAGATTATAGAATTTCTGAAAAAAAATAACATATTTACTATTACAGAATATGTGTGTATATTTTGTGACACAATAGGCAGTTTCCAAAATCTTTAGTAACTACACCATGGGAAATTTCATCTGCCTGTAGTTGATAGCACTAATATCTTCAGAATGGAGCATTTTTATCTTCTTGTATTGATGAAACTTTTTTATATTTATATGTTCAATGAACATTAAGAAATTGGGTTACAGTTGCCAATGATAAATATAACTGTAAGCAGTAGAATCAATATTATGTTGACGGCAATTAAGACATTCTATTATCAACTGCGGACAGATGTCACTGCTCATTTCATATGTGTTCTTAGTAAATCCGTGTCTCTTTTCTTCTGGATTTCAGCTTATTTTTTGGATTTTCCCGAGTCTTTAAGGTATAGTATATGTATTTTTATGATTATAATTAGGAAAAGTCTATTATCCAAGAAGTTGACATTGAGTGTCTACTTTTCATAACAAACACAATATGAACTTGCCAGTTTTGCAAAATAGCTTCTCAAATCGTAACATATCCTATTCTATGGTAATTGTATGCTGGAAATTATTTACTTTTAAATGATGAAAGTGAAACGGATATCCATGGTATTTGCTTAATGTGAAGTGCTTTTTGCCGAAAAACTTTTTTGTCAATGATGTCATGTCCTTGATGCAATATTATTGTAAAAGTGGTTAACTTTTCAATGCGATCATACTATGTGCATATAAGCAAATGTCCCAACCTGCTTTAAATTGTCCCGCTATCGTTGATTAATTTGAAGCTGTTCTGAAAATTTCACGCCTATGGACATTCATTGTAGTACTTTTCGTCCTTGATTTTGTTTTTTTATAATTATATAATATTTAAAGAACATATTACTGTGTCTAGTAATTTTGTGAATATGCTTTACATTTTAGTTTTTTCATTTTCTTCAATTGTTGAATTTTAATTGTTACATATTTTTAATCTATAATTTTCTTACATAATTTTTTTTTCTTACATACTTATGAAAGGCTACACCATTTATTTAATATAAAACAGTTTATTGCCAATATTTTTTTACAATCAAGTGCTAGAAACTTTAATGTCTTTCAGGCAAAAATTTATGAAAATAAATTAAATTGGGTTCTTTGAAAATGCGTTTAAGTCACTTATTAATACAAAAGAAATGAATAATCAATTATCGGTTGCTCGATATATAACCCCTTTCCACAATTAACTATTTGCAAATTCTGTATACGCATTTCGACAACCAAGTTGTCATCAAAGTTTTGTTATCTTCGATAAAGTTTTGCTATCTTTCAGTGAGCTTTATAATTTCTTCTTCATAGAAGGATCCATCTTTATCGGTAAAAATTTTACAAGGTGCTAATTCACAGCCTCATCTGCATCAAATATTAAAAATTATTGGATCTCGAAGAGGATATGCTGTTGCCACCGCCACAATACTTGCGCCTTCAGGTTGTGGCAGAATTTTCAAGAGCGCAAAACAAGTAGAAATCTTAAGCCCACAAAGTCTGGCGAGTATAGTAGGTACGGCAGCACATCCCTTCCAAGATTCAAATATTTTCCAAGGGCGATTAAACTTGTGTGTGGTCGTGCGTTCTTGTGATGAAATAGAAGTACCATTTTCTTACGATTAGTAAACTTTGGATACTTATGGATGCTGGCTTCGTTAAAACAGTCTAATTACTAACAAATATGCACTTAAATTAATTGTTTCGTTCCTTGGTGGAAGCTCGAAAAACACGACACGACACCTCTAACATCTCGGCACATGGAGAACATAACCTTCTTCTGATGCTATGACGTTTGAAGCGAATTTTTAGAGCGGGATCAAGACCACATTTTTGTAAATAATACAATTCCACTATCACCATAAACTTTGCACAATTTTTTACAACCTTTATGCGGGTTCTTCTCTTTACGAAAGGATAAGAGTAAAATATAAAGAAAATGTACACTTAGATTTTCTGTTTTCAACTTTTCCTAAAATTTAAAATATTCACCCCAATGACCTTTTTTCCAAAATAAAGTCAGAATGGCCAGAAGCGAATGACTATCACTTTAAAAAATGAACTAGCATCATCTATTGCAAAAAAATTTTTCATATAAGAAAACGTGATGAAATTCCTAAGCAAATATAATTACTGAAAATAATAAGTATTTGAAATTTTCCATAAAGGTGTTTCCCAGTTTCATACAGTTTCTTTACTTGCCTTTGATAATGTAGTATTTTCATTTATGTGTAAACCTGCTACTTCAATAAAATTTGGTACTGATGGTCTGGACATGTGAACACTGAAGTGACTGTTGGCAAGGAGTAAACTAATCACTTTACTTACATAGTTATCCTGCGCTTATGTAAATCGAGTATGCATCTTTGATATGGTATTCCATACATGCAACGAAATTTAGGAGGACATGTTTACTTAGGCGAAACTTTATAGATACTTCATTTAATTTTTGTTTCATCATGAATAATATGCCACGAATATGTTGTAATAAATTAATTGTTCTTAATTTTTCCTGTTATTGGATTACTGCCTTTGGGAAATAAATATTATTATTACTATTACTATTCACGAAAATGTACGAAGAAATTTCAAATTTTAGGCAATGTGTAAAAGAACATCCGAATAAGTTAGCAATGTTTGTATTAATGATTGAAACGAACCACGTCGACTGAAGGAATTTAGGATATCTGATCTAACAAAAATTAGTGATTGTTAGTGTTAGGTAATAATTGGAAATAACACTAGTAACTAATAGTAAAAGGAAGATATCATAAGACACCTTTTTCTTCCTTTTTTGAATTATCACAAATTTATTCCTTTTAAATAAATCACACAACCTCATTGATTAATTTAGTTGCTACATTGAATTCATTTGAAACAGATCTCTGAAAACGAAGCAACCAAAAAGTTAAAAATAAGAATACACAAAATTGTTCGGAATGGATAATTGATACAGTCAACAAGTATTCATTATGGAAAGTCATCAAAACATTAAAGAGAAAGCAATTGTAAATTCTTCCAATAGGTGATAAAAATTATCATTTGGTAAAAAAATTTTGCCATTTTCATAATACAAAAGATGTGCTGAAATGGTGAATACTTTCTAAGGTAACTAACGTCGAACCAAATGTAGTATTGTTACCTAATGGTATTCCTGGAAATTAATTCCATTCTTGGTTCCATAAATTGGAAACACCGTATCGATGATAGATTCCTGTCTTCTATAGCAATTAATAATGACTCCAAAAATAGTTAATGAAATATTCTGAAAGTACCCGTTTTTAGTTCTAATACAAAATTAGAGTTCGGAATTCTCTCAATTAATTTAATTTAAAATTTAAAATATTCACCCCAATGACCTTTTTTCCAAAATAAAGTCAGAATGGCCAGAAGCGAATGACTATCACTTTAAAAAATGAACTAGCATCATCTATTGCAAAAAAATTTTTCATATAAGAAAACGTGATGAAATTCCTAAGCAAATATAATTACTGAAAATAATAAGTATTTGAAATTTTCCATAAAGGTGTTTCCCAGTTTCATACAGTTTCTTTACTTGCCTTTGATAATGTAGTATTTTCATTTATGTGTAAACCTGCTACTTCAATAAAATTTGGTACTGATGGTCTGGACATGTGAACACTGAAGTGACTGTTGGCAAGGAGTAAACTAATCTTACTAGCTAGTATTTTTAAATCTGGTAAATCGGGCCCAAAGAAGTTTTTGGCAATAATATTTGATTCAGTCACCGACATTACGTCATATCTGAAAGTAATAGTTAGTACAGATTTTTCGAATATATTACGAGCTGAAATATATCTTACCCAATTTTTGATATAATATATACAATCGTATTGAAGACTCTTTCCATTAAGGTCATAGTAGGGGTAAATGAAGTCAAGTAATTTGGAATATAAGCTGGATTATCTGGGAGACCTATAGAGCATGTATACCATGGTAGTATTACACTAGTTATCATTGCTACAGTAGGTATCTTAAATAAACGCGAAAAACCCAACATGCAGTCCATTGAAAAAAATTCTGTTATTAGCAAATCATATTTTTTTCTAGTGTTTCTTAAATTTCTTAGAGTATCTGTTTCTAACACGGCTTTGCAAGCTCCAGGTCCTCCAACGGTAAACAAGAGCTCCATAGTGCTCAGAACGTTTTTGTTAACAACAAAATTAATAGTCATGTTATTTACAAAGTTTGGAAAATTACCTTTAATTGGTATGTCATTATATCTGCAAACAATGTAAGAAAAATAATGTTTGTATACGCAAGAATCCTGAAGAATTCATATCTTATATAAATATTGCGTGCATATAAACTATTTACTAAGCCTATAATTTTCAAATGCTTCTATTAACTGTAATTTTCATGACTGTATTATTATGTAATTAATTATACATATATGCATTGTTAATAGATAATACACAAAATTGCTGAAATTTTAGAGCGTAAGGTAGTCATTTAGAAATCAAGCGCTTATAAATATTTTGCATATCGGGATGTCTATTACATTTTCTTTTAAAAATGTCGTTCGTTTCGATTACGCACTATTGAATAGGAAAAAGAGTGTTTTCACATAGAACACTTTTTAATTTTATGGACGCACGAAGTAATATATATTTTTAAACCTTATTTTCTTTTGGGAATTTTAATTGACTTTTGATATACATTTTTGCCTCGTCATTTTATTTATTTTGTACAATACAATGTATAGCAACTTTTTTAAATATGGAAATTAAGTATAAATAACTACATTGCCAAAGTAAATGTACCCATCGGCTCTGACCGTAAAGCTTTTATCTCCCGACTTTTCGGTTTCAGGAAATGTCTGACATACCGACAGATTAATCACATTCCATAAATAATTTTGCAACGATTGGTTGAATATTTAAATAAATAAGTTTGCGTTAGAAATTTATCTAAGGAAGAAACGAACTGTGAAACTAATTCTTAAACATTTTTTGGTCGTTTAACTATATTTGTTCTTGTTATAGTCTACAGAAAGAGAGAAATTTTTAAATCATCGAGGATTTTTTACATTGTCGATTACTAATTTGAGTAATTTATTACATTTTCTAACTTTTGAATTATAAGCGGTTTCCATCTCTAACGTAGCACTTGTTCCATTTTCTCACCAAACCACCATTGCTTTATTTCTGATCGAACCACTCTCACCAATTTGGCTACCGTCGTACAAGGTTTAGGTGAAAAAAGCGTGGACGCGTAAATGTAATTTACGCGGACCTTTCTAAGGTTTTCGATAAGATAAACTACGAAATAAATATTGTTGCACAAATTTGGCTTCTTTGGTCTAGTTTGTGTCTCTATCAGTCTTCTTCATTCTTATTTAATCCGAAGGAAGTGCTACGTGACTTATAATGGATACTGCTTCAATGACTTCATTCTGACATCCGGGTTGCCTCAAGAATCAAATTTTGGTCCTTTAATATTTGCATTGTTTATGAATAATTTGTTTTCTCAGATTGATTATCCTATAGTTGCGTATGTTGACGACATACAATTTTTTATGGATATTATATCTACTAACGATGCTAGTAAACTTCAATATAATGTAAATTCTTAGTTGAGTGGTGCAAACGCTTTGAATTAAAGTTAAACATTGAAAAATGTTGTATTATGACCTTTTCTCGGTCTTTCACATCGATCCATTCATTTAACTATGTCAAAGAAGATTAACTGATAAACCTGAGCGAAGTAAAGGGTCTTGGGGTGATATCTGACTAAAGGTTTATTTTGAGGCCACATATTGCGATCATTTGTTCTGAAGCTTTCAAATCACTGGGGCATTTCATGCGTATCTTCAAGTATTTTAATGATACCACTTTACTTACATAGTTATCCTGCGCTTATGTAAATCGAGTATGCATCTTTGATATGGTATTCCATACATGCAACGAAATTTAGGAGGACATGTTTACCTTGGCGAAACTTTATAGATACTTCATTTAATTTTTGTTTCATCATGAATAATATGCCACGAATATGTATGTAATAAATTAATTGTTCTTAATGAATTTTTCCTGTTATTGGATTACTGCCTTTGGGAAATAAATATTATTATTACTATTACTATTCACGAAAATGTACGAAGAAATTTCAAATTTTAGGCAATGTGTAAAAGAACATCCGAATAAGTTAGCAATGTTTGTATTAATGATTGAAACGAACCACGTCGACTGAAGGAATTTAGGATATCTGATCTAACAAAAATTAGTGATTGTTAGTGTTAGGTAATAATTGGAAATAACACTAGTAACTAATAGTAAAAGGAAGATATCATAAGACACCTTTTTCTTCCTTTTTTGAATTATCACAAATTTATTCCTTTTAAATAAATCACACAACCTCATTGATTAATTTAGTTGCTACATTGAATTCATTTGAAACAGATCTCTGAAAACGAAGCAACCAAAAAGTTAAAAATAAGAATACACAAAATTGTTCGGAATGGATAATTGATACAGTCAACAAGTGTTCATTATGGAAAGTCATCAAAACATTAAAGAGAAAGCAATTGTAAATTCTTCCAATAGGTGATAAAAATTATCATTTGGTAAAAAAATTTTGCCATTTTCATATTACAAAAGATGTGCTGAAATGGTGAATACTTTCTAAGGTAACTAACGTCGAACCAAATGTAGTATTGTTACCTAATGGTATTCCTGGAAATTAATTCCATTCTTGGTTCCATAAATTGGAAACACCGTATCGATGATAGATTCCTGTCTTCTATAGCAATTAATAATGACTCCAAAAATAGTTAATGAAATATTCTGAAAGTACCCGTTTTTAGTTCTAATACAAAATTAGAGTTCGGAATTCTCTCAATTAATTTAATTTAAAATTTTTGATGTTAATCAAATAACTAGAATTAGTATAATGTTACCTGAAATTTTTTACATAAATGGTAATTGACTTATTAGTTCGTACGCATCACTTACTACTTTATTAAAAGGATAATAATATTCTTAGCAAAGGCAAAATTACTTGAAATCGTGTTTTACAGACCGACGTATGATTTAATCACTGAATAAGTGTGTACTCATCCTGCAGCTGATTTCAATTGATTTCCAAAACTGCTTTTGTAAATTTGTGGCATATTACCAAATAAATATACACTAGAATATATTAAAAATGTAACAGTAAAGATGTTTTTACAATTTTGAGTAGTAGACAGTGTCCGATTGAAATTTTGTTACTGATTAAATTTAAAGCACATAGAATTACAAATTCTTCAGAAAGGAATATGAAAGTTTCGCTTACTGTTTTCCGGATTATGACTTTTACAACTTTAAGCGAGATTTATTATGCAGCCAAAACATCAGAATTTGGGAGTAGGGGTTGATAACATTAGTTCTTCTTTAGCTACAGTCAGTTACAGATTTTGTAAATTTTTACATGAAAGGTGTACATTAGAAAATGAACTAAAGCTTAAATGATTTGCAGTAACTGTTTGTGCTGAAAACATTATTGCTTCAGAAAAGTTAATTAGGAAAAAAGAATTAGACATAGGTTGACCTGGAGAAGGTATCATTTTAGAAAAACGTTTGCGCGAAAGGAAGCTAGTAAGTTAACAGATTTGATTGTGTAGTGATCGCTTAAAGTTCGACTTGCATGAAATTTTATTACACCATGAAAAAGTAACTCCACATACAACCGCAAAAATAATATAATAAACATCCACCAAGCAATCCATATCTTGTCCCTGATTATTCATATGTAGCTATTTATTAAAACTTTGATATGTGTTAAGCGATTTTTTTACTTTGTTGAATTTCAGCTCTTTTTTTGTAATCAAAGATTTCCAAAACCCAAACTCCGACCTTTTCTGTGCGCTAAATTATGATTTACAAAATTTATTGTCGTTGTGGATGTACATTTATAAGAGAAATTAACATAAACCCTGCCATTATAGTAGTTATTATACTTATTTTCCAACAATTAAAATTACTTATCTTATTTCATAATTATGTATACGATACATAATACTCATATCAACAAATAACAGTAAAGAAATTCATGTCATATTAGATCAACCAGAATACTTGGAACTACTAATATTAACCAAAAGAAAAACAATTTACACCAGGAAATTAACCTAATCTACAATTAAAATTAAAAAGTAAAGAAATTAAATCTGATTGATAGAAAATAATGATACTTACCCAGGTAACTTTTCTTTTAAAGGAAAATGACCAATGACATCTACGTTATGACCTTTTAATGCTAGGCCTTTAAATAAAGCTTCAAACATCAAAAAATGACTTTTTCCATTTAAGGGAGCAATTCCAAGAATATTTGCGGTGTCATATAATCGCAGTTGAGATATGATAATCAGCATATAAACAAACTTCATTTCTGTTTAAGCAGGAATAATATTAACTGAAATTAATTTTACTTGTTAGACAGGAAGAAGAGAATAAGTGTACGTTAGACAAACGTGCATGTACTAAATATATAATAAATATATAATTCTCAATTGTGACTACATATTATGTACTCTATGATTTTATGACTGTAAATTGGACAAAAACATTTCTTAATTATATATTTATATACATACCTATACAGTGTTTGTTAAAATAAAAGACGTAATCATTTTTATTTTATTTTCGTGACCTCGACATTAACATTTATGGCATGAAATTTCGCCGAGTAGTTATGATTGCATGTATTCCTCAAAGGCTTTGAGCTTCTCAATTATCGCCCTTAGAAAAATAAATTTTATTACGCGAAATTTAAAAAAAAGTTATCAGTTGGATGATTATTATAAATTTATAATTTTTTAAAATATATAAACTCGATTAACTTCCTAATGTGATATGTTCATACCTCTTTAAAAGACAGTCTACGGGCTAATAATTGTAATATAAAAATATATATATTGGGTTGGCAACTAAGTACTTTCGGTTTTTACTGATAGAGAGCGTTGCTTTATTTTTTGTATAACGTATGTTAGTGCTGTACTTTACCGTTTGTCGCGTGATACTAGTCACATTGACGTAACTTCAGAAGCAAGTAGTGCGTGATTTTTATTAAAGCTATTAGTTGTGGGTTAATTTTAAATGGAGTGCAGTAACGAACATTTTCGACATATTTTACTATTTTATTTCCGTAAAGGAAAGAAAGCTGCTGCGGCTCACAAAAAGATATGTGAAGTTTATGGTGCTAATTGCTTAATAGAGCGCACGTGTCAGAATTGGTATAAAAAATTCCGTTCTGGAGATTTTTCCCTCAAAGATGAGCAACGTTCTGGTCGGCCTACTGAAGTTGATGATGATCAAATCAAAGTCATAATTGAAGAGGATCGTCATATAACTGTTCGAGAGGTTGCGGAGAGGCTACATGTATCGCACACAACAATTGAAAAACATTTAAAATGTCTTGGGCTAGTTAAGAAGCTTGATATTTGGGTATCTCACGAATTGAAAGAAATTCATGTAACACAAAGAATCAACTTTTGCGATATGCACCTTAGACGAAATGAAACCGACCCTTTCTTAAAAAGAATCATCACTGGTGATGAAAAATGTGTCCTGTACAGTAACATAGTTCGAAAACGATCATGGAGCAAACACGATAAACCAGCTCAAACCACATCGAAACTGAATTGCATCCAAAAAAGATCATGCTGTCAGTTTGGTGGGATTACAAAGGTGTTGTGCTTTTTGAGCTGCTTCCAAGGAACCAAACGATCAATTCTGATGTTTACTGTCAACAATTAATAAAACTGGATGAAGCAATCAAAGAAAAACGGCCAGAATTGTCAAATCGGAAAAGTGTAGTTTTCCACTAAGATAATACAAGGCCTCACACATCTTTGGCAACTCATGGGAAACTATTGGAGCTTGGCCGGGAAGTGATGCCACATCCCCCATACAGCCCTGATCTAGCACCATAAAAATTATTCTTTGTTAAAAAAGAGTGTTTTATTTTATACTACAAAACCGAAAGTACTTAGTTGCCAACCCAATATATGAGACCGAATAAACTCTATAGTGAATGATTGTCTTCCCCACTTTAGAAGTTCCTTAAGTGGAACTTCATTTAGTTTCGTATATTTATTTTTTATAAATTTGTTTTATGCGGAAAATGACGGAAAGTGTAATATAAACAATATTTTCAAAATTAATTTAAAAACTTTTTCATTGGTAGAAAAGGGGAAAATAAAAAACTTAAAAAATTAACTCAAGGTGACAATGTTTGTTTGACATTTCTCACTAACTGATTTTTCCTCAAAATTAGACTCCATTTGAAAGGAATAAATACGATACAATTTTTAAAGGTACATTAACTTTTATACAAAATGAATTCCTTGGCAATATTATTTTGTATTTGTCGGGACGGGTTTTTAGCAACAGTAAAATCAAACTTTGAAATAAAAACCCTACTTCGTTATAATTTATTTAACCATTAACTATGTCGATAAGAAAAATAATAATGAATATCCAAACACTAATCGCAAATTAAAACTGATTAATATCGGTCTTCGCGAATAAATGTGTGTATTACTAGTGAACTCTCACGCAGGATTTCGGCTGCTGATATACACATTCGGTGAATATTTTATTCTGGAACGCGAACTTTACCGAATTATCCTAACTTCCTAGGAGCGTCTTTTTCTTCTTTTTTCTTCCATGTACAAAGTGGATAAGATCGGTTAACTATATTTAGTATCAGGTATGTCTCACTGATGTTTAAAATATTTAACCCATCTTATCCATTTTGTTCATGTGTGTACTAAAACAGTTTCTTTAAAGAGTGTTTCTTTCTGGTGATAGCGAAGAAACATCTGTACGCGTTCCTTTTGTTGGTAACGTTGTCCGTCATATATAAAATATACTAGAGCTTCCGACCTAAAAATCATTTATAAGTTGCAGCATTTTGGCTAAATATTTTTCAAATGGTACTATCAAGTTGATTTAATCTACTCTAGTTCATAGCATTTTTATTGTGAACTTTTTGGAACACATATAGTCTGGGATGTCCGAAAGACTCATCTTTGGATATTAGTAACTTTCGCGTTTCCGAGACTATGGGTCTATGTTCTTGATGTGAGCAGATGAATAAAATAGTTATCGGAAATTGTCTAAATACATTTCACTCGGATCATGACAGAAATATGGAAGACTGTCATAAGCGCGTTATATATTTTGCTAAATTTAATTTACATTTAAGCACCTTTATTGTTTTATTGTAAAATAGTGGTAATTGAGGGAAGCTGATTGGTTTAATTTGCGACTGTTTGACTTGAGTTAAATTGCTAGAAGAAGAATTATTTTATTTAATTTTAGTTAAGCAATAAGTACGTGCGTTTAATAAATATCTTTACTAAAAACAGAACTTTCTCCCTTTCATTTGACAATATTATCAACTTTAAACAAAAGTTGTTAAAGGAAAAGCTACACAGCCAAGAAGAAGAAAAGAATTGCCTTAAATTTGAGAAGGAAGAAGCGTTAAATAACTGCCTTATAATTCACATTCATTTTCAACTCCAATCACGCAAAAACGTGGTACAGGCCCAAAAAAACACAACACAAGGTAAACTGGAAATCGTTAGTTCGATAATTTCTAATTATTACGTTATTGAAAAGAGACGTCCAGTACTAAAATGTACGTTTTATTAGATATGCGCATATATCCATGAGAAATACTAATATTCGTATCATTGCAAGCATAAAACATACGTCTGAACATATCTGATGGCTCGATTAATTTTGTTGGTTTCGTGTAATATTATTTTGACTGTGAATATAAGCTAATGTAAAAGTATATTGACAGATGGCAAAAAATTTCTAACAAACATAGTAATATAAATGGATACCTAAGATGTTCGAATAAAGCAAAATAAATTCCTATAACAAATTTAAAGATACAAATAATATTATTAATAATAATATTGTTATTTTCGTCGATGAATCTTGCTATGGAGCTATAATACCCTAACCTAAAGATGATCATATGAACCCAGGATGATTTAAAAAATCTATTTCTAAGGGAAACAAATTATTGTGCAGGTTCAAGAAAGATAGAAAGGGTTTATATCAAACAGGCTGCCTTTTATTTTCAATGAAATCGATTTAATTTAAATTCATAAATTCAAAATTTAACAAAGGTATTTACTTTATTATATTCATGATGAAAAATATTTAGTGAAATAATCAAAAATACGAGTAAATTTGAGAGAAATTATTTTGTAACCATTACAGACCTACAAAAATTGCTTACACGATGAGAGAAATATTTATTAGGAAATTAATACGAAAAAATCTAATAAATTGATAAAATTCAATAAAAATGAATTTTTGAGTTACAATAAGGAAAGTAGTGTCATTTAAAGTAATAGATGTAGAACTTTTGACGAGGCAAAGATTGAGAAAGTATTGTATATGGATTAACAATGAAAAAGAAAATGGAGTGGATTATATATATATATATATATATATATATATATATATATATATATATATGTATATATATATATTGTATATAACTAGGGTGTCCAAAAAAGGCAACGCGTCATTGTTTTCTTTTTCTACTGTAAATTTAATCGTCGGAAATTTTGAATTTAATTGCTTGACAAAATCTTCCAAGTTGCATTTAAGTGTATTGAAAATCGCGAAAATAACATCTACATATCTAATCCAAATTCCTCTGATTCGGGGCCCAACTATAACTCATGTCTCTTTAGTCTCTTGAATGACAGACAAGGGAGAGTGCAATAAACCGCATCTAGATATTTGTCTTTCCATTGCCCTCTTTTCATTTTTCTGTTGTCCTTTATCTTAGTTTAAGACGAAAACACAATATTTTTTTGAAAAAATTTTGTGAAATGAATATACAGTGCGCCTTTTGGCTTCCAACGGTACAGATCGTGTGCAGAATCTGTTTTCGTGAGGGAATTTTTGCCGTAGTTTTCCAGGTGAGACACTGTTTAATTATCTGCTGATAATGACAACTTACTTGTCGAAATACGTATACAGAACACGAAAATTAATGTGGAAAGGAGTTATATAATCAACCTTCAGTGATTAAAGGAAATGAAATAAAGACATTAAGGAAAGACGAATGGAGAACAAATTAAATATTTCGTAAAAAATAGATATACATAAAGAATAATTAAAAATAAGACAATAGCACCAGTAGTAAAGTAGTAGTAAGGTTAATATTAGGGGCTTGGGAAAATAATTTTCAAGAAAAAAATTTAGTATATGCACTTGTGCTGAGAACAAAACAGGGGAACTAAGTTACTGTTATATTACTGAAGAAATATGACATAAAAATACAACAGTTATAACATACAAATATAGTGATTGAAATTAGTTTATTTAGTTAACGAATATGTAAAAAATATACCGAATTGGAAATCTCTTCAGTATATGTACTTTACTTAATATGTTCTTCCAACATACGAGCTGCAGCAAAATAATAGAATAATAAAAGTAATTGTATGATATTGGACAGTAAATAACAGATGGATGTAAGAAGAAATTTAGAACAGAAGAACTTAATAGAAAAACAAGAATACAAACGAGTAGATGCAAGACGAACTTGGAAAATTTGAAGACGCTTGAATTTCTGTTGGGAAATAATAGAAATTCAATTAATCCTGTGTTTTAAACAATAAAAGTTCATCGATACGCTCATGCAAAAAAGTGCTTAAGAATTGGAAGAAGCAAATTTCCATCGGTATTAATTTGTATCAATATTCTTCAATATGTATTTAGGTAAGACTAGCATACCTGCGTATTTTTAGTTAATTTGTTATAGTATAGTACATTTTTACAATTTTCTTCTATTAAAATTACTAGCATTAAAGAAGATAATTTGTTTTTAGAATATTTATTCTACAGAATATATTTCTCTTCATTTTGATGGTTTCGAAACATTATTAAAAAATTTCCAAGTATATTAGATAACAGATGATTTATATGTGCCCCCAGCTAGAAATCGCTTAAGCCTATTGGTTTAACTATTGTTAGGTATTTGTTGGGATGATTCTTTGCCAACTGTAAAATCAAGAGTCGAAATAATACAAACAACTTTTTAAAAATTTACCCTAACACTGAATAGTTATTGTTATCAGACCGGGTGTTCTATGACATGATTTTCACAGCTTAAGGATGTGTTACTGAAGCAATTTCAAATTAAAAACGTCTAATGAACATATGCCAAAAACCCTATTGCAACTTAGCTACAAAGATTTGAAGTTTTAGATAACCCTACTACGATAATGCAAGTATTACGTACCGTTGTTGTCTTCGTTGTTATTAAAAGGTCAGAGTGTCTGTGATACATCGTACAGTTTGGCTGTAAATCAAGTTTCAGTTTAGTGTTACATTTAAATACACTTATGCTATAGGTATATTAATTTCTGACTCGCAATGTGCAAATTAATTGCGCTATTAAGATTTATTTATATATATTCGCAGTAATTAATAAAGTTGTTATAATTCATTATAATCGTATTATAGCAAAAGTCTATGTACTATATATGTACACTTGTGGCGATTTGTGATGTTTACAGGGAAAGTATTCTTCACATTCAAGTAAAAATTTATAAATGTATATTTGTTCAAATTCGTGAACTAGAATAAATATAGTGTTTACATAATATAACTAAGTACACTTTTATCTAAGAGCTTTAGTTCACTATATAACATACGCTTTGTTTATTTAATTTATTCAAAGTAATTTCCTCTACACTCAATAACTCAATACACCTTTCCATCCTCCGAAACCAATCTTTAAACCAGTTCTGCCAAGTTTCACTAGGGAGTAAAGCACACTCGTTGTTCCAAGCCCGCAGAGGGCCCTCATCACTGTTCACATGCGGAGATTGTTCCTTATTAAACTTTTTTAGCATCTATCGGCACCAAGTCGCACGTCATGTCATCTGTTTTTCAGACAGTCGATGCGGCACCTAGAGAGAACAAAGTTTCTTCACGTGCAGAAGATCATGCAGAATCGAACAAATTGCTGGTGCATTTACGCCTGAAGTACCCTCTATTTGTTAGTAGGTCACTCGCTTGTCCTCGCCAAGCATTTTCCTCACAGTAGTAACGTTTTTCTCCGTAACTGACGTTTGTGGCCTTCCCGGTTTCTCAGCATCCTCCACAGTTAAATTTCCCCTTTGGTATTATCTTTACCACCTGAATATCGTTGTGTGATGTGGACAAACATCACCTAGTGCAGGAGTCATTTCTTCGAAGCACTGGTCTATGTTTAAACTACGCACGAAATTATAACACAAAACTGTCCTTATCGCACTTCGTGACCACGATGACATCGCAATCACTTTAGACTCTCACTGCTAATGAATAACTGAGCCCATCGATATGGCGCGGCGGCTACTATGCACGTATGAAGATGTCTCAACATGCAGCAACAAGCAGCTTCATACGATTCATTTTTGCGTCGTATTGCAAAACTTTCCTATCTCCCTTTGTATATATGTATGTTTGTCGTTTGTTAAAATAGCTTTACTACTTGTGAACAGTATATTTGGTATCTTGTAGCTTAAAAACTTAACGCGATAGACAAAAACTGGGGGATTCGGATGCCAAAAGTTAGTTAAAAATAAGTATCAATGAAATTTGTGTTTCCCAGTGTAATTACTACTACTGCATATTTTCTGACAGAAGCAGTAAAATGAAGTAATGATTCGGTAGTATTAATGAAAATAAACGTATGGAAACTTCCATGACATAAATTTTCATTACGTGATGAACGCCATTATTAGCAACACTGGCGAATTCGACCTTCATAATTAAAAAAAAAATAAAAGTGAAATCATAGCCAAAAAGATATATGTTATGTTTAATATTTTGACATTAGCTAATTGTATGAAGTTTGGGTAACTTACGGAAATAAAAATGGCCTATTGTTTTATTAATCTCGAGATATTTCACTAACAACTTTTCGGATATTTATTGTGAATTAGTTAATAGCGAGTATTCAAAAAAAATTTTACACATTTAAGTATAGGAAGAACTTTAAAATTTAGTTAAATTATTTAAAAAATTAGCTCAGACACGATTTCAAATTTTCAAGGAGTACTTTGACTTTGTTTTGCAATGACGAACATTTAAAGATATTGGCTGTTATCGAAGACAATTTTGTACCTTTACCAACCGAACACATTAATTTTCTTAGCGGCATTGTATATAATTTTTAAAGATAACTTAAGGGACTTCGTGGTAAAATTCGTTATAGTAAATTTATTTTTGATTATTTGATTGCTTAATAAAATATGCAAGTTGACCAATAACATAGTATCATGCATGGGCCAATTTGGCAGCTATCTGTTGTGCTACATTTGCGTCTTGGAATTAGTACAATGTCTAGTTTATTGCTTGTTATTGTGGGATATGTAAGAATGTTTCGGTTTCAGATCAATTACATCATTATTTGTAGTTTATTCTTGTACCCTGGGTTAAATGTGTTTACTAATTTGTATTTTTTACAAGATTCTTATGTATTATTTTACGGATATTGTCATGTGTTATGTATTTTGTGTGTTTGTACATTTGTAATACTTTCAATTGATTCTGATATTTAGTGACATTGTCTGCATATATCACAAATATAGTGCAAAATGTGTACACTTATTGAATCTAAGTTTCAGAAAGATATTTAGTGAAAGAATATTGCCTGCAAAAGCAGATGTCCTAAATGTTCCTCCCCCATGTTTCTAAAAGCGCAACTATTATATTAGAATAAACTTCTCTAATATTATCATTAAATTTTTCGATTGTGTGTCGTGTCGTTATGAAAATCGTGTTCCTCATCATAATCACTAGACGTGAGTCTATAGATAACTTGAATTTTATATGAATGTATAGTAACAGTTTCACAACGGATTTCTTAGGTGTGTTTGTATTAGATGTCAAATATGTGCAATGCAACTTCAGTTCTTTTTGTAAATGCCGTGTTCCTAGATTTACGAACAATCAACTGCATTGCATCTGTGAAATTTATCACACAGGCATGAATCTGACCAGCCAGCTAATCATATATACGTAAGATTATATATAGCTGGTGCAAGATTATAAAGATGTTGACAAAGATTCTGCAGCTGCTCGGTTTTAATTTACCGCTTCGAAATTGATTTTCGATAATATAAGCTTTAATTACAATCAGATAAAAAAATTCTGCTTGAAAATACAATAAGTATAAAAATATTACTGAAAAAAATAAATCGTGTTTTTTAATATAGCTTTATAATCAATTATGGATTACTCTAAGAAAGAATTTTACATTACCCATTTATCACAACAAATTTAAGAAGTATGTTCTTACATATTTGTGATAATTGGTACGCTCCACATATATAGTTTACAATTTAAAAATTGTGTAGTGATTGATGAAATTTTTTATATCCTGATATTCATAATTTCGCTTCTTTATTTTACTGTAATGCATTATAAATTTGTGTACTAACGTTCTTTGGTAAATAGAGAAACATATAATTAAAAACCAATAGATCTTTCTTTCACAAATTTGAGGAAGAAAATATCACAATGAAAAATACAAACAAATTCGAAAGAGTTCAATCAAAGGCGTTAATGAAAATTAAGTTGGCGTAATAAGAATAACAAACATAGAACCGAAACTTTACAAGCAAGTAAAGATGAAATCACTATGAAAATCAAATAATATAATGTGAAATGGCATCAAGTGCAGTTTAAATATATGCTTTTAGACTTAATTGTGTTAAAAGCAAACCGTAAAATTATCTAAAATCATTTTAAAATGAAAGTGATTGCAATAGCAATGTAAGGAGAAGTATTAAGCGGCAAAATAAATCAAGAAAATTTAGAACATGTCAGAAGTTATAAATACCTAGTAGTTGTAATCAGTAATCAAAGAATAAAAGATGCAAAACTAAATATCAAAGAGAAATAAATCAATCTGTACATTCCAGCATATACCAATAACAAGCTTCCTTAACCGTAAAGAGGTCAACAAAAACATAACCTTAATAACAAAATATCATGTAATTCCCTGTCTCATGTACGCCTGCAAGAATCAGGTACTTGCACAAAAAATGGTTATACGATTACATGAAACATTTGTAAGAAATATTTTTATTGAATTATAAACATAGAACATAGAGGAAAACTAGGAACAAATCCAAGAGGGAACGTAATTTCTAGATTCTGAAATTATTTTTTGAAAACTGTGGTTCTCGACAACGGCAAGGCAAGATCTGCCATTATCAATAGCACCAAAAGACAATATGCTTTCAGATAGTTGATTTACAATCCTCTTTCTGCAGAGCGTATCATATCAATTGGAGTCATAATAAAGGAGGTAAGTATTATTCCTAGACGAATTTAGATATATGTCACAGCCAGATAACACGCTTATTCTAATTTGACGTGAACACGGCAATAACGCACAATATGCCCAGGAAAGGTTTCAATAGGAGGATAGTGGCGTAACAGTATTGGCCGAGATAATTTCTTACTGCTCTAAGATAATTGAATGAGGGTCTGCAACACATTGTTCTTTCACATGCAGCATCAGCGGGAGAAGAATTCATCTTTATAGATAATAATGCTAGCTGTCTTCGATCAAACCCCTTGAACATCTGGATTGATAAAGTTGGTATAGAGAAAATGGAATGGCAAGTCAATTCCTTATATGGCAATCCAATAGAACATGTTTGAGATTATGTGAGGAAACTCGTTACTGCACAAAATGTGCTACCAAGAATAATACGGAGACTACGAATTATTGCCAGGCAGGAATGGAATATGATTTCCAAAGAAGCGTTTACGGTAGCCGATCTATACCTTTAAGGCACCAACGTTTTCAGATATTCGTGACGACCATATATATTATGAATCTCTACTTTTTTAAAGAATTATTGTAAAAAATTTCTGTAAAATTGAATATTTCAATGTTTTATATAAATAGAGATGTAACATTTTATACTCCCAACAAAATCACATTAGAACTTGCCCGAACAAGTTAAAATATAGGTGTTTAGCTATTGTCAATAGATTAACTTAGTCATTTATAACAAAACTAAGGGAACAAAACTGAGAAATAATTTCAAAAGCACTACAGTTGTGATCATGAACTAAAAATTAAGTATGACAATTATGGGGATAGTTTTCCATTTATAATGTTTTATCTATGCTATTGCTTTACATATTACATAAGAATAAACACGATTAATTTCGATATTTTAAAATAACATATTGTCAATGTCTAAATTATTTTGAGAAATTATTATAATTATGCTACTCGGGGAGCTTATTATTTTCATCTAAAATGAAAAAATTCATTATCATTTGCGGTTGATAACATAAAGATGTAAAGTTTATCACAATTCTTCCCAAATGTAAAATGTATTCACACTTCGAAGAAATACAAAGAGATAACTTTTTCCGCCTATTGCAAGTCTTTTAATAATGTAATGGTATTTTGATTATACACAACTGACTTATAATCAAGGAAAATTTATGTAGAAATTTAATATGTAAATTATAGTCTGAATACATTTTTTAATATGTCGTTTGTATCTATAATGCATTAAAAATAAAAATATATATAATGCACTTCAGAACAATATATGATGATTACTCTTAATAATTCTGTTGGTGTCTAAGGAGTGAAATAGTAAACAAAGACACTATTCTAACTTTGTGCTGATCAGTGGTTACTGGATGGTGTCGTGATTAATATTTTGAGGATGAGGTTCAAAATGTGTAACAAAATGACAAACCAGTGGTTGTCAATTGGTAGCTTCAAAGTTCGTCGAAATTATTGATTTAGAATGTCAAAACTCAAATTAGGCGGCAGAAATCGTCGAGTGTCAAAAAATTTCAGTCACACCAAATGCGTTCTACTTTAACGCTTAAACGGAGAGATTTTCTGAATATCCACTGTTTCCGTTTACCCACATCTCATCACTAGTAGTACATAGGCCAAAATCACCCAAATCGAAGAACTTCTATCGAACTTAAAAAGGCAATGATTTTTGATATAGAGCTCTGTCACAAGACACAGCATTAACGACTGACTTTATAAAATGTGGTAAGACAATCGATTCAAAGCGAACCTCTGGATATGTTAAGTTCTAGTTGAGTATTATCGTATCGTAATACTCTTTCCATATTCCTACTTTACCTATATCCTGAAACTTACAAATATGTTAGACACCAAACAAAAAGTAAAAAAGTGCAAAGTGCATAATACTAAAATATTCTTAAAGTTCTAGGGTTACGTATATTGTAAAACTAAATAAAATAACGGAAGATTTTAGGAAGGAAAGAAGATTATAAATACATGTCTAAACTTTACTTTCTTATTAATCACATATATTGACTCTATGAAATGTGGTAAGACCATCATAGTATCGTAATACACGCTCTATACTGCTTCTCGATTTTTAGTTGTCTCCTGCAGCTTAGATTAGATACTAAGCGAATAGTGAAAAAGTAGTCTTATATAATTTTATAGTACCTGGCAAGTACAGCCATTCATGTGTATCAAGAAATTTGTCAGCCAAGCCGTTTGTATTTAAATATTGCAAATTTTCGGTTGTAAATGGATTTAGTTGTTCAAAGAGAACATATTCTAGACAAAAACAACCATTGTGTAGTTAGGAAAATTCCCTTATTATCTAGTTTGGGGCAGCTACTTGCTATTAGGATCTAAACATAGATAATGAAATATGTGAAAGCACTTCGAATAATATCCAATTTTTTTTTAATTTGTACGTGCTCATATTAAGAACTCTATTAAAGACTTTTAACAACATACTGTGAATTTTATTATTAGTTTAACTTTTTGGTGAATTATTAAGCTTTGTAGTTTATTCGGAATGGGAAAAATGAAAGATATTAGTAGCGTGGATAAGGTTAGAGACTTTATTAAAAACAGCATGTATTCGAACCGACAAATACCGATAATGCAAAAAGTTTTTCGTCCTATAGTCGATCGAATATCTATTACACTAATTCAAGAAAGTAGTCCCTGAACATCGAAACAAATCTGGTCAAGTATAACCATGAATGACACTGGACCTCGTTTTTTGTGGCGAGCACCATAAATTAAGTGCAATGTAGTACATTAAACTGTATTCTTACCTTTTCTAAATTCACTAAATGAAGAAAGACATTTTCATGTGGGATAGAGCGCCGTGCCATACAACGAAATCGATAAAAAATCTGTTTCAAGAGCATAACATGCACCTTTTAACAATATTCATTAATTATACTTAATAACTCCCTTATTTGAATGTAATTCTACTATTATACGTAGCAAATATCCAATAAAAGGTTTTGCCCAAGTTAATTTTATTGAGATAAATATACTTATCTACATACATAAATTGTAGCATGAAGTAAATTTTTTATTTATGTTAATGTTACAATTATTTTGAAGGTAATTTTGATGGAGCCTGTGGTTGATTAACTTGATCACTGAAGGTTGATATATAACACCTCGCCACCTTAATTTTCGTATTCTATATACGTATTTCGACAACTAGGTGGTCATCATCAGCATATAATTAAACAGTATTGCATCTGGAAAACTACGGTAAAAATACCCGTACGAAAAAAAATTCCGCACGCGATCCGTACCGCTGAAAGCGTTTCACATGATTTTTAGAAATTGTTTCCTTTTTCAATGTCATTCATCATCAGTAAAACAATTTTTAAAAATCATGTAAAACGAATGTACAATGTACGTTTTGGCTTTCAGCGGTACGGAAGGCGTGCGGAATTTGTTTTCGTATGTGTATTTTGACCGTAGTTTTTGCTGATGATGACAACTTAGTTGTCGAAATACGTACACAGAATACGAAAATTAATGTGGCAAGGGGTTATATACCAACCTTCAGTGATCAAATTACAATTATTTAAAAATGCATCTGAAATCTTGTTTTAGCGTTGCCTAACTTATAACTATAATAAAAAAAAATTGAATAGCATATTTCTTGATTACTTTGTAGTAGTACTATTACTTCAACATTTCATGATTGAAATAAAATTTTCTATTTTACTTTTGTCCTAGATGCCCTTTTCAACTCAAATTATCGTTGCTTCCGACGATTTTTTACGCGCAACTTATGGTGATGTAATATGTATTTCTTAAATTGTGATTACTCTATCTATAGATTAATTTGCCAGAGCGGGAACAGTTATATTGAATAAAAAGAAAAGCTAGAGAACATAGGATGAAAGAATACCTACATAGCATAAGAAGAAGAAACTTGAACCTTCTATGTAAGTTTACTACTTTGTATGCCTAATTATTCATATAAACCGTTGCTATATATAGACACTGCTATTAAAAATGTTTGAGAAAACACGTTGTCAGTTTTAATTATCATTAAGCCAATAAATTTAATTTGAGAAAATTGAATCATTATTTTATTTTAATTAGTTTCACAAGTGTTCAGCTACAATTACGGTTTGTGCAAAATGTTTGTTTCTGCTGACGTAATATAATAAAGCATTATCAACAAATATAAAAATATGCAATGAAATTGAAGAGAAACTATTTCCCTACAGGAAAAGATTGACTGGGTTTATTTTTAAATAATAGGTATAATAGTTTTGTATATGAAAATACGAACAGAGGTTTTGTTTGTTGTTAACAAAAAAAAATACTGTATAAAAAGTAACTATAAATATACGGTTCTTTACAATACAATAGTAAATAGACTTATTACAAAAATATTCACGTTTTATCTATTAAGTAAATTTAAATTTAAATAATTGTAAAAGCGAATTTTAAGAGATATTTACTTTATCCAATTATTTATTAGTACATTAACATCACCACATTAAAAATGAGAATTTTCTATTATTTACAGTCGTTATTTAATTGAAAATATATTTTCCTTGTTTGGAAGATTAATACAAATATGCAGTAAAGTTATACGTACCCCTTTTTCTAGTTTCATTCATCCAATTATTTATTAGTACATTAACACCACCACATTAAAAATGAGAATTTTCTATTATTTACAGTCATTATTTAATTGAAAATATATTTTCCTTGTTTGGAAAATTAATACAAATATGTAGTAAAATTATACGTACCCCCTTTTTCTAGTTTCACATTGATGCACAAGAGAAAAACATGGCACTGGCACTCAAGTTGAATATGTGACCAACACAAATATATATATATATATATATATATATATATATATATATATGTATATATACCAAATAGTCGGGATATATATATATATATACACCTACAGGAAAAGATTGTATATATATATATACATAAATGTGTGTATTTATGGAAGGTTGAGGAAAACATTTATTATACGTTCATAAATATGTGTACATACAGAAATTTTAACATATATGTAAAATTTCTACATGATCATACCATTAAAAAGTCCTATTCATGTTGCGCGGAGTGTATATATATATATATATATATATATATATATATAGTATATATACCTATATATATATATATACACCTACAGGAAAAGATTGTATATATATATATATATATATATAAGGCTGTACATACAGAAATTTTAACATATATGTAAAATTTCTACATGATAAAAAGTAGATAAGGCTATAGTAAATTCGTAGGTATATTAGAATAGGGATGTAATTGAAACATTAAAAATTTTTAGTAAATACTTATGTCAACATTATTTTTTAAATCTATCAGAGAAAAGAGAAAAAAATGCTTAAGTACAACTAACCTATGTAAAAATATCAAATTGCGAAATCGTTTTAAGAACATTGCAAGATGCAAGAAGTCACTGTGATTGTTCAAGGAATTATTTCCCCCAAAAAGATAAAATTATAAATAGAACTGTTAATCTGTCTTGTAGGCTTTCGCGGGGCAAAGAAAGTAGAACTGAGGTTGTCTTTTTTGAAATTAATTGAACTAGTGTATTTACCGATGAAACGTATTTCAATAATATTACGTTTATGTAAGTTATGTCCTACATCCAAAACACAAAAATGTTTTGATTGCTTATGTTGCTATGTGGGACAGATTATGGAATCGAATTACAGCTTATGAAAATTACATTCGAAAGAAAAGTAATTGTCGCATTACTTTTCTTTAGTATGTCATTTTTATAAACTATAATTCGATTTCCTCGTTTATATCACGTAGCAACTGGAACTATCAAAACAGTTTGTCAAATAGACATAGAATTAACTAAACGATTTATTTCATCTGACTTTGACCTATAATTATTAACTTTTTTAGTAGATAAACGGTAATTTTTAAGTTTTTGTGATATTTCAATAGAAGAATAAGTTTAGGTTAGGAATAAATTGTAGTTTTTTTATAAAAGAAACTGTTGTCCGTGACTGCAGACGAATGAAAGGCAGAATCATCACTTACATGGTGTCATGATAGTGAAAAAAAGAAGTTCTTTAACGAGTGACGACGGACAATGGTTTTTTCTTAAAATTAAACTAAATAATTCCATTTTTTTTGTTGTGAAAACTGAAATGTGAAATAATTAAGATTCTGTGTCGAACGGATAAAATAATGTTAATTTTATATTTAAGCAGATGTGTTTATTTGAAATTGATAGAAGGTTCAGAACTTGAAGATTTAAAAAATCAATCAAGCTTGACAGAATTGGTAGAATCTCTTATAGCTTTGATGTTGGGAAAGATAACACTTTCTTCAAACGCCGTCTCAACAGTGAATATGAGCTTAGAATTGTAGTTGTTGAAAATGTCTAATGTACTATCTATTTTCTTAGATGGCAAAGTCACAAGTAAGTCGTCCACATATTGATAAATAAACGGAAAATTAATCTCTACAGAATTCTGAATATGATGTAATAAAGGATTCATAAGAATTTTAGCAATGAAAGGGCTAAAACAAATTATTAAATGAAAAATAAGTAGATTTAAAACGAAATGTTATTATTTCCAAGAAAATGATTGTAGAATAGTAGTATGGGGAGCAATAAAATGGATGTGAGTAGTTCCGAGTTTATTCAATTGCTATTATATTTCTTTTATTTGGCAGTAACAGTGGAAGAATAAATTTTACTAGAATTACGTTTGTTTATATTAATTTTATAATAAAATTTGCCTTGTAGCACAAAAGAAGACGCATTTGTACTGAATGCCTATAGAAATGAATAGATACTTTTATCTGTGTAGTATCGGCGTTTTATTTTCATTTTAGGTTCCTAAAGGGAAATGAAACGGATATAATTCGTGAATTTTATCTGTTGTGAAGCTTAAATCTGGGTGTACATATATTGAGAGATAGACTCAGGTGTTTCCTAAACAAACTCTTTATTTTTTTACAGGTTTACAATGTAAGCAGTAGAGTTAAATATAGAATATGCTCTTGTCCTTGATTTCCCCCAGCGAATCGCAAAACGGGTTAATTCTGATGCTTGTGATCATAACATGTAGAAATAATTAATAGATGTCTTAAATGCAACATATCATCAGAAATCTGTGTTTATAAAAAAATTAAAAGGAACATATACGCGAGTAAATTAAATTTCAGAAAATAAGTAGAATATATCAACTACAAATTAATAAATTAGTTGTATTGACTTAGCTTTGTATTAATCCTTCTACTAGAACTAAATCTGTTCATGATAATTATAATTAAGATGTATAAAATAATAATAGTGTTTATCGTCCTGGACCCTTGAATAAGTAAATAATATAATTGATTACATGTTATATGTGGTTGATTATGTTCATATATGCGAATATTTTAGTTTAATTAATATTTACTAAATTCTAATATATGAATATTTTGCCTATACGAGGGTCAGTTTGCCAAAATTTCGGAATTTTTTATGAAACAACATTTTATACGCAAATAAATGGTTTCATTAATTTTCGAAATGTCCACTATTATATATGTTACTATGTACTTTTTTACACGTTCAAAACAATCACTGAAACATCTATTCCACTTTGAAGTTGGCATACTCAATATGAGTGACTCGAATGCATTAAGGCTTTTTCGGTTGTTAAGCAATTTATTTGTGATTGAGTGAAAAGCCGCTTGGGGTGAAATCTATTGATTGGTTGAATCTTCTATAGTTCGCAAATAATTGATTATTGTCTGAACGGTATGAGGTGTACAGTGGTAAGCAAACGAATTGTTATATACCATTTCATATTTGCTATACGATGATCCTCTGGAGCATATGTGGGCAACCACAGGTCCGCGGGCCGCATCCGGCCCGCTGTAAGATTTGATTCGGCCCGCGAGACATTGTCGTATTATTTCTTGTCTGATATCTATCGCTAAAAATTATGAACACTACTTTAAAATGCACTACTTTTAAACGCGGTCCGTGAACGTATTTGCAAATTAAAGTTTGGCCCACAACATGTCAAAGGTTGCCCATACCTGCTCTAGAGTAATTATAGCAACATGGCTAGAAAACATACAACCATTTATTTAAGTACTTCGCGATTGAGCTGAACTTTTATTGGCAGAAATTTATTTTTAATACTTAGATTGTCGATAGTTGCTTTGTTTACAATTCCTAAGAATATATCCACTATTCATTACCTGTAATGAAGACATAGACATGTCAACAATATCCGTGATTGAATTTCTCAGCTCTGCTTTGTACTATGTAATGTAAGTAAAAATGAAATTGATGAAGTTCTGGCCGAACCCTAGCGAAGCAATAATGAAAAGAAATTGTAATAAATTATGAGAATCAAAAGTTTAGGACATGTGGAAAGCAGAAATATTAAATATTAGTAATAAGAAAACAGGTTGCCTTTAACATTTTATTTATTTAAACTGAATAAGTTAAAATTCTGAAAGCTTTTAATATATAATATAGAATTAAATAATTAAACGACAGCAATATATATGTATATCGCAAAGGCTGTAATAAAATAGGTGCTTAAATTGCAAGACTAAAATATATAATGTTTGGTAAAAAATATGTCGGTATCGAAAGATACGTATACTTGTATGTTTTTATGTATCCTTGGGCAGAGTTTGTTGTATGTCGCGAACAAGATATGCGTTGAAATACGTAAACACTACATGAACGCGGTAGTAGAAAAATACGTGGGCTGTCTTTTAAATTTTGCATAGTGGGACATAGAGGGCGCCACTAATCAAATGTCAGCACTAAAATTTAACATCCATCTTTAGTTACCCTAAATCCAAAGTTCCAGTACGATACGTGTAATATTGTAGCTCCAACAAACTGTCACAGTTGAAAAATGGAATTAAACTGAGAACATTTTCGCAGACAGACAATTATCTCAACAAAAATGCATTGCTGAGTTGGTATCTGTTTTCGACAATGAAGCACCACATCACTCAACAATTTCTCGTTGGTATGGAGAGGTCGAACGTGGACGGATTAGTGTTAACAATAATCCAAGAGCAAGTTCGCCAAAAACGGCTCTCACTCAGGAAAAAGTCGATGCCGTGCGCAAGCTCATCAACGAAGATCGATATGTAACATATCACCAAATTGAAGCATTATTGGGGATTTCAAAGACTCCAATTCAAAAACCGTATACAACATTGTCAGTGGTGATGAATTTTGGATTTACACATACGAGCCAGAAAATAAACGTCGGTCATGTCTTTGGGTGTTACAAGTTGAAGAAAACCCGATAAAAGTCTTCCATTCTCGAAGTGTCTCCAAAAATAGGGTCCAGATATTTGTCTTGAAAACACGTCATGTAGCAACAATTCTTCTTGAAAATCAAAGAACTGTACTGCCGATTAGTATACAACTATTTGTTTGCCGCAAGTCATCGCTGAGTTTCGAAAAATCAACCCTGAACGATGAATCATCCTCCACCAAACAATGTAAGTTCGCACACAGCACGCAAGGCAATTGACTTTTTAACGCAACTAAACGTCGAATTGTTGGACCATCATCCGTATAGTCTGGACCGAAGTCCCAACGATTTCTTTACCTTTCCGAAAATCAACAACGGACTGCGTGGTCAAAAGTTTCAGTCATCAGAAGGAGGGTACTTCGAAAAACGATGAAATTTTTAAAATCTATCCACAGTTTTATTCCAGTTTTGTATGGAAAACTTAAAAGAAAACCCACGTATGTAGCTCACGAGAGTACATTTGTGTATTGTACGTTCTGGGGTTACGTGAGAGCGATTTTCTAAAAGGAAAGGTTTTAAAGAAATCGGTGTCATGAAAGGGGACTGCAATTAATAAATAATTAGACACACGATATAATAAAAATAAAAATGACTATATTAGAAATAATGTCACTAAAAGCCTAGTCCTGAAAAGTATGATAAGATGTACGACTTGGTTCATGTAGTCGTTATAAGTATAATAAAAGCAAATCATTAGTAAAGTGACTTCAAGAACTACTTATTTATATTTGATAGGTAGTAAATATAATCGTAAAGAGAAATTATTATAAATTGAGTTAAATATAACATTAAATGAGTATCTAGAAACAGTTTACTTGCAAAATACGTTCGCTCTAGGTAAAAGTTTCTTGGCAAAAAAAAGAAAAGAAATTCTTATTTTATGACCTGTAGATGTCCACTAAGAAATTTATACTTAGAAACGTTATAATTAAACTATATTTTCTTTTGGAATGCGCGGATACTTCAAGCAAATAGAATAAATATATCTGAGGACGACCGAAGGTCGGCCATAGTAAGGAACCTATGCTCGATGATATTTTCCTGTGGAAGTGCAACACGTACATGTTACATTCTCTGTGACTTCGCAATATGTAATACCTTGTCCTATTATTACAAAAAGAATTTACGTGTTTATCGTTTCACTTTTAAAGAAGGACAATCTTTTTAAAAATTATATTTCGCTAAACTATTTTTTAGCGAACAGTTACAACTAAACAGTTACTCTCGCACCAATCAGTAATTATATCTAGTTGGTTTTACAAAAAGACACAATCATTCATATCTTGAGTGAGGTAAAAGTCTTTAATTCAACATTATAAAGAAATGTACACTGCAGGTTTGTTAGTACTAGATCACGAAAGCTACTAGTTTCAATTAGAATAGCATTTTACTGAACGAGATCTGTAAATTTCGTCATTAATATTTGGATTATTGAAATTATTAAAGTCACCCATTACAATAATGATAATTGTGATGGAGCCTGTGATTGATTAACTTAATCACAGAAGGTTGATATATAACCCCTTTCCACATTAATTTTCGTATTCTGTATACGTATTTCGACAACTAAGTTGTCATCATCATTAGATAATTAAACAGTGACGTACCTGGAAAACTATGGCAAAATACCCGTACGAAAACAAATTCCGCACACGATCTGTGTGGTGAAAGCCAAAACGCACACTGTAGTGTGCGTTTTGGCAGCAAGTAATTCAACAGGACATTGTGATGTTTCTTATGTAAACAGAAAGGATAAAAAACATAAGCACACACGCTTCTGCCCAAGTGGTATCTGGCACTGCGACTTTTGTTATTAAGACGAAGACGAAGGGCAAACGAGCAACAGAAAGGTACTACAACAGATAACAATAGGTATACACAAAAATAGATACTACTACCATACATGAACCTCGTATACAACAGTTTAAAATATAAATATTAAAATTTGAGACAAAAACCTTTCTTGCGCAAAAGACAATGCAGTTAACAAAACTAGGCATACAAAATAACACGAATAATCAACATTTACAAACAAATTGTAGTTAAGGAATATTCACAAATTATATCCCTAGATAGCTGAAAATTTATACTCCACGTTGATATAATTTTAAACTATAATTAATAAGAAACACCGAATTGAAAATACTCGAAAACTCAAAGCCCAAACATGTTGTGTTCGAATGATATGCATACGAGTATATATGATCATCATACGATGACGGTTAGATTAGCAAAACTATTTGTACAAGGAATATCATTCTATCTGTAAAGAGAAAAAGAAACATTTCTTAGTTGTTTTCAATCAATACTGTTCATTTCTTAGCAGATTTGACCCGTCTTGTTCAACTTGTCTAACTCTCAAAATAAGTGGTCATTTCAATTTTTCCTTTATTATTTAAACTGATTCTTCGTTGAGTGAGCTATTTCTTTAGGTTTGGAAGGAGGTAATAATCGCTGGGAGTGAAATCCTGTAACCAGGCACATCGTGGGGTGAGAACCTTCTTTTTGGCAAAATTTGGATCCTTGAATTGATCTAGTAGTGAAGTATAAATTCCATTTTAACTTTCATACAGATGGAACATGCTATTTATACTACTACTTTGTTTCTAGTGAATCATCTACTGTTATAAAAAGTCGAAAAAACTCAGTGGAATTGCCTTTAAATAATTCTAAACACTCTTGAGAAATGTTCACTTCAATGAATTTATTATCGATTGAAGAAGGCAACATACACAAAGCGAAAAGTTTTATCATATTTAAAACATTGTGTGAAATGTAGTGGACACGCCTATCGAAATCTTTGCAGCAAGGTCATGTACTTTTGTGGTCATTTAATACGTTATTGTGAATTTTTCTGACATTTTTATCAATTGAAGCGGCGAGCATTATCATCTGGACTGGATTTAAATTTAGCAATCCACTTAGATTCACACAAAGGGGAAGAGTTCTTTGAAGTAGAATAACTCCTTTTGTCTGTCAGAGTGAAACCACAAACGAAGTATTTTATAACAGCTTGAATTCGGTTTAATCCATTTCTTTGCAAAATATAAAATTTCTTTATCTTGGCTTCCGGGTTGGAACCGTGTCCTCAGTACTTTTGCTGCTGACGTATTATCTTCACTATATCTATGTTATTTATGCATAAATGCATTGTCAATGTATCTAATTTACTGTTAATAGATTTATGGCGGGTTTACACTATGCATAGATTAGTGGCGCCAGTAACAATTGTCGAGCCAGTAAATTTAAGTTGCGTGTATAAACATCAACTGGCGTACAAGTCAAAAATTTGACTTACTGGCAAATACGTTTATAATTGTTCCTGTTATGTGTTCTCCATGCCAATCTTAAAATATGCGTATTCTTCCCATGTAGCCTTAATTTCTTTTCGCAGCAACGAATGATACTTTTCAAAAACTTCATTAGTTAATAATAGTTGCATATCATTTATTTGTTTAAATTTTTCTGTGTACATGATACAATATGTCAGTCGATTGAAAGGCTATTTTCTCTGTTTATTTTGTACCTATTATTTTTGTTGTTAGTGTATTTTTTTGTTTGAAAATTGGTCTTTGTTGACGTCTACTAGTTTTATCGCAGATGGTGACATTTTTATCTCGTTGATATTTATTCTTGTCATGTATATTTAGTTGCCTACAAACCTCCGATATATTTAATAATGTTGATGGGCTTGTAGTAAGTATTGTTTGTTTACATTTCGGTTATGTTATTAACCATATTTGAAGTTTCTACACTTTACTATTATTTTCATTGCATCTATGGACATCTCTTCGAGTAACTTCATGTCAACTATTATCTTTATTTATTATAATATTTATCTGTTCTAGCATTTCTTGTATTTAATGTGTTGAACTTGTATCGAAGACTCTTTATTTAAATCGTTTATTTTTTAGTCCTTTTGTATACATTTATAATTCAATGTTTAATACTTTAATATTCTTACCCGTAGCTGTAACTTTAAAAACTTTGTCTCTTTTTCTGTACAATGACATTTTCACATCTATATTTTGATTTAAACAAATGGAACCCTTACAAACAGATATACTAAAGGATGTTTCAAATTTCGCGGTTTTTTAAAGAATAAATAAAACACATAATTTGCATTCACTTTCAAAAACTTTTTATTGGTAATCAATGTATCAGTTATGGCATTTATATGCGAAAAATAATGTCCTACAAAAGGCCTCCCCTTGCAGCTCCACAGATGTCCACTCTTTTGTTAAAATTTTCAATGACATTTTGACATAATTGAGGCGTCATCTCACCAATGACACGAATAATTTCATCTTTCAAAGCAGGAATTGATTGTGAATTGTTTTTATAAACCTGACTTTTCACATAACCCTAAAGAAAATAGTCTAACGGTGTCAAATCACGTGATCTTGGTGGCCAATTAACATCACCGTTTCTTGAGATTACACTCCAGGAAATTTTTCTCTCAATAGATAAATTGATTCGCGTGAAAAGTGAGGTGTAGCACCATCCTGTTGAAACCACATATTCTCTAGATAAATATTCATTAATTCAGGCCACAAAAATTCGATTATCATCGGACATTTCAGGATCTTCAGCAACACTTTCATGAACCAAACCAATATATTCTTGTGAACGACCACTACAACTGTATTTTTCACTTTTTTGATCTTCCACGAAACCGGTCTCTTGAAATCGTTTAATAATTCCACCAATAGTGCTTTCAGATGGACGATTATTATAATTCAACAATTGGAACGCGTTGTTGTACCGTGTACGAAGCCATTTTTATAAATATTATACATTACACTTTTTAAATGCCCACATATCCAGACAAATTCAGTGCGCCATCTATATTTTATTTATTCTTTAAAAAACCGCGCAATTTGAAATACCCTTTACATTTAAGTCCAGAAATTAATAAATTTTCAGTGCATCTTATAGCCCGCAACATAAATAATTACGATCAGTGTCTTTTATGTCAAGAACGATATGAAAGCTTTCTTAATAATTAAATCATATGCAATATGAAATACTCATTCTCCATAAAATTTTACGAATATATATTTAATTCGATATACAGTACACAGAAATTCATTACTTTGGATGTGAGTTTATGTCACACTGAATTCTCAATAGAAGGAGCGGGGCTAGTGATTAAATATGTGATGCAAGCAATGTAACGTTCGCTGGGAAACAACTATGCATTTGACAGATAGTTTTGAAGACAAAAAGAAGTTTCTACATCTAAATTAACTCGGTAAAAAATATTTCATTCTCCATATCAGGCTGAATTGAATAGATGTGGAATGTCTTGCAGATTTATAACTAATTATTTTTAATCACGCAAACCCTTATATGTATCTCTATTCTATTTCGACTTTAGCTACATATAATATATTGAATATACTTAGTTAGAAATGAAAATACTTGAGCATCGATGGTCTAAATATAATAAATTACAATGACAATATGTTGAAAAGTAAAATATTTTTTGTTAGAAATTTGGTGTTTTCTTATCTAGGCTCACTAATTACTGACCTACCCTCGTACATTAGTCCAAATATATACAGTTGTACCTGTAAATTTCCGTTTCTTTTTTAATTATTTTCTATTTCAAATTTATATTTTTAAGTAATTCACTAAATTTGTTATTTATTTAGGAATCTATCACTAATACGAACTAAATCCAATGACAACCGTGTACCGTACTTTTTCCATAATTAACAATAGTAATTATATATCCATATATATATATATATATATATATATATATATATATAAAATTAGCTAAAAGTGTTTTGGTCGACCGTTGTAAGATAATCCAAATCAATGAAATTAATTGGGTATTCGGTCAATTGTTAAGAAAATTAAAAAATTAAAAAACTAATCATTTGTTCTATCCTCTATATTTCGCTATAAATTTATAGCTTCCTCAGGAGTTCTAAAAAACAATAACGTGTACAAGATTTTAATCATGTTCACAATTATTATCTGTTTCTTACAAAAACTAGATTAATTTAAAAAATTCTTTAAAAATCATTCAAATGTGGTTTGTCATACTAAATACTAATAAATAAAATTATAAACTATTGCACTAGTGTCAGTGGTAGGTAAAGGTCAGAGCATGTTACACAAATAATTTACATTTGAAACTAAATCATTTTACGTGTAAAATCCTAAAAAAGGGGAACCTTTTTTTTTTCTTTTTCCGAAAAGTGCTAGATTTTAAAAGAGCTGATATACGAGGTGTATAACAAAAAACAAAAATATATGAATGTGGTAAAGAATCGATCCGTGTGACACTGATTTTCATTATATTAAATTGCAATATATAGTACTTAATTGGTTGATATCAGATTTATAATTGATGGTGTTTGGATTTTTACAGATGTGAGCCATTTCCAGGAATATTCTTTTCTTGTAATTGCTTTCTATCTCTAAAATGACGGGATTGTTAAAATCAAAATTGTGATCATTGTTTTTGACATGTGTGGCCAAGGAACACGAGTTCTTACCTAGTTTGCAATCACTTATATGCTGAGTCACCCTTTGTTTTATTGATTGTGATGTGTGACCTATGTAACATCCAGAGCAGTCTTTGCAAGATAGTCTATATACTACATTCGACTTTGACCACAAGGGAATTTTATCTTTGACTTTTGTAAAGATATCTTTAATTTTTTTAACATTATATTTCACTATTGTGCTAGAGATATTGGTGCCACTTAATATTTTAATTAACTGATTAGTCAATGGCTCAACATATGGTAACTTTTTGTATTTACTTTCTGAATGTAACTTATCATCTTGCGGTCCATCATAGAAATTGTTGTTTTTACTAAATATCAAGTGTTTTAGTAGAGGTTTAGGATAACCGTTGTTGATGAAAATTTTTAATAAATGGTTCAAGTTTTCTTTTGTGAATTCTGGATCCGAGATATGAAGGATTCGGTTTCTCATGGATATTATAGTATTAAATTTTTGGGAATTGGGATGGTGAGAACAATAATTAATGAATCTGCCAGAAGCCGTGGGTTTTTGATTCCAGTTCAATTTAATTCTATTATCAGGTGATCTTATAACCAAAGTGTCTAGAAAATATAAATATATATATAAGCACCTAGTAAATACAAAATGATTATGATACTATTGATATTTCTTCTTATGGTGATGCATCATAGTATCATAGTATTAATTTACCGTTTTATGATATTTGTATATATATATATATATATATATATATATATATATACATGTATATATATATATATATATATATATATATATATATATATATATATGTTTAGTTTCCCGGTATTCGGCTGTAATAATAATAATAATATGGATAAGGAATTATTATTGCTGCATTAAGATCTTTAGCAGGGTCTTGGTAATCATTGTAAAAATGTAATAATCAAACTTCAGCGACGTTGGTCTAAATGCATTGACAAACAAGGATATGTTAAATAATAATACACAGTTTAATACATTAACTTATTTGTTTCATGTCCAGTCTCGCCTCTCTTCAAATTAGACTCGTACATATTTCAAATAATAAAAGGATATTTTAAATAAAAACATTAGATATAATATTTGATAACATCAAGTTTTACACTTGTTTTATATTTTTTTGAGAATAATAACACATACATATATAAATAGCAATCAATCTCTTCTTTCAATTGGTTGTAAAATAACTTCCTTTGTGTTGCTTTTTCAAAATTCGAAATAAAAAAATTGGACGGCATTCAGGCTATATGGCATGTGATCCTGCTCAAAGAATTTGCACTCACGGAATTTGGTATGGACTCTGGCTGCCTTGTAAACTCATATACTGTTATGAAGAAGCAGGACTTCTGTGTGACACGTAAACCTGGACGTTTTTGGCCAATAGCCGTACGGAATTTTGTTAATATTACTTTAGGTAACTGCTATTATTACAGTACCCTTTGGCATGTATTTATTAAAATAACCCCTACTTTGTTTTAAAGGAAGGTGGGTCATCTTTAATGCATTCTTGACCCCCAGTGAAACTGTTTCGACCAATATGTCACTTTAGACTAGAACGGAGGCTCGTCCCCATACCTTGTAATCATTTGTTTGTGAATAGTTTTGGCTTTGTCAAAAATTTGTTATTGCGTTGTTTATTATAAAGTACAAAATAATTAAGGAAATGAAGTCACTTTTGTTACGTAAGTAGAAAAATATTGTTACTATTGCACTTTATCAGGCAACACACTGTTAGTTCTTTCTATCGTGATTAGGTAGTTTTTCATTTAAGTGAAATATAGTTTCGTTCATATTAAGTAGCAACATTGATATGGAGCAAATAAAAAGAAATCAGATAATAGTTTAGAATTACATAACTAACCGATTAAGTATATTATATTGATGAAAATATATTTAATTTGTGAGGGTGAATTATCTGTTTCAGTATATCATTTGAAATAAAAAAAATAATTGACATTAATTGTACATATAACGTGGGGTTAACTTAACATTCTAAGTTAGCACATTAATGCGTATAAAACGACAAGAGATAATGCTTCAAGTGCATTAATCAAAATTACTTGTTTTGTTTCCAATACTAAAAAATAATTTCCGCCATATTAATACGCTGCATTAAATATCGTCATCCAATATCGTAATTTAATCAAAAGGATGATTTCATGAACTGTTAAGTGTGTAAATTGTACATTCAAATATGAATCAAAAGGGCATTAATAACGGGAAATTAAGCATTCGTAAGCTATATGTGCAATTACAGATATTACCTACCCTAACTAAATTCATATTGCGTGTACTAATCGTGTGTACGTATTCTACCTATCAAAGCATACACATATGTATGTAGATTTAACAGGCAGTAAGTTTTTGAAATAATTATTTTAACCGATGGATTTTACAGACCATTGTTCTTGAATGAAATCTGGTTTAGCAGGAGTAATATTAAATGAAATTATAAACCCATAAATAATACTACTACCATCATTAAATAATTTATTTAAAGCCACATCCAACTGTATCTAGGTGTATTTTTTTAGTAACTGTAATAATAGTGATAGTATTTATTTAACTTTCTTGCTAACATAAATACAAGGAAAACTACAAGTTTTATAATAGTGTTTTAATTATCATAATTTTTCAAAATAATCTCCACTGCATTCTATTCACTTATCCATTCTACGAAACCATCCATTAAACCAATATTCCATGTGTCTTCTGAAAGCTGAATACTTGTCATCTTACGCGCTAATAAAATTTTTTCTTTGGAAAACTACATCCCTTTCAGCATGATCTTCTCATGGGATAGCAATATAAAGTCGCATGGGCGAGAACTGGACTGTAGGGTTGGCATTTCAGGACTTTCGTTCTGGTTCTGGTCAAACAATAATAATATTAACTAGACATTACACTAACTCGTGAAAATACTAAAGAGACAGACTTAGTTAATGTTTCTATACCTAACACCTATAATCTGCAGCAAAAACTTACAGCGAAACGCAATAAATATAACCTATGGTGTCAAAAGTAGGTGTATACATATATATATATATATATATATATATATATATATATATATATATATATATATATATATGTATATATATAAATTTACCACTGGAGTAATAGAAAAATAAATAAGATTTTCCGCAAAAGTTTTTTTTTCTGTTTTATTCTAAATATTTGAATATTATTCTACACTTACTTTTCTTTATAACTAGTCCAATTTAACTATTATAATTACAATATTATTTATATTTTCTACTTAATGTTATCTACGATATATAGAGAAATATTTGTTTTCGATTAACATTTTTTTACATTTATTTTTGCTATATAGGAGTTGCTTAGGAGTTATTTATTTTTCTATATAGTCTTCTTTAAGCTATACACATTTAGTTCAACGATTCCAACCTCTCATAAAAATGAGAACTATCTAAGCCCTCGAAATATCAATATACAGCTTCGATGATTTCGGAATTCGATGAGAATTTCTTTCCGCCCAACTATATAATTGCGATCAGAAAAAAATCCATTAGAGTAAACTCCAATAAATATAGTATACGTTCAATTAATTGAAGTCATATTTCGTGCAAATAACTTGGGGGACGGGGCATTGTTTACCAATAGACAAAATCGTCTTGACCCTCTTTAGAGGAGAATCACCATGTTTTGTCCACTGCTTTGTCTGCTCTTTAATCTCCAGATGTCCACGTTTCACCGGCAGTTATGAAACGTTGCAAAAATTGCTTTCTTTACAACTAAACATCTTTAGGCATTGCTGAGAAATGGTTATTGTCACTCTCTTTTGGTTGGTCTAAATGTTGATGTAAGAAGGTAAAGTGATAGATTCGCGGTCATCGGTAGTTGTTTCTAGGTTACACGGACGTGGTGCATCCTTCATTATTGTTCTACTATCTTTAAATTTAGTAATCGAGTTTGCAACTATCGTATTCGAACATGACTCATCGTGAACTTCATTTAACTCCTTTTTTATTTGCTTAATGAGAATATATAAAATAATAAAAGAAATATCTTTCCTTCATTTTCCATCTTTCTACAAAATCAACCAAGCTTTATTTTCTTCATTATAAAATTCGTCGTCATTGACTTTTGATCTTTGTCCTCATTGTTTTTCTCGCGATATGTTTTTTCAATATCCATTTGTATTTTTTAAAATTCTAACTTTTGCCAGAACTAAATTTTGCAACACATTTAAGATGACGAATTCATTAAATTTGAAGTGATTTGAAAGTATAATAAATATTTTTTGTTACCCATTAGTACCAGCATTCAAGTTGCAATGTCACATAGTACAAAAGAAGAAGTAAGCTGAAACCTTGGAGTAATCAAAAGGAACGTTCTTTTATTCCACTACCTATGCAATTTTTAGTCGACGCGTGTATATATGCATTCATTTATGTGCATGTTTGTTTGTGTAAAACTCATTGTTCATGTATGTACGTATGTGTATAATCTGACAAATAAAGTCATGTAACATATATATATTATTATAAAATTTTTAAATAGAAACAAATATGAGGGTATAAATAATGTATCATAACTTGGTTGTTAACGAGAGTTCAAGAATGCAAATATCACGCCGGAATGTAGTGGAATCGTTTATTACTTTGTTCCGTTATTGATCTGCCATTAATGCCCGGACTCGTTAAATATATTTCTGAGCATTAAATAAAGCTGTAGAGTATCGAAAGCGCCAAACACCGGAGCTCTCGATAACCCGGAATAGGGCAGAGGTCATCGGACCATGTGGTGGGGCGCCAATGCGAGTAAACAGCACGTCAGACCAATGGGATTAACGCGACGCGTCCAATAGCGATGCTGCTGCACCAACCACCACGGTTCACAAATCAACCCTCCGTAGAATGTGACTATTCCGGACTGTTGCCATGGATGTAACTCGCAGCCCAATTTTACTATTCTCCTTATGTATCTTCTACTCTCTGTGATGCTAGACAAATTTCACAAAATTAATTACTACAGACATTAGTTTTGACGTGGGCGTTAATTAAACAGCTTGTTCTACCGCTGAGGCATTTAAAGCCCTTAATAAATCTTGTCAACTTATTTTATATATTCAAAATGAAAAAAGAACTTTGATGTATGTATACACGCAGAGTACAGGGAGATGAAACATTCATCTAAATTTATTTATTAATAATGCAAATTATATATTTTTTGATTAAAACACCATCTATAATCCAGAAAATGGACTTAATACTATTTTAAAAGGAAAATTTCAAATACATAACTATATAATACCGAAAATTGAACTAGATTACAGTTTGTCGTCAGAATTCTGATTGAAAAATATTGACAAAATTTCTGAAAATTGCATATTTGTAGAAATTGTAAAAAATTTCAATTTAAAATTCTTGTAATTGAAATTGCAAATGAGTAGTTAGATAATGATATGAATTTTATACCTTAATATCAATAAGGTGGACAAGAAAAGTACAATTTGCGATACTAGGTGAATAATACTAAAACTTTGCATTCATTAAAACGTCTTGGTAACAGTTTTAGACAAAATAAATCGGATTCACATATTATTATTAAATTTAAATATCTTTCTGTTTAGAAAATTTGTCTAATATATATATAGCGGAAGATAAAGTTATAATCATTCAATGCAATACTATATGAAATTTATATTTTTAAGAAATTTACTTTTAGCATCTAAAATTAATATATTTTTTAAATAAAGAATACAATTTTTTAATTATTAGTATGTAAAATTTTAAACAAATCGAAAAGACCAAAGAAATGTACTAGATAAGTTAATATATTTTAATTAAATCTTATTCATATTGTTATAATATATTTTCGAATGAAATTACATACTTTTAAATATTAATGAAAGCAGTACTTAATTTATTAATTTCATTTTCGGAAATTTAATTTACATAATTAACATTTTATGTTTTTAATCTTCAAATCTTGTTTGTTTAATTCTTATTTTTCATTAATTTTTTTATGTTTTATATATAGAGAATTTATAGCATTCTAAAAATAACAAAAAACGGCACTCACTGTAAAAAGCAAAGATTTTGTGGGATGAAGAGAACATTCTAACGTGACCTATTGTTGTTTCACAAGGGTTGAAATAACAGGGGGAGTGGTAAGGCGCAGTCGCGTGCTGTTAGAAGTTAAACACAGGGTGGCAAGGTCTGATCCCGCCCCTGGATGATGCTTAATACACCATCCGGGCTATCGAATATCGTTCATTCCTTGTAACCACCGCTAAACATACAAATCTAGTAAGCTTGAACTTTTTCAAACAGCTCTAATAAATGTATACCATTCTGACCGGTTCGTGCTAATGACTTTAGTTTTGACTAAATGAAAAAATCTCCGGAATATTTTCGATTTACCTGTGACAAAAAATTGAAAAGCGTTTGTCATTTATTCTTTGATATTGCTTGTTGATAATTGATGAACATTTATTTATATATGTTTTCTATCAAACAGTGTAGCGTTTGTTAATTTCTGCACTTCGCCACTCTATGACAAATTAAATTATTAACATAATAACACTAAATCACATCGTGTACACGTAAACAGTTTATAAACACTGAACAAAAAAAAACGAGTGAATGAATTTATCCACTGCGGCCATGGATTGCTCTGTTTCTCAGGCAACTCCAATACTACCAACATTACATCAACCTTGTTCACCACACCATCCAACTGGTAAGTTCAGTTCTATATTTAATTATTTTAGTGTTAACAGTGTTATATTGCATATTTGTAATCAAGTTGTTTTATGAATTTCCATGTTATACTTATTCTCTTTGGTGTGCGTTAAATATTAATTTAAATTAAAATGTGCTTCTAAAGAAACGACAAAATTGTAATTATCTTTCTGCCAGCTTACTAAAACTTTTTTAAAAGTTATAAATTTTAAATTAAGCTTAATCGTGTTGTAGGTTAGATTACTAATAGAAATATATTTTCTAAATTCACAATTAGTAATTAAATATAAAATCTATTGTATTAATGTTATAATTTTGTATCCAAGACAGTTTCAGTTACAGATACTTAAATTCTTGAAATATAGAATTACATTCATTTCTTTTAGTTAATATAACACTGCATTAATTTAAATAGAGCTCAATTGTAAATTCAGTTTATTTAGACCAAAATGCAATTTAGAAAGTCAACAAAAAAATTTATTACTTAATTCGTTTATATCTTTTTCTATGAATTTCATAGTAAATCGACTGTTTGAAAATACTACTTTTCAATTAAGAACTTAAAATATATAAGAATCAAGTATAGAACATAAAAAGAGCTTACGACTTTAAATTATAGAGACGGTAGAAAAAAGTTATTGCACGCGAATGAAGCTAATGGGTATGAGCCTCAAGCAACTAAACTAGTTTGAAGAAGTCCTTTGTTTAAATGATGTTGACCACAGGAATTTTGCTTTTATGAACACTCTCGTCTAGATGAGTCCGCTGCTATCCCTAGACCAGTCTTTTGTATAACAAAACTTCTTAAAACCATGTCATCTACAAAATAACATAAAATCTACATGTTTACATCTAAATCTATGTAATTTCTGATGGAAATAATTTCTTCAGCAATAACTACGCGACTATTACCGTCTTTGAAAATGTATGTAACGTCCTTAAATGCTTTATAAATTAATTCTATAGTGTATTGTGTACATTGTGGAAAATAAAGGTACCAATAAACGCTAAAGGTCTTCTATCTAATACCCAAAATCCTTCCTACTCAGGTGACTGAGAAGAATTTTAAATACCTTTTCATTCTGTTAAGTTCTGAAGAATATAATTATATAACAATTATTTTTAAGAAAGTGGTGAAAATTTTCCTTGAAATACTGAATGATGCAAATTTAATTTAAATTTGAAAATAGTTGTACTTGTTATAACACTAAAAAATCTATAGTATATTTATCCTATGAATATTTCTGCAATATATTTACATAGGTATTCAAGTGGAATCTGGATTTTTTTATATTTTGGAATTTTAATTATTATTTAAGAAGCGGTCAAAATTACCATAACAATATAAAGGTAATTGTGCATTTTGTTTCAATTCTAAATATTAATTATTAGGAATAGAATCTTTGGAATAAGTGTTAGGAGAAAGATGGTGGGATAATGGAAGCATTTGGTAAGAAAGCTCTTTGCAATGCTGTCAATGCTTGAAAAGAGTGTGTAGGAAACAAAAGCTTAAAAGGAAAAGAGAGAAAAGCATAGACAGTAATTGAATAAAGATGTGGCGGGGGTGTAACAGAAGTTGCAAAATACGGAAATTTATTACAAGACATTTTCAATAAAAAAACATCTCAAAATTATCCGCACTGAAAAGTGAAAGAAGGATCCAATAACATAAACATGGCTAAATCTTCTGGAAACGGGAAGAAATAACTCGTTAATGTAGACTTCAAAAATTATGTCTCTCTTCTTAATTATGGTCCATAAAATGTATCCAATTTAATATCACACTTTAGAAAAGCAATCGAATCCTCAAAGTTGGCACAATGCAGGTACAAAAATAACATCGACAAATAAAACGAAGAAAGAAAGAATGTTACTTGTGATTGGTAAAATGTTGATGATATAGAGCACAATGATTTTATAGATTCCATAGCAATTAACTAAGTTCATTGAATTTTGTATTTTATTTTTAATTTTCTAAACACTGTGAATAAAGCTATACGCTAAATTCCCTAACTAGTAAACAGTGTTAATTCATATCCATATACAATGTCAATGATTCCAAACATATTTTAAGAAGACAAAGAAGAAGCGTAGATTTATTATTAAAAAATTACGTATATGTATTTCAGATTGTTGTATACAAATTGTGCATTTCTAAAAAGCTCGGAAGCTGTAAATATTATATTAAAAAAAATAATAATAAAAGTTATAATAATTAGATACTTCTTGTCTGTTTGTCTCTTTCTTTCTATATTCACATTTAGCTAGGCGTACTTATTATTCTCTTAGTTACGATTTATAGTTTTTATAGTTTGAATACCAAGAGACAATAGCTTTATCTAGTCGTTAAAACTACATACATTTACAGCACTTCGACAACTATAAAACGAATAGCGTAATTATAACTTATTTAATTAAGGACTACTATCTCGTTACTTATTTAATAGAATATAATTTTCGTTTTGAAAATTGTCGAAACAATTTACCTTGAAAATTAAAACGATCTCGCAAGTATATGTAGCTCCATTATATAAAATATTTATATTATTATCCAAAATGTAATTAAATATGCATGTGTATTTAGCTACTATAAAGGATTTAAAAAAACATCTTACTTCTACATTTGTCGAATATTTTTATTAAAAGAGTTCACTCATTTTCTAATCCATTGGGTATTTACATTGCAAAAATATTGACTACAAATAAGTTGTCGTATTAATATTCTCCAGCAATATATTTTTTATATATACATTATTTAATTGAAATTGAAAAATATAAAATGTTATATAGTCAAAAGATTAACTCTAAGTCAATTTCAAATCAATATTCTGAAAAGGTCTACCACTTCATTTATTTATTTTTTCGCCGTCGGAAAGAGTGATTTCTCCCGCTTATGAAATCCTTTACTTAAAAATTTTTTGAATTATCATACTTCGATTTATAAGCAATGATGTTACATGTAACGTAATTGTTTTTGTTATTACTTCGTTTTATTTATTTTGTGCCGTGGCATAGATAAAGTGACTTTATATTTTAAGCCCAGCAAGCCTAATCTAAGTATTATGTTCACGTCGATTGTTTAAAAATAAATCACGAAGCACCGTAATATGATGCAAAATCTGGAAACGTATGTGAATGGAGATCAAAGACCATGTTTGATAGTTATTTCCAGTTCACTTCCACAACGAACCGCGCCAAATTTTATTTACAGCTTAGGGTGAGTCAAGCCAAGCATAGATTTTAAAATTTCAGTTTGGGGTAACCTTTGCTCTTTAGTAACAACGATGTCAATAATGTATTTTAGTGACTGTGAGTACGTATATATATTTCATGGATAAAAAGAGTTGTTAGGATTTTCATCAAATTTTGTGAGTTCACTTAAATATGGAAACAATATTTACCTATAATAATTAAAAATCAGATTTAATTTTTTATAGTCGATCAATTTAAGACATAGAAATACTACATATATTATCTTTAGGAAACAGCATATAATTGTATGAGTTTGAAAACAAGCTTTTTAAAAATACAGAAAGAAGGAAATTGTCTAAAAATTAGGAATACTTGTACTATCAAAACATAAAACTTGCAATTTTCCAATATATCTGCTTTTTGTAATTTCATATCTTTTATTAACTGTAAGTAGTTCAAAATCACTGTACCTGCAACACATATGGGAATGTACAGATTGATTGTGATTACCTATTATTGGTGCGTCTTTACAGCTTCCTTCGTGGCATAAAATTACCAGTAATATAACTAATTTCTTTATGGAAAAAGTGTAGCTATGAAAATTTTTTGTATAGATATTATTTAAGCTTAAAAGATAACGAAAGAAACATAAATAATGTAGTGAAACATTACATTTTCAAATTAAGTATTTAGAAAAATGTTTAAATCAATATTTTATCCACAGTGTTTATGTATGTATATAACATAAGATACATACACACACACACACACATATATATATATATATATATATATATATATATATTACAATATACTTTATTTTTCTACTTTAATAATGGAATTGTATCATCTAAAAAAAAATAAAATAAATAAGTGCATAAATAAACATATTAATTTAGGTACCTGATATTAAGACAGAATTGTTATTCAAATTACAACTAAAGGTAATTTAAGCATGTGATTGTAAAGGAAAGAAACAAAATTGAATAGTTGGAGGATATTTATACAAATATAGACGAATTTAAATATAAAGACGTAATAATTGATGATAAATATTCATAATAATATGTGCATAAAAACATTTTAATAAGTAAAAAAAATAATGTTTTTAATAAAGTAAGGGATATAATTCATTTTGAAATATGTAATAAACAAAATAATTTTTTTAAGTTAAATTTATAAATAATAAAAGAGAAATTTCGAAATGAATACAAACATATATAGAATTTAATATAGATTTAAAAAATATTAATGAAATTAATTTTCCCTATACATGGTATAGCATTTGTTCTTTTTATTTAAATTGTCTGGAAAATTTATTTACGTGTTTTTGAATTTGCTCTGAATTTAATAAGTTTTTACCTAGAAAGCAGACCACCACAGCTTTGTATATTATGAGGGTAGCCGTTTCTATTTCGACAATAGCAAACACAAAATTTATTATCCAAAAAAGGGTTATTGCTTTTCAAAATAGTCTCCTTGAAAATCAATGCGCTATCGCATTCATTTAAACCAATCCAAAAAGCATTGCTGCCACTGTGAAGGCGGTATCTCCAAAATATGAGTTTTGAATGCCTCAATTGCCTCTTCTGGTATAGAAAACCGTTGACCACAAAGTTTATTCTTTACGTGTGGGAACAAAAAGAAACGACAGGGTGCTAGATTTGGGCTGTACGGTGGATGGCTTATCGATTCACTGTTTTGCCCGGTCAAATATTCAATTGTTTGAATCGACTTGTGAGAGCTCGCATTGTCATGGAGGAGCATGATCTGTCGTTCTCGGTTTGTTTTCCTTACTTCTTCAAAAACTTTTGGCAAACAAATAGTTGTGTACCATTCGGAATTGACCGTTCTATAATAAGGCACAGTTGCAACGTGACCGGTTTTTCCGAAAAAGCAAGCGACCATTTGTTTTGGTGTGGTCTTGCATTATCAATTCAGACAATGCATTAATGTTTTTCGACACAACAACATTTGTGGGACGACCTTCACGAAATTCATCCAAAGAACGGCGTCCAAGTTTGAATTCACTATACCAACGATATACTGTAGTTTTCGATGGTATTTCATCACCATATAAAGAATTCAGTTGGTCGATCTATTCTTGTTGTGAGATAATCCACGCCGAAGGTTATGAAAAATAATTGCACGAAAATATTCGCGAGTTAATTCCATTTTTTCGCTGACAAAGTTTTCAAGTTACTGTCAATAATAGAAATAGCGACCGGATAATAAAACTGCAAGGCAAATATATTGTCAAAAGTGACATACTTCACGATGCAATCATCAGATCGGAGGCAGTGTTGCCAGTTCTCGAAATATAAACGGCTACCCTCATATAATTGATACCGACCGCCCGAATTTATTACTACTTCAGGTTTTCCATGGGGATCCAATTCAGGCTATTGCTTTTTGCAATTTTTGTTAATAGTCTTCACGTCGAATGTGCTAGCTTACCCTAATGATTTAAAATGTATTCAAGAGAGAAAATGTTACATTTAAAATTAAAAATTATTATTGTTTACATATTATTTAAGCTTACAAAAAATATTACTGAATTTATTAAAGTAAAGTTTTATCTCATGCTAGAAGAATATAAGAATCTAAAAAGAAATCAATTACGGTTTCAAACAGATGCCTGTTTAAGGAACGAGGTTATTCGAACATGGAACCTGACATTGAGAGAATTTTAATATGTAAAGGGGCGCAATATTTGTAATATTGTATTTATTTATTCATTTCTAATATCATAGTATACAGTAATGATTTGACGGTAAACTATAAATAAAACAAATGAAGTAGTTAAGTTTTTACAATTTTTTAACATATTCTTCAATTTCAACGCATTTGAACCAAAGATGTTGAAGTGACATTACAGCATTTTTGTAATGATCATTCACAAGAGCCTGAAAATACTGCTTCGTTTCTGGAATAAGTTTTTTTTTGACTTCCTTCCACCAAGAAAAAATATGTATTTGAAGAATAAGTGAAAGTCACGTATTCCTCAATGATTGGGATTAGATTTGTTGAATAGAATGGGTGACAATTTAAAAGTTTATTGATGGTGTTTTTCCCAACGACTTCACTGATGTAATGTATTGCCCTTAGAATTTAAAAAAATATATTAACGGCCAGCTATTGAATGCGATTTCCGTTAATTTCACTTAAATCAGTTGGACAAACTATCGTTTAAAAATATTCAAGTCGTACAGACTTAATTGAATCATTATTTACGAAATTGCATTAAATTAACACACAAAAAAGAATATCATTCAAATTGTTTGAAATAAATACATTAGAAGTTGCTCTATCGTTGCACTTTAATTATTTCTGTTCGAATTACTTTCTACAAGCAAGTTCTTCTTGTAGTTTTCAATGTAGATGGTAAATATTAATAACATTAATGAGGGTTCCTTCCATCATATCAATTAATAGTTATACACAAGTAACTCTATATTGTAGTAATTGTGATTTAATTTGCTTGACCACATGGTATAATATCTGATAGATCGCAACTCCCTTCATATGTAACACAATGGAGCGCTAAATTTATCCTACCCTAGCATAACTTTCTGTATATAATGCACCACTTTATCCCCATATAATACAAATTAATACACTGGTATTAAATAGACACCCTATAATCTGTCGAACTTTTGTATCTCTCTCGTTTCATTATAATTTTCATTCAACTCGGTCCTTGTTGAGTTAATCTGTGCTAGAATTTTCTCCTGGCACCAGAACTTATTCGAAATAATGTTTAGCACTTTGCATATGGCATAAGTTTTAATGCTTTGAGGGAGCAAGTTGTTTTGTGATTTAAATGGCTCGTTCCTATCGCAATTACATATATTTAAATTTTTATTCTGTATATTGCAAGTCATATAATGACTTTGTAACAATAATTTATTGTTGTATAATAAAAGACGAAGTATTTGATTGTAATGAAATTTGGGTCTTTGATTTTTTAAAATTAATTTTAGGAAATGAAAAAAATTCAAGAACAAGTGCTTTTACAGTGCTATATATATATATATATATATATATATATATATATATATATATATGCTAACATTTTTAGAAAAAGTTTTATACTTCGTCTAGCGTCAGGGACATAATGTTTAATTTAAGCTTCTACATAAGTTTTGAGAACTGAATACGAAATTGTGATTTCATTTCATTTTTAAGATTATCAATTTGAATCTTATAGGCAGAATATTATGTATACATACTACTACGATAATAACTAAAACAATAATTAATAAAGCAATCAGTACAGATTTAGAAATTTCTGATTGTATACATTTAATTCCATTTAATTTCTATTTACTAAATGCAATTAATTGATTCTACCACCCTTTACTTTTGCTTCTTCTTAAGCTTCTAATGGCTTTGAAGTCTGGTATTATTTACATTTATTGCACATTAGTATTTTTCATTACTTCTTTCTGTTGGAGTGATTTTTTATGTTTTGTTATTGACCTCTGACATATCTCCATCTACAACAATTTATATCAGTCTTGTGGTCTTCTTTATACTTTAGCGAGCATACTCATTCTTCTGTTTTGGCTTACCTTTCCTTCGTTTTTCAATGGGATTGTATTCCTAGCTCTTTTTATTATTTCTGGTCGTAATTTATATGGTTAAAATTTATTTTATTATCAAAGAAGTAAAGACAATGTAATAACGAGCCCAAACTATTTGTGTTCTATCTACTTTTATTCAGTTTTTCTTTTTCTATTATAATGATTCATATTCTATTGAAAATTTTAATGGCTTTGACTTTGGTATTCCGTTAAGAAAAAAAATTGTAAATCAGCCAGTGCATGACTCCTTTTAGTTCACACTCCTGAGGAAGCTGCAAAGGTTTGGATGCGAAATATGGAGTATTGAAAACTAAAATTGTTTGAGTCTTTGTTCAACAGACAAATACACCTGATAATAGTTACGTTTAAGATATATATATTACTTTTTTGAATTTGTTAATGGAGGAATTAGATATTCTGTTGGAATATAGTTTGTTATATTTTGATTATAACTAAATTGATTGATATAATAAATAAATAATCCATAATAAATAATTATTATCATTTGCATTACCAACATAATTATTATGAACTCAAAAGTAGAAAAATAATTTATTGAAAATAAATAAAAATATATTTAATCAGCGAATCTGAAATTACGTAAATAGATGTTCAACAAATATAAGTATTCCATTTTATATGACTTCTAGATCTGTATTTAGATAAAAATTGAGAAATTAATTGAATAAATTAAACCTACTTCATCTAGTTTTTTAACAGGACGCATTATATAGATTTAATACACAATTTTAGTTTTAACATTACTAAAGGGGCAACTGTTGCAACACGAGGGCGCATCTAGAATCACTAATACCAGCAGGGTTGACATATGGGACCCGACTCGTCCCATTCACATGAAAATCAAGCGAGCACACTTGATTAATACTCTAACGTCAATTTGACTGGAAGTTATTTTATAAACGGGATATACTTAAATCACCCCAACATAATAGTGAGCTTTGGAGTGTACATGTTGCCAAATAAAAATTATAAAGCGATGACCAAAATCGAATTAGAAAATTGTCCGTAGTTGTAAACAAAATTATATCAAGTGCATTTAGAGTGTAACATTTTTATTCTTGACCTTGGAATATAAATTATTTTCGTGATATTTTTAAAGAAATTTTATTTAATTTATTATTCATATAAAAAATATATGCTATACATTATACCGTGAATATATTTTATAATGCAACATGCACATACATACACTAGTTGCTAGAGTAACGTAATAATGAAATGACAGCAATGTATTTTAGCGTGTATTTTATTTTGCAACATAGGATGTCAAAATAAGTTACTCTATTTTTGAGGTATGTATAGTGTAGAAGAAAAACTGTTATTAGTGAACTGGTATAACTAGAATATGAGTTTGAGGAGAGTAGCAGAATTGTTTCAAATTACATATCCTGACCGTCCAAGACCGAGTCCAACTACAATAAGTAGGTTAGTACAGAAGTATAAAAATAATGGATGCATCGTTCCTAATCATAAAAAAAAGAATAGGCCAAGATATGTTATTACTGATGCCAAAAGAGATGAAATTCTATAAACAATCGAAAATAATAATATGCTCTCCACAAGAGCTTTAGCACAAACTACATATGTAGTAAGCAAATCTTCCGTGCATAAACTACTAAAACGAGAACATTTTAAGTTGTATCATTTTCAAAACCATCAGGAACTAATTGCGAATGATGCAGAAAGAAGAAGTAACTTTTGTGAAATCATGTTGGATAAGCTTCATAATGATGATACTTTACTACGCAGAATTTGCTTTACAGATGAAGCAAAATTTTATGTAAATGGTGAAATAAATTCATAGAACTGCCGCTACTGGAGTAGACAAAATTTGCATAGATATCATATCACAAGGACTCAGCGGCCACAGAAAGTTAATGTTTGGACTGGGTTGATTGGACACCATATTGTAGGACCGTTTTTTATTGAGGGTACTCTTACAGGAGAAAAATATTTAGAATTGCTTGAGTACAGAGTTATGCCAGCCCTCCACGCTTTAAATATTGATGATGAGATTTGGTACCAGCATGATGGCGCGCCGGCACATAATTCTCATATGGTTAGAACATTTTTCAACCAAAGATTTCCAAACCGTTGGATAGGCCGTGGAGGAGAAGTAGAATGGTCCGCAAGGTCACCAGACCTGTCTCCAAACGATTTCTTTCTTTGGTCATGTATCAGAAATAAAGTTTTTCATGGAGAACCTCTAAACAATATTGACCAATTAAAAAATAGAATACGAGTTGCTGCAAGAGAAATAACTCCAGAGCAGATAAAAAATACAATAAATGAATTCTACAATCGCTTAGGATACTGTCTGGCCGTCAATGGTGACATTTTTGAAATTTGTTAAATTAGTTATTAAATTTTGTTCAACTACTGTATTTCACATCCTATGTTGCAAAATAAAATACACGCTAAAATACATTGCTGTCATTTCATTATTACGTTATGTATGTATGTGCATGTTGCATTATAAAATATATTCACGGTGTATTAGTTGTACTGTTTGTAAAAGTCGGACTTTTCGGATATAATTTTGTTCTCTCATTAAATTAGCCGTATCTTTTGAGTTAAATTTAGAGAGCTGGAATTTTGTATGAATATTTTGAGAAATTTTCTAAATATGGCGCAAACAGTTTTCTGAATGTTAGGAAGAGATTGCACATGATGAACGTCCTGGTCGACCTGTGACTGCAAGAACTGAAGGGAACATTCAGAAAATTAATACAATTGTGCGGAAAGACTGACGAACATTAACAAAGAAACAGTAAGACACATTTTGCATGATGAATTAAACATGATCAAAGTATGTGAAAAAATTGTGCTGAAAAATCTCACACAGAAACAAAAAGATAATCGGATGAACATTTGCTTTGACATCATAAAACGACTCACAGACGAACCAAAAATCGTTACTTGTGATGAAATTTGGATTTTCCAGTATAACTCGGAAACAAAGTGTCAAAAGACTACAGAAAAACTACAAAGAAGTCCTAATCAAGCTGAGCGAAACAGTAAGATAGAAAGGACTGGATTTATGGAAGAACGACTCGTGGATTCTGCGCCAGGATATCGCACCAGTCCCTTATCTGTGAAGCAGATTTTAGTGGACAAGCGCATTGCTGTGTTAGATCATTCTTCGTATTTGCCAGATCTCGCACCATGTGATTTCCATCTGTTTCCAAAAGTGAAAAGTGAATTAATGAGAACATATTTTCAGTCTGTTGAATATGTAAAAACGAAAACGGCAAAGGTGTTGCAGTTGCTGACAACTGATGAACTACAGCATTGTTTTGAACAATGGAAGACACGTAAACAGCGGTGTATGAATAGGGGAAGAGAGCGTGTTTAAGGGGATAGAAGTTAAATATAAATTTATTTGTAATAAATAACATTTCTCACACCAGTCTTGTTATTTAATTGCCACACAGCTTAGAAGTAGAACAGGAGTGTATATTAACGCATTCAAAAGGGCGCATTCGAAATTATAATCAGATAATGTCGAATATATGTTTCAATGAGCGCTATGTTGCATTAGCTTTGAAATAAAAACGCTGTTAAAGAAATGCAACTGAAGTTATCTTCGTATATATGTGTTTTTAATGGGAATTGTGATGCATGTGCTTCACAAATAGTACAGTTCATAGTTATGCCTCGTGTAGATGTATATTTAATGGTTTAAATACGATGAAAATTTATTGTCGGCATCTTATTGTACCTAAAAATTATAAGTATTTTTAGTAAACTATTTAATTCGGAGAAGTACAAAAATGTGAGTTGCTTTGTGCTGTAATGTAAGAAGTTTGTTGTTTTGTTTTCTTCCCTATTTTTAGTGGTCATTGTACTGTTATTGTATTGAATTTCCTGTTTAAAATGTCTTTGAATATTTTGTAAAGGGTATAAAAAAGACTAACAGCATAATCATCTAGTTACTTTTTGCGCGTGTAGTAGTAACAACTACTTTTTTACTATGAGTCAACATTGCACAAGTAAACACATTTCATTTACTTTTCATCAAAAATTATGAAAGCTATCTGTATAATTATGGTCAGAAGAATTAAATATATTGCATAGAAATGAACTTATCAAAAAATTAGTTTTCGGTGTCGGTATAATAAATGTTGAAAGGCGTCCAGATTAAACATTAGGTTACTGTAGACAAAATTTATTTATTAGGTTTTACAAAAAATGATGACAAATGTGTTTATCTAAGTATATTGAAGAACAGATTGGAAGTCATAGCATTCTAATACGGAATTATGATGGATACCACTAGCGGTATACTGGCTGTTAGCTTTAAATAAATATTTCAAAAATCGTTGCTGAAACTTTTTGATTCGTAACTGATAGCAGAAGTAATATGACGACTTTATAGTAGAGCGATATTGTAAGTGGTTTGTAGCAAACATGAAATATAGACTTTAGAGTTATAGACTTACTAAATTGTCTAGAATTACGTGTTATAAATGCCAAGCGTTTAGATGCTGTTACCTAAACATATTCATTATGATTGGATAGCAAAATTCAACCATCGGTAGAGAATCATTAAAACATCTTTAAGCGTGTCAACTTTATATGCTGTTTATTGATAAATACTATACACAGGAGAAAGCTTCGCTTTTGCTAGTGCAACTAACATCTTGACATTTATTAACATTCAATTACAAGTTGGTCTCGAGACTATTGAGACAACACGCTAATATATTCCAACAAGACCCGTCATCAATGACACCCGAGATATAAAATTGAGTTTGATATCATCTGGTATTTGAATATACCAAGAAAGTCCTCCATGTACGTTATAAATAACAACTGATTTGAATTTGAACCTTGAGGTAGTCCTCGTATTAAAAAATTAAAAAATCATTAGAATGATAGCTGTTATTAAGACTTGATTTAGTATGTTCGATAGGTAACTCTCAATTCATTTCAAAAAAACAGATATCATGCAGAAATAATGGACTTTCTCGATCAAATCTAATGATTTATAGTATCGAAAACAATTAAAGAAACGGTGTAAATAATCTCAATAATGGACTTTCTCGATCAAATCTAACGATTTATAGTATCGAAAACAATTAAAGAAACGGTGTAAATAACCTCAATTTGGCATTGAGTGTCAGAAGCTTCACTGATATATTGGGTAATTGTGGTCAAATTGATTACAGTAGATATGCGAGACATAAATTCGTGCTGGATTGTGAACAGATAATATTTTACATTGAACAAATACATATTCAAAAATGATCAAATTGCAATCAGTCTATAATTGAAAAAATAATGTTATTTTGAGATCAATGCATAGAAACATCAAATTATTCTACTTTTATATACCGTAACTAAGAAGAGAGAATTTGCTGTACCGATAACCTTACTTCGAGCAGTAATTGGCAAGTCAATCGTGTTCGATTGCAGTACAACGAAACTGATTTCAAATTTTTTAGGATAAAGCTTTGTAGTGATAATAGAGACATATCGTGCTTAACATGGTCTCATTGTTGGTAGCATTTGATCGTGACAATTTATTATAACCCCATCTTAACAATCTATGTTCTTATATACTTCTTATACATGTTGTACTTTCAATTATTGTTTTCTTAAAAGAAATTTAAGAAATATTTCACATTCATTACATAAATCATGTTATTACTAAAGCAATAGTTTTAACAGTACGACTACATTAAAACTTCCTGAATAGGATTATTTCGAAAAAATTGTTTTGTACGTTTTAGTCCGTTAAATATAATTTTATACGACATAATAAACAATTTGTATTAACAGCATTACTCCCTATGATATTCTTTTAATAGGAAACTTAATTTTTCAGATGTAAGAGCATCCCCGTCGAGTGTCGACTGCTATTCTTCTGAAAATGAGAATCATCCCACATCACTATGTTTGCCAGCTTCACAGACCTTAGTTCAAGCTTCTAGAACACCACCACCTCCTTGGAGTATTCCTACCAAAAAGGGAACACCTGGCCTTATTTGCGTTGTTTGTGGAGATACTAGTTCAGGCAAACATTATGGAATTTTGGCCTGTAATGGATGTTCTGGTTTCTTCAAGAGGTCCGTAAGAAGAAAATTAATATACAGGTAAAAATTAGTTATAATTTATATTTGAAGAAACGTTTGAAAAATAATTGAATTTTTTGGACGGTGAATTAGAGACACAAATATGGTATTTGTGTATTTACGAGTATGTTAATATCTATATTGAAAATTAATTTATAGTCTATTTCATACTAAATACTCTATAGATTTTTACAGTCGTTTATACACTTATGTATGTACTTCACTAAAATTAATTCTATATATTTTTTAAAGATTAATAGTAAAATAAACTAATGAAATATAAAACAAGAACATTCTTAGAACGTGTTTTTATAACTTCATAGTTTTAAAGTATACTGTTGACGAAAATAGTGTTTTAAATAACTACTAATAATAATTAGAACTTAAAAATCATTAGTTATTTTAGACTGTTAAAGTATTCAAGTTTCGAAGGCTAGTAGATTCAGTATGTACAATAATGTACTAATATTGCTATTAATCAACGCTTATCTATATTTACCAGAATATAAGTATAATTATTCTGTTAATAAAATGAAATAAATGGATAAAATATAATTTTGTATATTAAGCATTATATAAATGTAAGCATAAAACTAACTCATATAGAAATGGGCATTACATAAGCGAAATACAATGTCATAGTTTTGATATAGCCTATGCAAGAAATATACTGAATTTTCCATTTTCTTTGTACTTAATATTGAAACTTTTTGCAAGTTTAAAAAATAATCTAACGAATTTATATTTATGAAAGCTATGTATATTTTAACGTTTTTCATTATATTCAGAATAATACGAGGATTTAAACATTTCACATAACTCTTAACTCTAAATAGTGCGACTACTGTTCTTAGTAATACAAATATAATATTAAAAATGTCGTGCATAAGAATTAGATTAAATAAATTAATATTTTTCTGCAAGATTTAACTGGAAATTTACGCAACTTTCTTTTTTCCAAATGAAACAATGTTTTTTTTATTTTTATTGAAAAGAATGTTTTTTTCAGTAATTCAGGGCACTAATAATTTTTTTTAAATAACGATTTATGTCGTGCATAAGAATTAGATTAAATAAATTAATATTTTTCTGAAAGATTTAACTGGAAATTTACGCAACTTTCTTTTTTCCAAATGAAACAATGTTTTTTTTAATTTTATTGAAAAGAAGGGTTTTTTCAGTAATTCAGGGCACTAATAATTTTTTTTAAATTAAATTATAAAATTTGCTCAAATGCCTACCTCTTTCTTGCAGATGCGCATTTTGATGTTGAAATAGTATACGTATATAGACTGCAGAATTTTAACTTTGTGGCATTTCCTTCTTACATTAAGATTTAATTATTCTGGAGTTTATGAAGACTCCAAACTATATCCTCCAGAGCTTCATACAAGAAATAATCACTAGTAGCGGGTCATTCATGTATAATAATCCTTCTTTCAGGAATATTGTTATATAAGTGTTCTCTTACGAGTTGATGTTTCATCATATTGAAAAATTATTGTCTTGCTAATGGGACAGATTATTTTAAAGTAAATTTTATTTATACTTAAAAAAATACATATGTAGATAATATTATACTAATAAATTTGTACCCAATCTCAATACGCATTAAATTATGCGTTATGAACTTGATTATGGATTAAAATCAGATCAAACATGATATTTACGCTTCTTCATTAGCTGAGCCCGACTGATCCGCTGTTAGAATCTTAAGATGAAATTACCCGGATCAACTTCAACTATTCGTAAGGAGATATGTATGTGAATGTGCTTTAATGTTTATAAGGACATTAATAGTATTTCCATTATAATACGAGCGTAGCCGTTTATATTTCGGGAATAGCAAACAAAAAAAATATTTTATTATCGAAAATAGTTTTATTGCTTGGCTCATCTTGGAATACCCACACAGTCAACTGCTGTTTACTATCGGACTCATACGTATATATCCAAGATTCATCACCTATGACGACTTTATAAATGTTCTTTGAAGAAACGCCATTGTATTTTTTGTGCATTTCTTAGCACCAATCGACGCGAGTCCTTTTTTGAGCGATTGTCAAATTATGTGGTACCCAATGTGAACATAGCTTCTTAACGGCTAAATGTTCATGCAGGATCTTATGGACGCTGGTGTTACTAATACCTAGGTATGCCTCGATCTCACGGTATGTCTCATGACGGTCTGGCATTATCAATTCAGACACTGCATTAATGTTTTCCGACACAACAACATTTGTGGGACGACATTCACGAAATTCATCCAAAGAACGCCGTCTAAGTTTTAATTCACTATACCAACGATATACTGTAGTTTTCGATGGTGCTTCATCACCATATAAAGAATTCAGCTCGTCGATGCATTCTTGTTGAAATAATCCACGCCGAAAGTTATGAAAAATAATTGCATTTTTTCGCTAACATAAAATTTCTCAGCATATCGTCAACAATAAAAATAGCGACAGAATAATAAAACTGTCAAGGTAAATATATTGTCAAAAATGACAAACTTCACGATGCAATCATCAGATCGCAGGTCACACTAACAGTGTTGTCAGTTCCCGAAATATAAACGGCTACTCTCGTAAATAGGTTTTTACCGCACAAACTTGTCTTCGGTCTGGTTAAAGTTCTTCAATTTACATATCTGAGACCAAAATCCAAAGTTTAAAGTTTTATTATGCACTATATTTTAAGTTTTACAATACATGATTTCCGAAACATTTTTATTAGCTTCCGCAACATTATTAACTGTCAACTATAAGACATATTTACTGGTCGGAGCAGTGACACAAATCCAGCATTTTTTTCAGATGGATTTCATTTACCTAGGTTTTGCTAAAACTTATGATCATGTCAATTCTGTTTTGTTTCAAAAATTGTAACTGTATATACTGCTGTGGATCACAAATTACTCACGTGGTAGATTATAAAAATTAATATTAACAACACAAAATCCAGAGATGTAGTAATTACTGCTCTACAAGGTAGTGGTCATCTGACTCCCGGACTTTTATTTGTTAATTATTAGTGATTTTTATCTCAGTTTGAGTTTTTATTAATATTAGACATATGCTAACGATACTAAAATTTATTCAAAGTCTTATCAATGCGTAGTTGTTATAGAGAGATTTAAACTACTAGAATTGTGCAACAACAATAAAATGTATGTAAACTTCGCCAAGTCATTTCTTGAAAGGTTCACCAAACTTACAGAATTTTTTCAGTAAAACGAGCCAATATAGAGAGAGTCTAAGGAATAACATTTTATTGTAAACTTACTTTATTTAATTACATCGATTAGAATCATGAAGCTAAGTAGCTTTATTAAGAGACTATATACTGATTTTTCCAATGCATGTTTATTTAATTTATATAACACTCTGGATCGATCAGTTATTGGATATTGTTGCATAGTTGGTATACTGTAGATGTGTACTACTGTGGGCAAAAAATAGTAAGACTTTTTAATTTAAATTTCGCGCGAAAACCCATTCGTCGAAATATTTTTTTTCTCGGTTGGAAAGACTGTCAGTAACATCTGTGCCAAATGTCACACCAAAATAATCATTAGTGTTTAGTATACGCTTGTCTTTCGGAAGTACAAAAAGTGCATTCGGCGATTCTTACAATAAGTGAAATTATTCAACAAAGAAGTTCCATTAAATTTTGTGTACGGAATCAAATTTCTGGTACCGAAACGTTCAGAATGTTGCAAAAGGCCTTCTGTGATAATTGTTTGTCGCGAGCAAGTGTTTTTGATTGGTACAAATTATTCAAAGAGGGTCGAGAACGCGTTGATGACGAACCACGTCCAGGACGGCCATCAACATCAACTGATGATCAACACGTCAATAGAATCAAGGAATTGCTGCTTGAGAATCGACGATTAACAGTCAGAGACCTTACTGACATCGTTGGAATATCGGAAGGATCAGTGAAAACCATTTTGAAAGATCATTTGGGCATAAGAAAAGTGAAAGTTTTTTAGTTTTCTTCGATTATCGAGGTGTGGTGCACTCCGTATTCCTTCCGACCGGCCAAACTGTCAACAAAGAATACTATTTGAGTGTTATGCATCGTTTGCGCAATGCTATTCGTAAAAAGAGGAAGGAATTATTTGCCGACAACTCTTGGTTCTTGCACCGTCGCATACTGCATTAATTCTTCGTGAGTTTTTCGCCAAATTTTCAACCAATATCGTGCCGCAACCACCGTATTCGCCTGATTTAGCTCCGCGTGACTTCTGGCTATTCAGCAAACTCAAACGACCGCTCCGGGGAAACCGTTTTGAGTCAATTGAAGACATTAAACGTGAATCGCTACGCGCATTGAAGGCTATTCCTGAAATTGACTTTAACAACTGTTTCGAGAATTGGAAGAAACGTTGGCACAAGTGTATTGAGGCCAGGGGGGATTACTTTGAGGGGGACGAAATAGATTTGGAAGAATAAATTAAGAATTTAAAAATTATGAACAAAGTCTTACTATTTTTTACCCACAGTAGTATATCTAAGTATGTAGAGGAATATTGTCAGTTTTGTCTTATTCAAACTAAATATTAATAAAAACGATTACATTTATCAAAATCATTTACAGTACCAATCAGTATTCAATATCAGAAAGAAGAAATATTTAATTAAAAGCTTTCGTTTGGGCTTACTTATCAATGACAATGACTGTCTTAAGTTCTTTTTGTTATTTTTTCCGCGTTTCTTCTTACTGTTATCATCAACCGATCGGTAATATTCTACCAAATATGGTTGAAACATCCTCATTGAAAAAGTAAGTTTTAAATTTAACACAATAAATGTTTGTGGTTGACCTATTTCAACATTGTGAATTTATGTTAGCTATAAGTTAATTTCAAGTTCATAGAAATATTTTATTATTTATTTAATTTGTTTAATGTGCACTATTTTGGTTGAATTGCTTGAGTGTGCGCACACATAACTTATATTTACATCTTTTTATATTTTGCTAAGTACCTTTATTTAAAAGACGTTACGCAAAAGTAAAATACTCTAAACTATGCAGCATTTTTTCCAAGTGGGAATATGATCAAAGTGTTCATATTTCTGAAATTTATTTCGATTTTTAAATCCGACTCTCATGAAAAATATAATACAATTTAACTGAATTTTTATTTCTGTTTACCCTATTTCTACATAACAAATATTGATATAATATATTTTTATTATGAGTATGCAATATTCTGTTCAATGAAATATTAGAGACTGTTTATGATTGCGAAATTAAAAAGCTATTGATTAAAAAAATCGTAAAAATAAATTTTAATTAATTATGTAGTTTCAAGGATCTTTTACATTAAAGGGAATAGAAAAAGAAAAACTATTGTACACGTATCACCTACATACGTATGTATGTATATATATTGTATAACAGCATTAAATGCTGAATGAGCCAACTCGAGGTAGCGGTTGATTCGCATAGAAGGAAAGTATGAAAACCACGGAACAAATCCAATGAAACTACAAAATTTAAATCGAATTATATAGAACTCGTCTCGAGTACAGTAAAACCCAAATCCCACGTGAAACTAGTAACGAGCGAACTTCAAGCCAGTGTCTAGATGGCATACTCTTGTAATATTGCAATCCAGAAGTGGGATGGGACATGTGTTCTAGTGGAATCACTTTATATATACCGGCTCATCCACGAAGTCCCGCGGGAGCACTGGGAATCATCTGGCGAACCGGGATTCGCCGTCAACCAAACTATCGGAAAGCTATTTCGCACAGGACCGGAATAAATGAAAATAATCGGATGTATGGGAGATAATTTATGTTTGTATTATTTTGTATTCTTCTTTCCAGTTTCTTATACTACACTTGAAGTTTCATTATTATGGATCAATATTTTTGTGACGCTAATCAATAATTAGTCCAGACTAAATTTGTTAAATACCGATATCAATAATACGTCTTATTAATCTATATTTTAATGTAAATACTCCTGTGTCAAAATTATTGAATTTTACCATGTTTCAAAGAAGGCCGATTTTAAAATACCTATTTATTAATCTTAGATTTACTTAAAAGTTCCAACGACGGAATTTTGCATTCTATATGTTTATTCTTCTTATAATATACAGGTATCCAAATACATTGGTTTATTTTTAATTCAAATTACCTAAATAAATTAGGTCCGCAGTAAATACTAAAATTTATTTATAGTATTTAGAACAAGTTTTGACAAGAAATTACCACGTTATTTTTATTTATTAGATATTAATAGTAATCATAATTTTTTTTATTTACAAATTAATAAAACATACAAAATATTTACTTCCATGATTTAAATTGATAATATACGCATATGTACATGAAATAGTCATAGAACCTATTCTTCTGGAATCATTTGTACAATTGTAATAAACATTTCTGTCTAACACGGATAATGTCTGTCTAACAATGATAATGAGAAAATTGATTTTTTAAAACATCTTATAATAAGACGTCAAAGCACTAATATTAAAAAAATTCAAACTTTGTATATATATATATATATATATATATATATATATATATATATATATATATATGTATATATCGTTATCAAGAATTTATTGTAATGGGTGTTACATAAACCTCGCGTTGGGTTGCGTCAAATGTTATGAAGAAGACTTTACTAAAATAAATGCCATTATGCCTCGGGTTGAACTGTGCCAAATGTTGTTGATTGTATGATGAAACATTATTATGTTTTAAAATGTTTATTATGTTTTTAAATTTACTATGTTTATAATAGTTTTATAAATAAAAAAATTGTTCGATACTTACTTTTGTATTCTATTCTTATCACTTATTTTTTTTTAATGAATAATACATTATTGTATGTGCCTCTGTTAGAACAATGGGTTCTGTCTATCGGCAAAAATCGGTAAATATGTGTTCCTATCTACTACTACTACTACTACTCCATTGACCCATGACCCATTATCCATATATAAACCCGTCCTCCATCGCCTTACACCAGTTTCAGTGCAGTAGTTCAACTCTGAAGATATCCCATACATATGGGTACGAAATGTCGGCAGATATACAAGTGACGCGGTTCCAGCCCGGAAACCCAGAAGCAGATAGCATGTGTTCCTATTTATTAACATATTCAAATAGAAACAAGAATCCTAACTTTAATTATATTTTTCTATATAAAAAAATATGTTCGATAGAATAATAGTTGTACCACTTCAATGCATTATACAAAATTATTAAATTATTTAATTAGTTGTAATAATTTATTACAACTGAAACATAATTATTAACTTAACTTTGTACATCAAAAAGTTCACCTTTCTTTTTTCATCCCGTTTTTACATTTCTCCAACAGGGGTCGTTTTCAAATAATTCCCTTCCGCTTTAGTTTACGTCTCCAAACATGGCCTTTTTACCCATATATGGCTTATATGTTCATCATACCACTGCTTTTTAAAGTCTATACACTTTCTTTAACAGCTTTTTTTCTAATGTACTAGTAATTGTTTTAAATACTTTTATTTTTCACTTTAATAGTTTGTTTATGGTAACTTCTATATTTATATACACTTATTTAACCTTCTTGGTACTTTTTTCAAGTTTGTTGAAAAATTTATACTTTAATTTTCTTTACATTTTCAGCACAGTTACTAACAAATATTTATTTGGAAATTTGTTCAGATTTTCTTTCCACTGCTTATATATACATACATATATATATATATATATATATATATATATATATATATATATATATATATATATATATTGTATTCAAATTTTTATTCAAAAACGTATAAAAATCCATTATATTAAAATTAATTTTCTAGAACGACATTTTTTTCATTTGTATCTTGGAGATATATATATTTTTTGAATTTTTTTGAATAAAAATTTGGATACAATATTCGGATTCTCGGAAATTTATTTAATCAGATACCTAAATTTCATGTTCTATATCACTCACACAAAATTTCGAAAAATTTAATTTGGACTTATCAAAATTCAACTTAAATCTCAATCTCAATAACAATGCTCACCTTACATGGTTTTAAAACTTATATTAGAATTCGTGTACATACATATTATACTTTATTCCAATTAGCCAGTAGATTTTAACCTCCTACTTATTGATAATAACATATTATCATTGTACATACGAATTGATTTGAAATATGTATTTTTTCGGACAATGGGTTCTCTACACAATAAGTTACTTCAACAGCAATTACGAATATTTAAAAAATGTATCCATAACTTATATGTTGTGTAAGTGTTTTGAATTTAAGAAATTTCAAATATTCATATATCTATGAAAATATTATCAAATAAGATGATTGTTGTGTTAGTAGTAAGTACTTATACTTAATTTAATTCTTAGTGTGATACATGACTAATTATTCACATTTAATATAGAATTTTATTCCGATACTCACTATTCATACAGGTTGGCAGAAAAGTTTTGAAAGCAAAAACGAAACAATGTGAATTCTTAAATGAAATTAGTTTTCTTATTCAATGTAATATCCCTCAACTTCAATACATTTATTCCAATGATCCTCCGATAATTTTAAACCACCTCTGTTATAATTTTCTGGAAGCTCTGCAAAATACTGTTCCGCGGCTGAAATAGCTTCTTCATTCGATGAAAAATGCTTTCCACGAACGAATTGTTTCAAGTTTCTGAAGAGGTAGTAATCACTCGGAGCCATATCTGATGAATACGGTGGTTGTTCAAGCAATTCGTACTTTAATTCATTCAATTTAGCCATCGTCAAAATACTTTTGTGTAAAGGCACATTTTCTTGATGAAAAATTATTTTTTTTTCGCTGAACCAGGCCTTTTTTCACGAATTTTTGCATCCAGTTGATCTAAAAGGTTACAATAATACTTTGAGTTAATTGTTTTACCTTTTGCAAGATAATCAATCAATAAAATTCCTTTTGCATCCCAAAATACTGATGCCATAACCTTTTTTGCCGATCGTCCTGACTTCACCTCTTTTGGAGTTGAACAACCAACCGTAGTCCACTGTAATCGTTCTTGTTTCAATTCAAAGTTATAATCATCATCATAGTTATAAAACGACGCAAGAAATTGATTTTATTCCGCTTGAAACGCACCAAGTTACGCTGAGAAATTTGTTTTCGATCCCGTTTTTGTTGAATTGCGAATGCGACATTAACTTTCCAAACAGCTTTTTCATATGAAATTCTTCATGTAAAATATGGAGTACTCATTCGTCTGAGATACCCATGGTATTAGCAATTTCAGGCTTAGTCAAATTCGGATCTTCACTAACCATATTATGTACTTGCTCAATGATTTCTGCTGTTGTTGCAGTTTTTGGTCGTCCACTACGTGATTCATCTTCAACGCTTGTACGACCACGTTTAAACTCTAAACCCATCGATGTACTGTTCGAAATCAAGGAGCACATTCCTTTAACACGTCCACCATTTTTGTATGAATCTCTGTTGCTGATAAACCTTCCAAAACAAAGAATTTTATCACAGCGCGATATTCAGTTTTTCCATTGTTAAAAAATACACCGACACGTCTAATTCAAATGGATTGCTAACAATGAATGAATTGATAGATCGAGATAAAATTTTTAGTGTGTTCATATGACATATGAAATATTAAAATGGCGTATGAATACTGCTTAATAGGTGTCGTTTTCAAAACTTTTCTACCAACCTGAATACAAAGGGTACTAGGAAAGCTTTGCAATACAGCTTCGTTTATTTAATTTTTTCAAAATAATTTCCTCTACACTCAACACACCTCTCCATCCTCCGTAACCAATCTTTAAACCAGTTCTGCCAAGTTTCACTAGCGAGTAAAGCACACTCCTTGTCCCAAGCCCGCAGAAGGTCCTCATCACTGGAAAGCCGCCTCTCTCTTAGCTTTATTTTCAGATGCGGGAACAGTGAAAAGTTGCAGGTAGCAAGATCTGGACTGTAGGGAGGGTACTCGAGAAGTTTCAATCCTGTCGTGGTCAAATATTCGGTGCAGACTTTGGCGCGGTGAGCTGGAGCATTATCGTGATGGAGGAACCAGGTGTCCATTCTTGACTTTGGCCGCGGGTTCTTCATAAATCCAATGACTTTAGGCAGGCATTGTTCAGTATAGCACTTAGCTGTGTCTGTTTTCTGTGTGTCCAAAACAACGCGTTTCACAATTCCATTCGATTTGAAAAATACAGCTATCATTTTCTTCTTTATAGATCGGGATTTTCTGACAAGTACGGGTCTGTCCTCATAATCGAAGACCTAAACTTTGTTTTGAGCTTTGGTCGGCACATCGTAATAGTATAGCCAAGTCTTCTAATATTAAGTATATTTCTAAGAAATCCTCTACGTTGTATATAATTATGCGCTTCCTTTATGATGTGAAACTGAAAAAAATCTGTCCAGCGAGAGTTTCACTCACGATCCAATTTCTACTCTTACACTACGGAGAATGGTGATAACCGAGTCTTCTAATTTGCCATAAATTGCACTATGGAAACAGATATTTATTGCACCCTCAATATCGTGAAAATGGTAGCTGACGTTTGTCACATGATAATGCACCATCTCATCGCTAGACGCTCATCACTGATTTCCTAACTACAAATGGCATTTTAACCATCAATCATTCACCATATTCCCCGGATTTGGCCTCCTGTGATTTCTATCTATTCCCCAAACTACATTTGCCGATGAAAGGACAACGTAATGTCGACGTCGAAGCCATTAAAAAGGCGTTGACAGCGATCTTGAAGCACATTTCTGAAGATGAACCTAAAGATTTATTCGACATGTTAATTGACCATGCAAAACATTGTATTGAAGCCAAAGGCGAATACTTTGAATAATATAAAAGAATTTTACCAAAATAGTTAGTTTTAGTTTTTATTTTAAAAAAGTTCCGTCTTCGCTGAAACAAACTGTGTACTATTCGCAGCATATCTTTAACTCTTTAACTCTCTCTTATCTAAACACTTTCTTTTATTTAAATTTTGGGGCAATCATCCGTCTCGTTCGACTCACTCAAATAATTTCTGTAATCTAAAAACCAACTATTTGAATTACCAGAAATTATAACAAGAAATCTGAATAAACGTAGACAATGTCTATAAAAAATTAAAAACAAACAAAAATTTAAATTAATAAAACAATAATTGAAAATGTCACTACTTAAGTGAAGTGTAAATTGCCTCGACATCTTGTCCAAAAAGAAATAAATAATGCGCTTTTATAAGGCATTACTAAACTGAAGTACCATAACTGTTTACGAAATATTAAATGTTACTAGAAAGAAATAATAATGTTCTGTTCTTGAGTCAGCCGTGTTTCCTCTTTTATACGTAGCCGTTTGGTCGCTGAGAAGATCTGGGCGACATACGCATAAAAATGTAACTATCCAACTTGATGTAATAACGTAAGACAAATCTCTGCCTCCTAATGTCATCTCATAATTCCTAGTAAAAATTCGATATCAAAGAAAATAAAGAACTAAATAAATTTCGGCCCGTTTTCAATCTCTGTCTCGAAATATACGAGAAGAACTAGAAAACTTTTCTACCTAACAATGATATGATTTTTTCGATAATTTTATTTTTCAACCAACGTACTTCCAACATCCTTGCATCAAAAAGCAGACTTCTGTTGGTCTTAAAAAAGGCATGAATCTTCTCTTTCAGCATTGTATGTAAAATAACGTCCTCTGAGATGCTTTTCCAAATCACTAATTTCTAATCCAAACAATATTATGAGTGGCACAGTTCAAAGAAATTACACTCACAGAGGATGGATTGGATATTGGCTGTCTTGTCAGCTTGTGCTTTGTCATAAAAAAGCGGACTCTCAATAGCCGTATATAATTTTATTAACGTCTTACGGTAGATAATTGCTGTTACTGTAGCTCCAAAGTTTCAAAAGACGGTGGTTCATCTTAGATGGATTCGTGACCCCGCTGAAACTGTTTTGACCAATATTTCTCTTCAAATTATGATAGAACATCGTTCGTATACACCATAATCATTCATTCGTAATTATTTTTTGGAAAATTCTGTTCCTTTGTCAAAAACTTGCTGACGCTACGATGTTCAAATTTCACGAAACTCATCGTTTGTAACGAGTCAGTTGATATGCAAAAAACAATGAATGAAAAGAAATTAAATTAAATTAAATGTTGTCATTATTGAAAGTTGCTAGACAACACACAATTAGTAATTTCTATCAAGACTAAATTTCAACGTAGCATCTAATTTATTTTTATCCAATGTTTTTGCATCGAATGTGTTTTATGACAATTTTGATATTTTTGAAACACATTATGATTTTTTCCATTCCTTCAGCAAAACTTTATTTAGATAGAGATAAAGATATGTTATGAAAGGAGAAAATAATAAATAAACCCCAAAAATTCTAAAAATTATCAACATTTTGCCAGTAATTTTCCACATTAGGGAGATATTTTAGAACAGAAACCATTAAAACCAAAATGCACACTGTGTGTCAGTGTGCGTTTTGGCTTTCAACGGTACGGTTCGTGTGTGAAATTTGTTTTCGTGCGGGTATTTTGCCGTAGTTTTCTAGGTGCTTCACTGTTTAATTAATTGCTGATGATGACAACTTAGTTGTCGAAATACGTATACAGACTGCGAAAATTAATGTGGAAAGGAGTTATATATCAACCTTCAGTGATTAAGATTAGTAGATACTTTAAAGAAAGTCCCTGTTTTAAAAATTACAGTTTCTTTTTATTTACAAAACAGCAAAATAATACGCAAACGTTTTTATGTTTCAAAAAAAAGGAATTTCTCATACTAACACTTTTACTTCTATAAAATAGAAATTTAAAGAACGTAAGCAGATTCAACTACGTTAACTTAAATAATTCTGTATTGAGAAATAAAATCGTTAATACATCTCTGGCATTTGTAAAATCTCATGAACTGTAGTGCAGGATACAGAAATTTAACGTCGCGGCGGCAGATGGGAAAAATGGAAAAGCCTCTTCTTATAGGGATTTAAGAAAATATATTTCTTGCGTTTAAAAACTTCCAGCTCCGTGGCGGCTAGCACTTCCCGCACTGATTTCACAGAAATAAAACGAATAGAAGAAAGAAGTGCGATCATAACGTGAAGAAAATCATCCACGGTTCCATTAAATTGGAGATATACTAAAGGCGGGAGCTTTAACGAAATTATTATTATGGTTCAATATGAAAAAAGATAACCTGTACACGTTGCCTTTAATATCACTCCGGGTGACGTTCAGAAAAAGATAGAAAAACGTTCGCCATTTAGGTCTAAAATAAAACGACATCTCCGAAATTGCTTTTGAGTGTTGACGGGATTTCAAAACTTTTAACGAATGTGCTGCTTCGAAAAAAATGATATCGTTCTGCTACAGCATTACCCGGGAAATTGCTTTTCTTTTGACGTAAGTTTTATCTTTAGTTGATAGATTTTTTTCTATCTATATATACAAGAGCGCTCGACTAAAAATGTGTCGTATAAATATGAAATAAGAATGTTTTTGGAAGATGCTCGGGATTCTGACACAAATATAAAAATATATACGAAAGTAGGGTGGAAGAAAGTAAATTTAATTGAAATTTAAAAGGGAGATTTATTTGCGATTCTTTAGTAATACTTTATGATTGCTGGTACGGAAAATTTGCATTTCCATTTCGTTACAAGGAATACATAGTGGGGTTGCGCCTTTTGTATTTTTCTATAAGAGCAGTGGTATTAAGGGTTACTGTGATACGTCATTTTGTAAATTTAATATATTGATTCTGTACAACTAATGAAATTACTACTTATATTGTATTTCAAACGATTCTGGTTAAATAACATAGAACAATAAACGTGTTTTATAATTAAGTTTATTAAAACATTTTCATGTTCCATGGCATAAAATATTTCGTTATTTTTAATAATATTTTAATATGTTTATCTGCTTTTTACTTTTAATTTTGGCTCATAATGGGAATTATCATAACTTTAATAAATTTTCTCTATTTTACATTTCGTTAAAATAAAATTATCTCATTGAAAAAATTAATACTGGATGTAGCACAAATTTATTATGTTAATGAACTGTACTAAAAATTTTATGAAGAATATAATAATAATAGTTTTTAATGTTCACCAGGATATTCCCAATTATACGACACTAATACAATAAATATGGCATATAAATGGAAATTTTAAATTATATAGAAAATAAAAATAAATGCAAGATTAGATAATTAACATAAGAAATGCAATCAATACAAAAACAATTAGCTCAAAAAAGCCTTCAAAAAGTTTATTAAATAAAAATTTATACAATTAACATAAAAAGTTAAAACGATTTACTTAAACCAGAATAATATAAAAAATAATACAAAAAAATAAACTATTCCATTAAACAACTGAAAAAAATATTTTCAAGCTGTTTGCATTATTGCTCATGATGCTGATAGAGGAACGCTGCAGCACATCAGTCTTTACTGTAGGAACATGAACAGTACAGTTAAATCTTGTATTAAGCCTTGATAGATGTAAAGACATTTTCGACACATTTTCGGTATCAATCGGGTTATCAATCTTGTTATTTACAAGTTTACAAAAAAAAGTGACATATTGGCGAACCTTTTTGGAAAGATTAACAATCATTAACAAAGAAGGGGCAAATACAAATCTACAATCGCTAAAAAGCTTGGCAATAGGTTATCGCCATCAGTACGCTTACTGGTTGCTTAGACATAGATTTAGCCAATTCATTTTCAGAAATCAAAAGCATGGTGAAAGATGGACAACATGTAAACGATTGAAAGTATATAGTATAAGAAAATTGATTCGTTCGCCGAGTATGAGAATGTTCAAGAATGTTTCTGCATAAACACAAAGACTAATTATTTTTGAATGAGAACATCTGGATTAACTACCTTAGGGTCCAGATATTGCCACCAATGATTTTCACTTGTTTCGGTACTTAAAGGAGTTCCTTGGTAGTCAATAGTTCAATGACGATGAAAAAGTGAAAATTGCAGTCATGGATTGGGCTCTTTTATAGGCGGCAGATTTCTTTGACGTCGTAATTCAAAAACCTATTGAACGGTACGACAAATATTTGAACAAAATGAAAATTATGTAGAAAAGTAGATTAAAGTTTGTGAAATATGGAAACAAATATATTTTAATGATATTTATAGTACCTATCTTATTTAAAAAATAACCCTCGTACTTTGTATAAATTTATTAAACCAGCATTAACATTGTTATATATATTTATTACAACAATTATGGAGAATAAGATTTCGTGGTATATGTATGTGTATGTTAAATTCTATAGCTCCGATATTCTATGAAATAACAAGTTAGTTCATAAAATACATCTACCGTAGTTAAATTATGGAATAGTTTTTGCTATCTTACAGAACAATTAGTTATTTTATGTACGTATTACCTACTTATTCTGTAAAATAACGTAATAACGTCACTAATAAAAAAAACAAGTCAATTGTTATACATACATAAATCATCTTTGGAATAAAATCTTCTTATATATAAAGGAACTAAATAATATTCATACTACAAGTAAAAATGCGTTTAAGTATACAGTTTTTTATCTATAACGGCCTATTATAGTATTATTGCTATTTGTTTTGAACCGCTGTCATAATACTTAAAATTATATATTTAATAAATTATTCGTTTTACCCATTCTTCTGTTCAGCAATTTTTGTGAAGTACATTTTTTAAAATCTTGTATTGTGCAAGTTGAATGAGTAGTTGCCACTGCCTGTAGGGTTATCTCTTTAGACGGAACTTCTTCAGCGGATATAGCTTTTCGTCGCAGAACACACCTTGGATATATAATTGTTCGATTTTTTTCGTTGCGCCTTGACTTTCTGTGCATAATTTTTAGCTAGGGCATATATCTCGTAGATTATTTCATTGAAATACTCATGACTGTCGTACGATTGATCATTGAACACTGGCGTCCAAAAAGCGTAAAATTTTTAAAATAAAACATGCAATTTCCTCAGCGCGTTTAGTTCCCAGAGGCTTTAACACAGTAAACTTCATAACGTAGTCCTGAGAGATCGTGATGAATTTATAATTACCATCTGGGTGAGATTAGAAATCAGGTAAACCCACCTGGCAATACAAGCCAGAAAAATTACACTTAAAAAAATGTTTAATAAAACTAAAATTTAAACTTTCCTTAGAAAACAAGATTCTGGTCTACAAGATTAGAGTCTTGAGTATATATGGTGGTGAACCCTAATGGTATTTTATTAAGTCAAGCCAGGTGGTAACGCAACAGAGCCAGTTCATGGTATTATGCTTAATCACAAACGTATCTTGCTATACTTGAAATTAAACAATCTAGGAAGACTTCTCAGTGTGAGGAAGTTATCAAAGAAAATAATATTCGTTACGATAACAAATCTTAAAGTCACTTTGATGGATCATTACACCCATTGCACGAAAACTTAACAGTAGAAGACTCAAATGAAACGACAACGGACCTGAAAGAAAGACAAATACTTGTCATTAGGGAAGACCTCATCAGTCACATTAACTCGTAGAACTTGCTACAATGTTGGTTGCTAATAAGCGTAGACCAAAAACGTTTTTTTTTTCAGTATTTGTTGTTCAGATTAATTGCATAATAAATTATTAGGACTAAATGAATGTTTGTTTAAAATAGTTTAAAATAATATAGTTTTCGAGAAGAAATTTAATTTTGTTCTAGTATAAAATATTTATAAATCGCGATTCTAACTACATAGTAATTTTTATCGTATAGAAATTCAGTAATAATATATGTATTATCAACCGTATAAATAAATGCACACCTTGAATGTATTTACAAAAATAACCAACTAGTTTCTGGTCAATAAAATAAATTTATATGAAACAGTAAATTCCTATAACTTGACCGTACACCTAATCGATGTGTAGAGGTTAACGTGTAAGGGATGTTGGCAACGTAGTATCGTATATTGATTGGGGCTGCAGACTCGATTTCTGTAACCAGATTAGAACACAAAGGGCTCGGTAGGGCAGGGATTACGCGTCCCCTAATTGATTGCGGTTCACACTCAGTTCCGTCCACTTCAATCATAATTTAATACACGTTACGCTGTCGAATATTGATACTCGATTTCGGCCTTATCCTCAAATAATTATTTTTTTTAGGGATAACACTGATTTTAATCAAGAACTATTTCTTAAATAACCGAAATAAAAAAGCAAATAGACAGTTGTAAAATATGAACACCAACCTTTCTAAATGGGCTTGTTTGACACTTGTTTGTCAAATTTATTCAATAGAATTTCAAAAATTTGATCTTTGTCTATAGTTTTATACAGAAATATTTACCGATCAAAGCTATTTAATCGGTATTTTTTTCCACTAGATAATCGTCTATGGTGCTCCATATTAATTAATAATTTACAAGTGTCGATGTTCTCCACAAATTTATTCTTGATTTTTTTTCTGTAAAGGAATTTTTGTCTTCCTTTTATCCATCTACGTTGCGCTTGATATCAGCGAAACGCGCTATTTACCTATTTTACCTAAATCTGTTTCAAATAATCTTCAATCACTTTATTTCTTAATTTTAATTTTCAAAATATGGCTGCTTCAAATTAATTTTTTTAGAGTAGCTTATATTTTATATAAAACTGTATTTTATTTGAACATTATTTTTTTGAAGGATAGTGTACGATCTAAAATCAAAGCAAAGGTTTTTTCCTTAAAAATTGGTTTGAACAGATTTCAAAACGATTTAAAAGAAGCAAATACAATTATCTATTAGGTGCGCAACTAAGGTCTCGCTGCTTTGTTGATGAAAATGCAACTTTATTGTGAAAAAATGTCTACAAATGAATCATTCAAAATATTGCCCATCGCTAGCGATAACTTCATATGAGCGGAACTGCTTATTGGCCAGACCATGTGCCATCGAACGGAACAAGTAATAATCGGACGGCGCAACATCTGGGGAATATGGCGGGTGGGGTAGGACCTCTCATTTGAGCGTTTGAGCGTTTCTAAGTAGGTTTTAATGGGTTTGGCAACGTGAGGCCGAGTGTTGCCATACTGTAGAATCACTTTTTCGTGTCTCTGCTCGTATTGTGACCGCTTTTCGCGCAGTGCTCGGCTCAATCGCATCAATTGAGTTCGATACCGTTCCCCAGTGATGGTTTCGTTCGGTTTCAACAGCTCATAATAAATAACACCGCCCTGGTCCCACCAAATACACAGCAAAACCTTCGCAGCGTGAATATTCGGCCGAACCGACGACGTGGAAGCATAACCGGGCAGTCCCCATGATGTTGTTCTCTTTGGGTTGCTGTAATGAATCCATTTTTCATCACCCGTAACGATGCGATGAAGAAAACTCTTCCTTTTTTGCCGCTGGAGCAGTTGTTGACAGGCGAAAAAACGACGCTCACCGTCTCTTGGCTTCAAATCATAAGGAACCCAAGTTCCTTGTTTTTAAATCATTCCCAACGTATGCAATCGCTGGGAAATGGTTTGGCGGGTAACTCCTAATGCTGAAGCAAGCTCTTTTTGCATTTGGCACGGATCCTCATCGAGCAATGCCTCCAATTCAGCGTCTGCGAAGGTTTTTGGTGTTCCTTCACGCGAACGGTCGTCAACATCGAAATCACGGTCTTTGAAGCGACGAAACCAATCACGGCACGTTGTTTCACTTAGAGCAGCATCTCCGTAAACTTTTTGGAGTTCTCGATGCGCTTCAGCCGCCGTTTTCTTCGAATGAAAGAAGAAAAGCAACACTTCCCGCAAATGACGATTATTTGGCACAGAATCAGACATTTTCACCCAACCAAAAGTATATGAGGCAAAAACAATATCACTAATGTGTTAAAGCGGTTTGTTTACCATATGTCTAAGCTTGGTTCATGACGTTTTGGTTATGTCACAATCGACCAGCACTTACTACTCGAGCCATCTCTTGAAAAACAGCAAAAACTTAGTTGCGCACCTAATAGTTTCATAAATCTAATAGCAAAAGCTCATGAATGTGAGAATATTGTTTTAGTTTACTTAGTCTCTGTAGATTTCGATAAATTTTTCGACTGTATGGATCATCTGCTATTAAAGAAATTACAAGTACATTGAGTTACATGTTTCTTTTTATACTTTTGGGGTTTAATTTGGTTTAGTAAAATAAACAATAATAATAACTATCTACTTCTGGGCTTGCGGGCTGTACTCGCGTCACTGGTATAACTGCCGACCTTTAGTAGCCACTCCTTTGGGACATCTTCAGGGTTCAACTACTGCTACTGTCTGTCGCACTAAAACTCAGTTTCAGTGCGACATATATATATATATATATATATATATATATATATATATATATATATTGTATATCCTATAAGTATGTACATCAATACCTACCCATATAGCATTACGTTACAATATTTTGTTACTATAAATTTATTTGTTATAAACAAACGCTGTATGCTATTTCATGTTATGTAATTGAAATTTTAAAATAGAGTCGTAGTATATCGGGGTATGGGTATATTTCTTTTATAAACTATAACATAGGGCAACATTCACATATATGATAGACCATCAAAAAACAAATACTTTGATATATATGTATATATATATATATATATATATATATATAATACTAACATTGCATCTATTTTTACTAAGCAGATATACGCTAAAATCGAAAATCGTCCTAATGAAGGGAGGGCAGAGTTTTCACCCCCTCAACATGTTTTGCGCGCTAAAAAAATAATTTTGAACATGAACTAGGATGGATTACTCACACACAAAGTTTCAAATTTTTCCTAATTTTCGGGTTGGGAATCTTCCTTGTAAGTTTTATTTTGCTTATATGATATATTACATTGTATTTTTTCTTATTATACAGATATTGTGTCCAAGTAATCAATAAATACTATTAATGTTACTACTGTTATTGTATTTTTGTATTGCCGGCGTTACTCGACTTAATATAGAGGATAAACTACAGAGTTGGATTTTTGAAATAATACAATTAACATAAAAGATTTGATTGCTTGTATGGGGAGATAATACTATCGGTGTCACATTAAATACGACCTCGTCAAATTTACATATCTATAACACCATTAATCCTGTTTAGTCTGAATAGCAAATGTCGCTGCAACATTTGCCACCTGATACTCTCTACCTAGGATTATGAGCATCGCCCTTTCAAAACTTCCGTTGATTGTATTCCTAAAACTAGATATAAGAGGGGAGTTAATCTACACACATATATTGAGAATTTAACAGGCGTTATATTTACAAAGCGCCAGAATATTTTGTAAATATTGGTTATTTATAATTATTTCTATCAGTTTAAATTGACTTACTTTAGATATGGACAGTACAGTGACAATAAAAGTAATGCTTGTGGTTATATTTGTAAAATTAGAAATGTATATCTTATTGTAGAACATAAATACTGTAAAGTTGAGTTCATAATTAGTGTAAGTGTAAGTATAATGAATAGTATTCTATAAGAATAACATAAATTTGTTGTATTAATAAGATATTCAAAATTATACTGAAATCTTATCTAGATAGAATGCATTAATCCATTTCTGGATATCAAAACATAAGGAAAGGAAGGCGTTGATAAAAAGGTCTATGAATCGGGTAATCTGGCCTGCAGCCTTCTGTAGTCATTTTCCATAATTTCATCCGAATTGGAATCGCGTCTCTGACTAGTTCACTAGATGACTTTTGGGCCTCTTTTACAAGACCATCCTTATAGCTGTTTGCAATTTTCGCGTGCCGACTACCGAAGCAGCAATTCCTAAGACGCGATACCAGCCTGAAAGAACAAAAAGAATTACAGAAATATTGTTTAACAGTTGAAATATTCAAAGTATGAACTATTTATATATACGTGTGCTACTCATTATGAATACTTTTTTATATATAACAAAAGACTGTGAATATGAGCTTTCCAATCTAAAATTGGAGAACACTTATGGACTTTTAATTTTGATTTTGAATACCAGTCTGTACTTACCCAAGTCTTATCGTCTGTCACAATCTGAGAGAAAAAGCCAGCACCAACATCTAAAAAAGCCGAATTGCTTTCAGAAATGTTTTCTAAGCAACTTCGAGGACAATTGGAATCCATCCTGTTAAAACTTTAGTCATGCCTAGTTTATCATGTGCTATTGTTAAAATATGCTTTAGCAATGGCAGAAATTTTCAAACGACGATCTTTGATAATCATTGCTTCAATTGACTGCGTTCAAAAGCCTTCCCAATTCTTAGGTTAACTTCAATAGATTCACAATCCTACTAGTTGTTTTGATCAATATTTCACTTTAAAATACGACGGAACCTCGTCCCTAAACATCACTCTTTTATAAACAGTTTTAGGGAAATTCTTTTTTCTCATAAAAAATTTGATGGAATGTTATTTCACAAAACTAAGTTTGTTATGAAAGTGTCTAAAGTACAAAATAATTAATGAATTGAAATCAAATTTGTACCGATATTTCTCTACTTACGTAGAAAAATATCGGTACTATTAAAGAAGCCCGCAAGGACTACATTGTAACGTCGAGAGTAATGAAGGATATTCTTAATCTACCGATATCGTCAGGCACAATTAGGTATAGGTCCAAAGGCAACAAAAGTGTTAGAAAAAGCCTTTTATCAGTAATAAGTACAAAGCTCGACGACTGATCAAATAGTGTTCAATATCTTCTAGTACAGGATTGTCCGAAGCCACTAAACGGAATTAGAGATTTAGATTCCTAAAGAAATCTAAAAAAGTATGGTGCGATAAATCCGAAGATTTGGAATAACCCTTTCTGCAACAAATAGGCGATCATGGTGGAAGAAATGTAATATTGTGGATCAGTTCCTCTATATCGATTCTTTGAAATCTAATTACCATTGAATGAGAAATGACTGGGGCAGCGTGTGTATAGTTCCTTGAAATTTACACGTACACATATCTGCAGAAGAAAACGGGTCTGGAAGAATCTATATTTATGTAAGATCCTAAGCATGAATGCAGGGTCATTACGTGATATTTTGAAGAATCGATGATTCAACTGTCACTAGACTTAAACCCAGCAGAATATTTTTGGGGTATATTTGATCAACAAATTCCACAAATTGTCAGGAACAACCGCAATACCTTTCTGAATGAGGTAAGCAAAGTGTGGGAGTTGTTATCATGTAATATTTTGCTGAATCTGGTTAACAGCATGCCAAAAGGACTTCATGCTGCAATTGATAATAATGGAGGAAACGTAAAATAATAATTTCATTCATTAGTTTTAGAATTCGGGCAAATTAAATTTTTTTTTTATTAATTTAGTGTAAGAATATTTTTGTACTATGTTAAGAAAGTCAAGTATATTTATGTGCTTAATGTACATTTTGCTTCCATATTACATATGTTGGCTGCCATTAGCGTTAAATTAGAAATGGCCAGCATTACACATATTTAATTTGTCATAAAATTTGAAAAAGTGCGCTCAAGAATATAATATCCTGAATTACATTCATGTTGCTATAATTATTTCCAAATAAATATTATTTACTTTGTTTCGAATAAACACTGTAGACAGTATTTTAGAATCTATAACTAATATACACAATGTAAAAATGTACAAAAAGAGTAAGAATGAAATCACGAAAAGTGAAAACTGTCTCAGTTTTATAATTCGACTGAACTTTAATTTTACACTTGTCTAGAATTATGGAAGTAACAAAAATCAATTTATGCATTTTCTTTTTCAGATGCCAAGCTGGAACTGGTCGTTGTGTTGTAGACAAAGCACATAGAAATCAATGCCAAGCATGTCGACTAAAAAAATGCCTATCTATGGGAATGAATAAAGATGGTAAGTAAGAGTACGCAAACGAATATTTTTGTATTAGCGGATTAATTTTGATTTCGTATTAATAAATAAATAAATTTAAGTACAAAATATTAAAAACTGCACCGCGCTTCTAAAATATAGCGAAATTTCGATAAACTTTCGAAAAATGTTTAAGATAGTATCAAATTATTAGGGCTACATTTTGTTCTAGCTCTACCATATACCTCTTCTATATCCCAAAATTATGGATAACTTTCATTTCGTTATGAGAATAAACTTATTAAGAATAATTAAAAATTCAGTTTATAAATAATTGATAGATTATTTGTATTTATTGTATATATAAGTCTATGTATATCTTTATAACTATATCTGTATGGCAGGTAGTTACTATAAATTTCAAGATTAATAATTTTAATGCCGAAACTTTTAATAGAGAATGAACTTTTATAGGAATCATTCAGGTAACATTTGCTTCGCGTCAATTTATATTTTGTTTCACGTAATTCAACGTTATTTATTATAAATATAATAATAATACCAATAGGTAATAAATCTTTGCTGTCGATCTTGTTAAATTAATTTTTCCACAATATTTTTCGTATTCTGTATAAGTATTTCGACAACTCAGTTATCATCATCAGCAGATAATTAATCAGTGTCGCATTTGGAACCATAACAAAATCCGCACTGAGACAAAGTCTCTATTAAACTTACACAGTCGAAAGATAAACACATACTCTATTAATCATCCGCTGATGATGACAACTTAGTTGTTGAAATTGTATACAGAATACGAAAATTGCTGTGGAAAGGGGTTATATTATTGATTAATTTAATCAACCACAGTATCCACTAAAATTTATCTTAATTGATGTATTATAGAAACTATACTATTACGCATAGTATTTAATATTTTATTTCCGTAAGTAGAAATTTTGAATAAAAAATATTTTCGAAAAACTGATTTAATACTACATTGAAAATAACGGCAAGAGGCACTTTATTTTCCAATTATAAAAGCCCGGATGTTTCCTGCTGACGATACGGCTCTTGCTGTCTTGGAACAAATTCTCCAAATCTATTAATTTTTAGCTGATGGTTTTCGTTTGTTTTTGATCGGATTGTATGACTGGGATTCATTGCTTTAACTGTTTCATAGTTTAAGGTTGGTAATAATATACCTAAGTTTTGTCAACAGTTATAAAACAGTACTGATATTACTGTTCAAGTACAAATAAACGTAGTACCCATATTATTAAAAATTTGGCATATGAAAATATTCGTGTAAAGTATTGTGGATCCAGTCACTTTAAATCTCCACCGTTTTAATCTTACATACTTTCAGTCATATTGCTTATAAATTTTCTTAATATTCTCTGTAGCCGTGACTTCGATAGGACATCCAGAAAACCTGTTCTAAACAGTTCTAATTGAAGGAGCCGACTCGCCATGTATCTATCCAACTTGACTTTAGTTCTCTTGAATCTATTTTCCACCAAAATTCTTGGCTAGCTCAGATGACTGTCAGCAACAGAGCAATGGATAATATAACTGAAAGCCAGTATATGACCTTATGAAATTCTGGAAACTAGATATGACTGACTCTATACTACAGGTGCTCTTTTTCGCCTTTGCATGACTTTATAAAACTCCATCGTAAATAAATTTCTAATGTTGCCTGCTGATAAGACTGAAAAATTTTAAATGTGAAGGAATTTTTCTTTAGGTAATAAAAGTTAAGAAATTATATATACATATACATGCTTATTATCATCACTTTTCTAAACGATTAATTTAATTATAATTGCACATATTATATTTTTACAATTTTTTAAAAAACGAATTTACATTATATATGTAATTGCCATGTAAGATTGCTCTTATAGTTTCTAAATAAAATTTCGTATCCGATAAATTGTGCAAGTGATTGTTACAAATTTAGCCAATATTACACAAGTTTCCTTGCACTGACTTACTGTAAATAAGAAATAATTATGCTGACTATCTGAAGACATTTAGTTTAATTAATTGCAAGGTGTGATTAGTTGCATACTAGACTGGATGGTATTCAGTTCACTCTTCTGACTAAACAGAACACCACTCCTAATTTTATTAATTGTCTTCTGTTCTTTATAATCTCTCTTGAAATTTTCTGATATATTAGTCTGAAATCAGTCAACTCTAGATTGCAATGGATTAATGTATTTGATGAATTTCTAGTAAACTGTAAAAGCAAAATAACCCGATTGGGAAGTTTCTAACAATATTCAGCGCATACATGTATTTAGCTTGTACAGTATATGTACATGAAAGAAGACTTACTTTTGGTAAAACACACCGTTACACTAATTTTGGATGAATTGTTTAATAACCCTTGCATATTGTTTTGACCCCAGTAAACAAATAACTAGATATAAGCTAATAAAATATGAAATAATATCAACAAATAAATATTTGACTGCATTGTTTGGTTGCGGCTTTACCGAAAACATAATCGTAGAATGCTTGTTCATACGAACATCTTTTAAATAATAGCATATGCAAACACTTGCCTAATATTAAAACGCTAGCTACTGAAGGTAATATAGGCCATTTCGTAACATGCATCATATTACAAATATTAAATGGAAACATATATATATATATATATATATATATATATATATATATATATATATATATATATTCCATTTAATATATATATATATATATATATATATATATATATATATATATATATATATATATATATATATATATATATATAAAGCATAAATAAAATAAAAACGTGGCGTCAGTACAATACAAGATAGGAGACTATTACGAATGTCAGAGAACATTAAAAATTATTTCGTGACGTCAGAGTACACAACAAAAAGAGTAATCAAAAGAGGAATACCATTTAAAATAGCTTTTTCTTGAAATCAATAGAATTCCTTTTATTATAGTGTTCCAGATATAGAATCGCACTGTATGTTCTCATCCTTTCAATATTTTCTTAAATTCTGTTCAGAATTTATGAAACTATTTACTGCTTTAGACAACTCTAAATGTATCGACGGTGAGATTCGTTAAGTGATAAAGGGAGCCTGAATTATTCGAAATTGCGTTAGAATGGGTTAGAGCCCAGGGCGGCGAATAAAGGATGAAAGTTGGGAAGGATAGGTCCTGGGAGAAGTGAGAAAGCTCTCGATGAACATTACTGAGCTGAGAAGTTCTTCGACACGAACAAGTCCTGCATATTGAATAGTAGAGGGACGAAAATGCAAGATGGAAAGCGTTATCAATTTCGACAATATGCTCTAGTATTTTATTTCCAACAATTATTCTTTTAAATTGACTAATTTAATCTAAGTTATGTCAACATAATCGTTTATATTAAAAACAAAAGAAGCTTAAGCTTTCTTGAAATATACCATTGAGAAATGCTTTTAAAGTAATTATCGTGTATTAAAAATACGCAACATATAATCACTGATTTTAGTTTTAATTTACTATTTTTTCCAATTTTTAATGTTTTTACACTTTGTATAAAACTATCTTAGATATTTTTGTATTTTATCCTTCATTTTGTATTTTACACGCTACTCAAAATCAGTTTGCAAAATTACATCATTGGTAAAATTTAAAGTTGTTTTGTGATACTTACTGTTTAAGTTACTTTTACGTATTTAATATGTTCTTGTATTTACAAGTTTTACTATTACCTTAGAAGCGCATAGTAAAATATTACATAGTGATGACCTACGATTATGTTTTCGGTAAAGCCGCAACCAAAACATGCAGTTAAATATTTATTTGTTGATACTATTTCGAATTTTATTAGGTTATATTTAGTTATTTGTTTACTACGGTCAAAACAATATGCAAAAGTTATTAAACAATTCATCCAAAATTAGTGTAAGAATCATAGATATATTATAATTTAGAGAAAGAATTTAAAGAACTAGATTCAACAAGATGTGCGCACCACCGTAAAGGAAGATACTCAATAGCATAGAATATCTTTGCAAGATATTAACCGTTTCTGAAATTATGTTACACAATCTGTACCTAGGGATTTCGTTGTCTTACAATTTTGTTTAAGGATTATCTCACAATCACCTATAGTGTTAAATATCCTGTTATTATTCTAAGGTATTGCGTGATAGATATACTGGTATTATTCTAAGCTTGGTTCCTTTGCCATGTTCATGCTCGGGTCTACTCTTTCAATATGTTCTATATTGAGCCTTGATTTATCTCTCTATTTGTTCTCGGATTTTGTATTTATAATACATTTTGGTACAATATATAGTGGGACTTATTCTTCTATGGCAACCTCATCAACCTCTTAGTTTTTTAAGTCCTTTTATGAAAATAATGAAATGTGGCAAACAGTGTAATAGTAGGATTGTTCACTAAATGGATTAGTTTTTTTTATCATAACATTATATAAAATTTTAACCTGAGCCCTATAGAAAATTTGAGGAAGAATGTTGAAACTTGCATATTCAATTCAATTTGGATAACATATATAATTATAAAGATTTATTATTATTACTATGAAGCAGATATCACTAGCTTCCTCACTCTAGCGCTGGGATTTGAAATCAAACTGTACATGGCTGATACTGAGCTGCTGCTATACATCACAAAATATTAAATCAATACAAGCTTTGTAATGCTTTATATCTTAGGAAAATATTATTATTAATATCTTCGTATTTATGTAACTATGAATGAAATTAGAATCTTCCCTATGTATTTAGAAATTTTCTGACAATTAATGTAAATAAGTTAAATTTAGAAGTTTGAATCAATTACTGAATCTTCTTTATTGGTCACAAACAATATTTCTTAAAATGTATTTGTTTTTGTTATTATTATTATAAGATATTGGCAGCGATATGATGAAAACTGGTGGAAGGTTTTTCGAGAATATGAAAGGATAGTATTACGTAGTAACGAGCGAAATATTAACTTTAAACATAAAACAAACTTTTGAAAGTATAATCTACTCTTTCTTGTCCTAAGTTTATTCGCAGTATAGATAACTAGTTTTTTGGAGTATTTTTTGTTTTGTTTATTTTGCTCAGAAATAAGTATATCTTCTTTCCTTTCATTAGTTAAAACAAATTATTTTATTGATTGCATTAGTTATTAAAATTTACCGGCTTTGGCCACTATCTCTTTATCTGTTTAGGTAAATAGTTACCACTTTATACAATTATTATATTTTGGGTTTACATTATTTTTCTAGTACTCCAAAGATATTTACCTTCAAAATAATAAGAAAACACATGAAATTTTTCAAGTTAACATTTTTAAAGCTGTTTACTGCATTACAATCTGTCATATGTTAGATTTATGAGTAGTTTGATTTAATCTTTATTTAACTACGTATGGGAAAATCCTTAAAATTAAGATTCTATTCATTAGTGCACCCTAGAGTTTAATAAGTAATTACGCTTAAAGATAACGTTTACAAGATATAAATTAAAGAGCGGTACATTTTCTAGCGTTACTTACGCAAGAAAATTAAACTTGCTTACACTTTAGATTAATTTTAAGTTTATTAATATTGCATGGTGTTTCAAAAAGAATATATGTACGTATTTCAAATGCATATATTTATTAAACTTTAAGACATACGAATATCAAACTTTACACACATATTTATGAACCTCTCAAGTTCAGATTACAGACGTTCAATATGTCCTACATGAGCGACGCGAACAATATCACATCGATACTGAAATTCCTCCCATACCCGTACAAGCATGTCCTTCGTCACTGATGTTATGGCAGTACGTATCCGGTTCTTCAACTCTTCTAGGTTCTATGGCAGTGGTGGTACATAAACGTTGTCTTTAACGAAACCCCACAGGAAGAAGTCAAAGGGTGTCAAATCCGGTGACCGTGCAGCCCAGCTGAAACATGCTAAATCGCGCACTTAGCGACTCCAGAGAGGAGGTGCCCCGTCTTGTTAAAAAATGAAGTTGTCTTCGTGCAGCCTCGAAAACAACCAGTTTTGTCACAAGCGAGATACTGTTGACCGTTAACCGTGTCTCCATCTAAGAAGAATGGGCTGTGAACAGATGATCGGGATGTCGCACAAAACACATTGATTTTAGGCGAATCTCGTGCATGTTCAATGACTGCATGTGGGTTCTGTAGACCCCAAATTATAACATTGTGTTTGTTTAGCAGACTACTAACATGGAAAGTCGTTTCATCTCTTAACACGATGCGTTGTGCGAAAGTGTTATCATTGTCAATAGCATCATGAATCTCGCTACAAAATGCCACACGGGTCCGTGTTATCAAGATGCAGAGCTTGTAACAACCGTAACTTGTATGGTTTCAAAACCAACCGACTTCTCAAAACACGCCAAATTGTTTTCGTAGGCAGTTGTAGCTCCCGACTGGCACGACGAGTTGATTTCGAAGGATTGCGTTTGAAAGCAGTTTGAATTCGTTCAACATTTTCTTCAGAAACACGAGGGCGGCCGGGACTCTTTCCTTTACATACACATCCTGTATCTACAAGCTGTCGATACCATCTGCGAATGTTCCACCCATTCGGAGGATCAATTTGGTAGCTCAACCTGAAACGTCTTTGCACTGTAATCACGGAATTGCACTTCGCAAACTTGATTGATTTCTGCTGCGGAGTAGCCATTTAAAACAAATGCCAGTTATCAAGAGAAACAGAAGACAACTGACATCTAGCGGCTATTAAATAAACTAGACTATGTATTCGCTTCTCCAAAAGCCGAGCCGAGGCGCAGCGATCGATAGTTTGGACAAAATAATACTTTGTAATATGTATATTCCTTTTGAAACACGCTGTATAACAAAAGTTTGCTTCTCGAAATTTTGTACAAGTTCATCTATGGTAATAAATTGTTCATATCAATCTAGTATCTCAGTTTTAAGTAGTTGCTCAGCAGTAATTTCGGTAAATGTGGATCTCAATTTAATAATTTTATTGAAAAAATTGGATATTAATAGTTTTCTGAGTATAAATAATGTTTAATCTTAAGCAGTAATCGGCTATTAAGAATTAAATTAAAAGTGTTTGTCAAGTCGGAGTAGTAAAATAATGTTTATCATTTAGTATTTTTTTATTATATTTAGGATAATTTAAAAGTTAGTTCGACTCAATTATCGAATGTTCTTTACTGGTAACAAATAATATTTCCCAAGATGTATTTGCTTTTTAATCTAAACATGCGACAAAGGTAAATTTCTAGACGGGGGTCGATACTTTTGTTCTCTCGCTTAAACGTGTTATTATTCACCATTGTATATTCGTTCTAATATCGAGACACTTTGGAGGTTTAGTAGTGAAGAGCTGGCGCTCCGTGTAACAAACAGCCATAGCCAGGATTTGGAAGACGCTGATTAATGCGTTTCAAAGCCGGTTAATTCCCACCAAACACTCTACCAAAATTCCCGGGGTGAGACGATAGACTGTGATACAACCGATTACTGTATTCCTTCGTTGCGCAACAGTCAAAACCTGAAAGGCTAAAATCGCATGCGTATAACACTGGTGTAATTTACAATCTTGAATAGATGGCTACGGAACGGCCATAGACTGCTGCGATTCACTAGAATGAAATTGTTTTTGATGCTCTAACCCTCTTCGTTAGGATTACCGGACGGCGCCATTACAGATTATTTTTATGTGGTTCTTTCATTCAACATTCGCTTCGAATGAGAAACGAATTAATTTTTATACTATTAATTTTAACTGAAGTACAAAAAAACTTGAATAAATATTTTGCTGGGTTCATATGTTAGATATACGAAATTAAAAAGTATTCACATATCAGTTTATTTGAACGAAATCAGAAATAATTATTATAAAACAAAATTCTGTAAAATTGTATTAAATTAAATAGATTATCAGGCGTAATTTGAATTTTAAAAAGTAAATTATTCTTAACAAAAAGTATATAAAATTCCGAAGGTAAAATATTCGAACAGTAAAATATGGAACTCTTGAAATTATAGAGGAAAGTTTAAAGTTAGTTAAGTTATAAGGACAGTTTATTTGTGAATAATGATCTAAGAGCGTGCATTTTACTAAACTTAATAAAAAATTATCTTTAAAGCAATTTGGTGTAGTTATTGTGGGCAGAAGTTACAGAACAACGAAATATTGTACATAATAAATAAATTTAGTATTAACCGAAATAAGAAAAGTAAGAGATTTTTTTGCGTATTACATGTAATAAATTGATTGGACGAAATATCTATATTCAGATTTATTGCTTTAAGGACAAATAAATGACTTTGACAACGTAGAAAAAGGAAATTATTCACGCTAATAGAATAAATGTTTTAGCTGATGATTGGATTAGATAAGCTCACTTGGCTATAAAGCCTATTCCAATGTGCATGTGCTTGTTGAAGTTGGTCTTGATTATGGCCCTGCTAGTGTCTATGTAATCTTTCCCTTCCTTCATCTGCTTGTGCACTTCAACCCTAGAAATTCAATATACTAGACTGAATACTTTCATTAGTCATTAAGAACTAGTGTTTTCATTAGCTCTTAATGTTTTCCTGATTTTTGTATTTATAGATATTTCGAAGAATTGTCTTTTACCGACAAATAATCTTGTATGTATATTTTACCTCTACCCTTTTCTTGTAAGCGGATTGAATTATTGCTTATCGGTTTCCTATATTATATAATACTACATTATTATATTATATATTATAATACTATGTATATTATACTTGCTCGATAAAGTCCTAACAGATGAAACAGTAGCAGTTAATATATAATATAGCGTGAAATTTAAACAAAGTGTTTCATTTATTCCTTAGTGTAATGGAATTTCATAACGAAACGACCTCAACAATCAATTATCATGTATTTTCCTATAATTCAAGTACTAGTTCTGTTGGACAATAAAGCATTAAAAAAAAAACGACGCGACTACAAAATCAGTGAAAAAATTGAGAATGTACATTGACGGTCCTTTCAAAGAAGGCAGTCACGTAGAACATCTGCAAAGGAAATCACAGCAATTTATGCGATACGTGAGATCAGATAAATATCAACCTGTGAAGCTGCGAAAGCGGTCTATTATCCATTCTATTACAATACATGATATTATTGCGACTGGCTTGTCAGAGGGTGCTCAAAAAATATTTTTATAATCAAAACAAGCAGTAAGAATATTAACTCGAGCAAATTATAAAGAAAATTGTAGTATATTTAGAGAAGTAAAGATACTTATACTTTCCTCGGTCATCATACTTTACTATTTGGAATACATTCACAAAAACTTTACCCATTCTGATATTCAAGGTTACCTTAGGCAGAGTAAGGATTTGGTATAATCTGTGTAGGAGCCAAATCGTTCAGTAAAACCCCTGAGCGATATAAAAGAAAAATCTGAATAAAGAGGGTGGTAATAGAAAGTATCTTCTATTCATTGGAAAATAATAATAATCTATGTCTTAACATATCCTAACAGCTTTGTCATGCTCACGCTTGTGGTGCGATAGATTTAAGAACATTGACTGCCAGCAATTATTTAAACGAGAAGGAAAACAACGAAAAACTTTCCTCAGCAGCAAGCCATTGGATTCGTTCTTAAGATACAAGGGTGGTCCCAGTAGTACTCGACTCAACAAAGAAAATACTTTTCCCAGCGACGTTCAATAAGTTCGATACCCTTTTTGCAATAAGAACTGTCTTGCTCCTCAAAATAGCCATTAACTACCGACATCACTTCTTCATCGTTGGAAAATCTTTGATCGCCGAGCCATTTTTTCAAGTTTGGGAACAGAAAATAAGCCGAGGGGGCTAAATCTGGCGAATAGGGTGCATGAGGGAGCAATTCAAACTTTAACTCATTAATTTTGGACATTGCAATAACGGATTTGTGAGCTGGTGCATTGTCCTGATGAAACAACACTTCCTTCTTAGCCAAATGCGGCCGTTTTTGTTTGATTTCTCAAACGTTGCAATAAGTGCGCATAATACTCGCGGTTGATAGTTTTTTCTTTTTCAAGATAGTCAATGAAAATTATTCCACGCGCATCCCGAAAAACCGATGCCATGACCTTACCTGCAGATGAAACGGCCTTCGCCGTCTTTGAAGCTAGTTCTCTTTTTGAGTCCATTGTTTTGATTTTTCTTTTGTCTCGGATGTAAAGTGATGGGCCCATGTTTCATCCATGGTAATGAAACGGCGCCAAAATTCTGCTTTGTTTCTGTGGAACTTTGCTAAACACTCAATTGAAACATCTTCACGACACTGTTTTTGCTCCAGTGTGAGCAAATGCGATGTATCACACTTTTTGAAATGCCTACTATGTGTGCTAGCTCGCGTACTTTCAGTCGCCGATCATCCAGCATCGCTTTGTGGATTTTCTTCAACATTTCTGGAGTTGTCACCTCATTTGGTCAACCACTGCAGTGCTTGTCTTGGCAGCGCGTATGGTTTCGTTTAAATTCTGCTACCCAACATTTCATTGTTGTAAACGAGAGAGCAGACTCACCCAGAGTAGAATCCAGTTGAGCTTATATATATATATACATATATCGGTTGAGCTGAAGCCTTTCAAATAAAAGTATTGTATCACGCAAGGATGACCAATTTTCTCTATTTTTACAAATTCACTGAAAACGTTCACTATTGATGGCTGCCAAACAAATACAAAATAATGTGGCGTCTTCAAACTTTGAAACATATGCTTCATGGATTATGTACTTTCTAATAAAGTGATGTTTTTCAAACAACTACCGCCATCTCTAGGTCAGGTCGGGTACTTATGGTACCACCCTCGTACGCAGAGTGATATGCCAATACCTTACCAACAGTCAGCCGACTTTCTAAGATTTCCTAGACTATATTTATAACTTATGAAACAAATACCTACATTTGTTTTTCGTAAGTAATACATTGTCTATAATATACACACATATTTTTGTAATTGCTGAACGGTGTACAATATGATAGTATCGACTGATTGATTGATATTACAGATGTGAAAGAAACATAACATAATATAAACTTAATGGAGATTTTCAGCCACAAATAGTATGCCATTTATTAATATCGAAACTGGACGTGAAAGATGAATGTTTGCGAGACCAATTTTAGAAAAATGCGAATTTTCAATCTATAATATACTTATGTTGAAATATTTTTAAAAAAATCGAATTCATTTGGTGAAAGAAACGGAAAAGTGTTGCGAAAAATAAAGTTAAAATCATCTGTATAAGCTCAGAATACAGAACTTAGTTCCAACTATAATAATAACGTGCAATATATGTATGTATGAAAATATTTTCTAGGAAAATTGAAATCAGGGCACAATTATATTGAATATTTCAAGCCATCTTGAAAGAAATTATTTGATGCATTCAATATAGTTGCCTTCTCATTGAAATTTGCTTTGACGATGTCTACATAGGTACATTTACGTCCCACCCCGCTTTGTTCAGAAACTTACTATATAAAATGTTACTACATGAAATGTGCGTAAGGAAGTTTAACTTGACGAAATGGAAAATAGTACTAGATGTGACGTATGTATATTAGATAAGAAGTAGAGAAAAAAGGAACAAGGAAGTCAAAGAAATAGGTCTTCTAAAAGAAGAAATGATAACATAGCAGTAAGAAGAGCAGCTGCAAATAAAAAATTGATTTAGAGTTTGTGGTTAGATCAAAATAAGCATTTGAAAAAATATTAGAAAATAACAAGTACGCACTTGCTCTTTTTCATTTGATTCATTTCTAGTGTGAAAACATTTGGTCCATACGTTATTAATATATATCAACATATTCGAAAACGTAAAGGACATCGTGTGCTCAAACAACATGAAATTGTTCTTATCAAAAAAAAGTGACTTTATTAAAATTTTTATTGAAAATTTATCAGGAACAGATATTCATATTGAGATTAAGGATGGTCTAAAGTACTGGGCTTTTTCATTTTCCACAGTTAATAAACAGCTTTGTGAGTTCAAATATAGTTGTATACTGTTGAAGATGCATCACGTAGTGGAGTCTGAAATCTTTAATAAAATGCCCATAGTTTGAAAAGATTTTTAAAAAACGCAACATACATTTTGAATGCAGCATTAGCCATGAAGAAGGAGGTTGGTGGCGCGACTATTCAGTGTTGATCAAAAATTGATGTAAATGCGCATTTCTCATGATCATTTAATGCATTTAAAAAGACAAGGTAGATTTTATGCATCGATTTATTAAGATAGACAAAACCTGTATTCATCATTACAACAAAACAACAATTTAAACAGTGATGGTACAGTGGTTTTCCTTTCCTAAGGATAGTGATGACTGTTTCATCTGCAGGAAAGGTAATGGTTTCCATTCCTTGGAACACAAGATATATTCCTCTTGTTGAATTAATTACCATTAAAAATGCTGAATCATCATATACGTATATTACGCAAAAGTGCCCCCATTTAGACACGAAAGAAATCACTTTCCATCTAAGCAATACATGACAATTAGGTTTTGATTTGTTCCACAGAAGGAATTTTCTACGACCAAAGATGTTAAGCTGCTGTGGATGCTTATTTTAACAATCTTTTATGTTTTATCAAAACATAGACAATTCGGATTTACGCTGGTCCAAATATATAGGGGTGGCAATGAATTATGTTCAGAAATAAACACAATTTCATACAGAATAAATACTTGTTTTTATTTTCATTCCACTGACTTTATAATCCACTCTTAGATGACATTTATAACACCTGAAAAATTTCGTCTGCTTAAATTTAACAGAAACCCTCGCATCTTTTAAAGCTTTAGGTTTTTCTTAATAAAAGTCTATAATTTTCAACTAGATCGAATCTATCGAAAAAAAAACGTATTACATTTAAAATAAATACTAGAATATCTCAATTATTTTGGTATGTATTTGAAAAATTCTATGGGATGATAATTATAACATGCGTATGACCCTTTGTAAACTATGAATCATAGCACTAAATACTTGGTCAGTTATGAAGAAGGAATTTTTGTACATATGATAAAATATTTTTTATAAAACATATTTGAATAGACATCTAAACAATTTAGTAGATATTTGTTTTCTATTACATCCTCTATAGAACTACATGTAAAACTGAAAATTTTCTAATTTATGCAGTATTGCCACAGGTATACGTCTATTAGAACGTATCCTTAAAGAATAAACAGAATTAATAAATTAATTCAAAATTAAATTTAGTTCTCACATAAGTTTTGTGTATTGTAAACTACCTCATATACGCAACATTTTTTATTTGGACTCTACTTTAATGTACTGTTTCTTTGACTTGATAAAATTGGAAGCTAAATCTTAAAGCAATACTTAATTGCATTATTTTGGGAGTTACTATAACTGACACTTTATTTGTTGTTACAGTTATCATCTTCTCTACCGCAAGTAAGTGAAGCCAATTTCTCATTTGCGGACACGCTTTCGAATAGCAATTTTGTATTTTTAATACTAAACTATTTAAAAGCAAAAAACGCGTAATTTTTGTTAAAGTATTTTGGGTCTCATAATAGTTGCAGTAAATGTGAATAAATTGGCTATTTTAGATTTAATACTTTGAAAACTGTTTCTTGGCGTTAGTATCTTCATACTTTGATGACATTACTTTTCAGTATTATCACTTTTATTTTATAAATTAATTAATCAAAACTTTAACATTTTTCTAAGTTTTCAAATAATTTTTTATTAATAATATTTGCATGGGAATTCAACATTAAGCATTTTGAAGAATGTAAATTTTAGTTATAATCTAGGAAAACGTTATCCATATTATGTTAATATAACTTATAATTTTTATTTATTCAGTATCCTAGAATAAAATACGTGATATCAAAAATATCATCCTTCAAATACACATTGCGAATTTTACCTAAATACGTTGCTAGACAAATCTCGATTAAATTATAGTATAGTAATTACAAATGATTTATTTTTATATGCACACATCTTTGAATTAAAAGCAAAATTAATGACTGGGAAATATTAACCAGAAAACGTTTGGCTTTGGCAATAGAATACTTCATAAAATTTGTGTATGTAATAAGAGAAAATTTCAAGTCATTAGTATAGAATAAACTTTTCAATAATAATAGTACTTTTTCTATTCCCATATACATAACTATATTGCATATTACAAACGGTTTACATCAAATTTAAATGTTATTACAAACCCAGATATGTACCTAATGATTGACCTTAAATTTAACCCTTCAGTTGTGGTTCCATAATCCAAAATACAGTATCCATAACTAAATGCGCCTGTTTTGCGATTTAAATTACCATCTTTTATTCATATGTATTTCCTATTTTAACAGTTAGACATGGACAAGTCATAGCATTCTGTACAGTATATTTTGAATCAGATGATGAAATCTAATTGGCGCCTCCAGGAATTATAGAATAAGTGAAATAAAAATTACGAAAGTATATTATCGGTAGAATCCAAAGAAAGATACCAAATGATATATCGAAAATTTATAAGTTAGCGCTGCGCATACATTTTCGAAAAATGTCGCCCTTGCATATTTGCATATATCACGAAATTCAAGCCATCATCTTTGTGGGCAATATATTCAATTTTTCGAACTCTACTAGCTATTAAAAATAAAATTGACATAGTAGAGTACTGGAAATTGAAGGCATATCTCAAGTGATAGAACGATTTCAAAGAATAAAATCGACTAGACCTAAGTCCTGTTTAAATAAACAAGCGTATTGAAAAAGAAAAGATCCTACTTCGGAATACTTATTTATGGAGGTAAATACTTAGTACACATCTTAATCAAATGAATACATTTAATACTCATAATTTTAAATTTAATAATAAATTATAGTTATTATTTTAGATTGTCTTCTTTATTGGAATCACCGGCCCTTGTCAAAAAGTAGATCTAAAAAATTTAGGAATGGTGAATATAGAAGATTCAGGGAATTCTTTTCATAAAAGATAATTTGTAATTTCTGGGACATTTACGATCATCATTCTAATATTTCTCAAATTTTCCTTAATTACCAAATAGGAATGTGTACGACACAAGTTGCCGGAACTAACAAATTAGGCAATATATCCAAACAAACATGACAATAATCTAAAATTAACATTAATTCCGAAAAAATTTGTATACTATTCTTATATGTAAATAGAGGTGGTGACTTAATAACGCTTGAGGATGAAAATCTGCAGCAGAAGAATATGTTCATAATTCCTTAATAAAACAATAACAGTCGACAAAATTATAAATTTCATTTCAAATATTTAACACGGCAATAATATTATTTGTAATGAAAATTCAACAGCCAGTAAGTTATTGAGAACTCAGACTATCATAGGGAAGGTGCAGCAATACCATCAATTTCCACTAAAATATTAGAAAACTTTAAAACACCTCTCATCAGAAGAATCGTAATAATTTCACTATTAATTATTGCCAGAAATAATAAAGTTTAGGTTCATTTATGACTTTTTATATTTTGATCTGATATTATAGTGATCGTAGAAAAAGTGTAGTATATAACTCGAATTGCAAAGTAGTTACGTACTCGTTCGTATGCTACTTAATGTAATATACTAATTATTACCCAACGGAGTTGAACTTCTATTACAGGATAATAAATACAGATACATAACCTCAAAAATATATAACCAGAAATTTTTTTCGTTTTACCTATTATTAAAAATATGTTTAAAAATTTGATTGCATTTATAAAGAAGTGGAAAATTGAGGAGAATCAAAAAAATACGAGCATGCAGTATCAATACTAGGTCTATTCGCGTACGATTGCTTGTGTATTGCATATTAATATATAACATAAGTAAGTCACCGTCTAATATTTAGATAATAATTTATAGATAACAATTTATATAGAAGTAATTAGAAATAGTGATTTATTTCAGTAGCATGAAAGTTTCTAAAACTACTGGTATATTTCCAGAGTCTAGAACACCATATTATACATTAAAACTACATAGAATAAATATAATAATAACCCAAAAAAACTATAAAAACAATAATATTGTGTGTGTGACTAAAACAGTATTAGCGGAAACAATCCAAAAAATTCATGATATTTGAGATAATATTCATAGTGGACCCTTCTCGAAAATATTGGTTCTAGCTTCAAGTAACAAAAATGTATTAGATGTAAATAATATGAGATGGGACAGTAAAATCAATTTGGTATAACAACGCAGAAGCATCTACTTCATTATTGATCAAATTTAGAAAAAACTTCGCACAATCTTCCTTTTACTGACTAATGACGATGTGAAATGTCTTTTAAGTAGTGTTATAATTAGTGCTAGTAGGAAAGTAAAAAGCGTCGCTCTTATAACTTAAGCATTTCAGAAACCGCTTTTGAATCTCTTCCAAAAGTACATTCTTATGCAGACGATAGAAATAGCATATAATAACGCCATATTCAATATACTTATTTCTATCTAATGCGCTATAAATCGATTTCATAGTTAAAAGATTATTATGTTGTCCACAAGAGCGGATTAGGAGGTTCAACGATTTTGTAGTGTACTAACTAAGGTGCAGAAATATAGTCCATGAATTAGAGAGTAGAATCAAATAAAAATTCTAAATATATACATGTAAACTGACTGCTTCTATACACTGCTACCTGATTCACGTGATAATAAAGTCAGTGGACTTTATTGGTGGAATTTTTTAAAGCGAAACTTATAACGCAGTCGTCAATATTTAAAGAAATTTCAGTTGTATATATTCAAATAGGTAATAGAAACCCCTTACCACATTAGTATTTATAGTTGAGACGCGTATTTCGGTAATTAAGTTGACATCTTCAGTAGGATGTAAACACAGTATTGAACATACTTACATCATTGTAAAACTATACTTGTTCAAAGTGAACACACAAATACTAATGTTTCTGTGTGTACTTCTCAGTGAAGATGGCAACTTATTTGTGATCACGGATTTTTATTGCATATTTCAGTATTTATTCAACCACAATCACATTTGCATACGATCGTATACAGTTTATAATCTATTTTTTATTACCGGATACATTGTTTATTTTTATAAATTTTTTTTAATCATCTGCATATGTCCATACACCATATCCAAACAAATTCAGCAAATCCGTCTACAAATTTATTAAAGAGCAGGGTATTCAGATCAGAATCTCACAGCATATCGATATCGAAGTAAAATAAATATTTATTCATTTTGGCAATAATATAAGTGCTCGAATATTGTAATACGTGCCAGCTATAGCTAATGGTAAGTTGCTGGCACAGGATGGTTTCTAGTGGTTTTTGGTTTTTGCAAAATGATGTTTCAGTGCAAGTTCTCGGTGTATAATTTTTACTGCAATATTGTGTCGAGCTGCGTAGTCCTTTCTACACACTAGAGTTTAGAAAAGCAAATATGAAAATTAAAATGTCCAAAATAATAGCGACAAGGAACATAAAATGTGTTTAAACGGAAGGTAACAAGATTTATTCAATAGCTTCAATATAAATAGTTAATAAATCATTAAATAATGATAACTATAAATGAATAACTGTTTTATTCTTTGAACATACAAACAAAAAATCAGTATAGTTTCTACGAATTAACAAAACCGACATAAATGATTTCAAATGTATTATGAGAAGAATCGAATATAATAAACACTTTTTTCTATTTGTATTTATCCATAATAAAATGTACTTTCTTTTCATTATTAGACCATTTTCATGTTTCTTTACAAATTCTGTTGATTTTGTGGCCTGATTAGTAGTCATAGTTTTAAAAACTTGATGATACTCTTACTAACATATATTTATATCTTTGAAAACACAATTTATTTCTAAAAAGTCCTTGATTTTATCTCTTTCAGAAGGGTATCTCAGCTATTTGTTAGAATTTGAAATAATAGTTCCACCCTCCTATTATTTCGTGAAAACAGGATGAACAAATAAATATTTATTTTCATTAGTGCATCCAATCATCCTATACAAAACAACATGGTCACTATTCAAAAATTCTTCACGATCATAGGCATACACATAGGCATATTCGGATCCAAATACAGGAAATACTTAAGTAAGCTTAAGCGTAGAATCCAGTTTAAAAAATTATCCTTTATTATAATATTCAACAATTATAAGATATATTTTCGAAATATTAGCCCTATACTTTCATAATTTTGGACACAAAAAGATTTAAAACGAATACGTGGTAATCACAGGCGCATACCAATACAACAAGGCAGGAATTAAAATAAATGTCAACGTGCAAATTATGGCATTACAAATTTAGAATATTCAGACCAGTATACGAAGCTAGAATGCAGGAAAAAACTAGAATAGAAAGACCTAAAAGGAGACGGAAGAACAAATACGATAGGTAACCGGAAAATGGGAAATACAATAGTGCGAGGTAAAAATTTGAATTGTATAAACTTATAATCCGACATTTAGCGGTATAAAGATTTCCAGTTTAAATACATTTATGAACTACATGCAGTAACATGTCCAGTCATATTCACAAACAAACAATTAATATGAAATTCATCAGCTAATGAATTTAATATTTTCCTTACAGAGGATATACCAAATAAAATATAACTGTTTAAATTACATTTCATTCAATGAATGTCAAACGAATAAAAGAACAAATAAAAACTAAAGAGCGTAAATAAATTTAAAAGAGTTCTTCATTTAAATATTCCGCTCAATTATTTTGCATACGCACATAATGTATATATATGTGCACGTGTACGTGCCACGTGTTGACCACGGGTAAACTCGTGTCTACCGCAAAAGGGGTAATTTGGCAAACAAATAGGCACCCCAGAGCGAACATATTACAGCATATATACATATATATTATACAAGTATTGAGAAGTAAAAGATCTCTTAAAGTAAAATTATGTGTTTAATTCACTAATAATAAAACAAAATCTGAAATACAAACAATGTAATTATAAACAATTTACGAATCATATAATAATGATAATTACAATCGATTAACTTACTTTTTCTTTGTACAAATAAAAAAAATTACTTTCTCTAGTACAGTTTTGGGAATTACCAAAATCTACATATCTTAAGGCTTACTGAAGCAATTTCAATTTAAAAATGCTTAATGAACATATGTATACCCAAAACAATCGTAACTAAGCTACAAGCATTTCTAGTGTTAGATAACCCTACTAATGTAGGCATTACGTACCGCTGAAAAAAAAATCTCAACGAAAATCATTTAAAAAGAAGCCGATTTATAGAATTAATTGTTCAAAATCTCCACTCAGTTGCTGTATCCATAGTATATCTCTTCTTAGATTTGTAGTGGTAGCTCTGCTATCTGTCATAGAACCGGCACGAATAGTTTCTGTGTCATCCATAATGCTAGCAACAAGATATTCCCTTTCTTCAAGTTGTTCTGCATAGACCAAATTTTTCAGGTATTCCCATCAAAAATAATCTAGAGGATTTAAATCTGGTGACCTTGACGGCCAAATATCTGCTGAACCTCATCCAATGCACCGATTCGCATAATTTTGATTAAGAGAATATGTTACTTGTCTATCAAAATGCGTAGATGCGCCACCATTCTTATCCATATTCGTCATCTTACATTAAGAGAAACGCCATCCAGCTATGTTGTAAGGTCACTTTCCAAAAAACGTAATTAAAAAAAATTCGTGAGTCGTTCTTCGGCTAAAAACAAAGCAATGAGACAGTTGTCAATAATATCACACGAAACAGTCACCGAAAGTCTATCTTGAAAATGGTATTCCCTAGTTTGCCGTGAATTTTTAAGGGTCGTGAATTATACGTGAATTCTTGGTGTTATTGATGTCGTTCCTGGTGAAGAAGACTTCAGCACCAAACAATATTTTCTGACAAAACCCTAGATTTCTCACTAATCAGCCACAATATTGAAGAGTTGATGGTTAGTAGCCAGGTTTTAAAGCTTGTACAAGTAAGATATGATAGGGTACAAACCGATATTGTGTAAAGTTCTGCACATTCTCATGCGACTTACGTTAAGTGTTGGTTATTTTTCGGACACTAGTAGAAGACTGAGCGTTAAACATATTGCTTCTTCTTGGTGGCATTTCAATTGAACTAATATTGTTCGACATCCTTCAGTTTCGTTAATAGAATTAAATCGAATATCACTGCTAGTTGAAACCGTGATTATAACGGAAACGAAACTGGTTCTAACTTATTACCTCCTGGTTGAAATTTATCCTTGAGGGAATTGAAAAACATACAATTTATTCAATCGCTGTCCTTTAATTTGAGAAAACTAACTTCCCAATATTTTGAATCAAATTTACACGTGTTTTTAATTAATTTAGTTTAAAATTAATACCAACCAACTAAAGAACAATCTTTATGGCACAGTTTTTGAATATCTACGAATTTAGAATATGAAAAAGTTTTATTAGAACAGACTTATCAATAGTGACATAAATCTGTAACAAATAAATGCTTCAACTCACAACGCACTGTCATTAAATTCCTGCAGGTTTCTGCTTTTAATAAATTAAAATAAATTACAACGCATTAACGAGAAGATCAACGGCAGCCCTGAAAATGTTTCATATAGAAATGGACGAAACATCAACAGGTGAAGCAATAATGCTAATAATGCGGTTCCATCTCGGAAGCCCAGAGGAAACTACAATGTAGTATTATTATATGCCAAATTTTCATTTATTTCTTAAACCTAGTGAAAACAATATCAGAGTCTTTAGCAATTACTATTATTATGACAACTATATATGACTTATTAAAAGCAATTTTAAATTCTCTCATCTTGTTTATCGCAAAAGCTTCATGATGCGCTACATTTAAAAAAAATATTAATACAGGGTCATTCAAATGGATAGTTTACGATTTCAATTTTCTGAACCATGTATTGTACTTGATTCTGTAAATTACATTAAATTATATATACGTTAAAATTTGTAGATGTTCAATGTGCCCCCCCTCCCCTTTCAACTGCACGGATTACATGACGGTAACTGAATTCATCACACATTTGATGAAGAATGTGTTGCGTCAATGAGTTCACCTCAGCCGTGATACGGTTTCTTAAGTCATTCGAATTTGTGGGAATGGTTGGTATGTAAACTTCATCCCTCACGAATACCCACAGCAAAAATCTCAGGAGATCTCAACAACCAGGACTGAAATGCCAGGTCTTCATTCCCCACACGGTCTATTCATCTTTGACGTAGAGATTCATTAAGAACACATCGATCATTTTAAGTGTCAATGGAGTGGATCCTGCTGAAAAATATAATCTTCTGAATCTTCTTTAATTTAAACTGTCAGTCGGTTTTGCAGCGTTCCAAGACGCGTTACTTCAGTAACCGTGTTTTCGTTAAGAATTACAAATTATTTTAAAAAATTAGTTTTAGTATTTTCAACTAAGCTGTGATCCTCATTTATACATTGAAAACTAGATTTGGTATTTAGAATTTTTTGGTATCAGCTATTTCATGATAAACTTTACATACGAAAAAAATAAAATTCAAATTTTGAATAAGCAACAAGACGAATATTATTTCAACTCAGTTGATATAGATGATATGGGTTTATTAGTGTTGCAACAAATCAAATTAAATTGTAAAACATTATTCCTGGATCCCTAGAGATGGAATGTGCTTCCATTTCTCGTAGAGATTCTTTGAACCTATAAAGCTGCTACTACGTGATGAAAAAACTCATCATTAGCTTAAGGTATTAGTTTAGTAAATTCGTTCTTATTTATTCTTCGAATAAGAATTCCTTAATAGCTTTATTTTAGCAATAACAATGTATTCCAGCAGTATTTCTACTGTAAACTTTTCAATAAAATTAAATAATTTCAATAATTCTAGTGATCTATTTGTAGTAACCAATCTAAAACACAAAATTAAGGTCTGAAATAATAGACAAATCCCAAAAATTAATAAGACGTGTTTCAAACATAAAGCAATTATTTTAGAACACACATATTCTCGCCTGGAACTAGAATTTAACATCAAAAAGACTACCCGACTTGAAGCTCAAAGCGAATCGCAACAAACAACTTTCGAAACTTCCTTTTGGTTATTACTCATTCAAATTTAAAGAGTCCTTTGTGTAAAACCCTTAAAAATAATTTCCACACGGTATGGTCGCCACAAAGACGCAAAATAAAACGGTTAACGGCAAGTTTCTCTCGTATTTTCGCGTTAATTTAACATACGCTTTTGTTTCCCGTCTCTTTTGCGCTCGACATTCTGAGAAGTCGTCCGAACGGGGTAGATGTGCAGGAGACGTGACCGTTGCTAAAGGGAAATAACTCTGACATAATTGGTAACGGTAACGGTGACAAAGGACGGCATGCAAATATTCGGGGTGTTGGGCGTCACTGACGTCGTTAAGCGTCGGATGAGACGTGTGTTAGCCTGCAGCCCGGTTTGTATTCCTTTATTGGCTTCGTTTACTTATATAATAACCGAAGTCGGCTGTTTCATGATTTATCTTTTTAGGCTTATTGGCTTAAATGTAACTATGTTCAATTTTACTTTTTAGAGGTCCTCATAGGACTACAATTCTCTTTTAGGTAGTAAGAAACTAATAAAATACACTAAAAATATAACTTAATAAATAAATAATATAATATAATTCAATGCAACAATAAATTTGGTTGTACATCAGGAATTAATTGGAAAGAAGTTTTAAATGAAATTTAACGTTTAACTTTATAATAATTTAATCTTCAACAGATTCTGCCAGTAAAATTTTGTACTAAGTTCTAGTAATATATTGTTATTTATAAGTGATCAATGAATGTACAAGAAGATTTAGTTCACAAGGCGCTTCCTACTTATTCTACTAGATTATACTTTTCGGAACTTTCTATTTTTTTTCACAAAATGTTTCATGAACTTCTTACACCCAGATTTTGTTAATCTACTACCAAAAATAACTGAAACATGCAATTTGTAGTCATCTCTTATCTATTCACATGAATTTCGATAACAATGGTCAACTAACTGATTATTTTAAAAGTATAGTAAAACCTGCCCAAAAGATCATCTTTGTTAGATTAGCACCTAAGTAAGCGACCACATTTTGAATTTAGTTTAATTAAGTTATACAAAAACGGTTGATCGTGTCAATCATTTATTTTTTATTACAAGTATTTAAAGAACTTTACTTTCAAAGTTTGCAGAATACTGAATCCAAGGCTATAGCGGCTAATTCTGAAATCTTTCGAAATAACCAGTTAGCTTCAATACTTTTTCCTTGTACGATAATAATCTGTATTACTACGTTTGATGCTAGTTAATGATCTACTATATAATTGGGTTTTCGTATGCATTAAGCCTGTGCTGACGACTGTAATATTTATTTTAACATTTGGTCGATGAGGTTGCAAAGATATTTAAATTATCTATTAAAATGGTGCAATAACATTAAAACTTATTTAAGTCGCGTTACGTGTAAGTACATTGCCTTTTCCAGTAATAAATCATAATGAAGTGTATGGATTTTGTGGAAAGCACAGAAATAATATTTGATTCCAAACCTAATTTTATAAATCATATTGATTCTATAATTACTAAAACCATGAAGTTATGCGGCTTTATTAAACAAACTCGCAATGATTTTTCTAATATTTGATCCATGATTAATTTATTAAAATACTTGATTAGATTTGGTTGGGAGTATATATAGTATATGCATTTGCATCTTCATTAAAGCCTCAACATAATTAAGTTCTATTTCCTTTGCAATGAAACTTTTTTCGTAGAATTGGGCTTAATCAACTGGACCAAAAAAAGCATTCTACGTAGCAAAACCAATCTATATAACTTTGTCTGTATATAATTAACCAACTCGCAATACAACATTGTAACGTTTTGAAAAATTCTAGATGCGGTTTATAAATATATTAAAATTTTTGAAACTAAATAAATATTCGTAAAAATCATAAATTTATTTATAAAACGAGCGGCAAAAATTTTCAAAAACAAATTTAATTAAAATTAGGAATAATTATTTATATTTTATATTACATTGTTCTAGTTATATTTATAAAATAAAAACAGAAAAACGGAAAAACCTAAGAACAATATAGTATTTAAGTCGTCATGAAAGAATAAAATTCTGGAACAATTCGCCACGATAGATTTTGTCATGTGAAAAATATTTCAAATTTTGTTTATATTAATTAATAAGTATAACTATTTTGTATTGTACTGTACAGTTGTAACGAGTTATGAAATTCAAAAGCAAAAACACCTGAAACTGGTACGTAGTAAAATCGACAAATTGAAAATTTGATAAACAAAATATTTCTATCTATGAATAAGATACCGAACAATTCGAGCCAAATTCATAGTAACTATTATATAAGTAAATGTTCGCTTTATAGAAAAAATCATTTACTCATGATTAAAAAAGTTAATGAAATAAGACAAGTGAGTGTCCAATTACCAACTTAATAAAAGTCTTTAATCAGATTAATTAGATTAGAGACTCCAACTTAATCACTAAGGTTGATATATAACCCCTTTCCACATTAACTTTCGTAATTCTGTATACGCATTTCGACAACTAAGTTGTCATCACCTGGTGAACTACGGCGAAAAATACCTGTACGAAAACAAACTGTACCAAAATGTACACAAAATGTACATTTTGGTTCTCAACGGTACATATCGCGTACGGAGTTTGTTTTCGTACAGGTATTTTTCTCCGTAGTTTACCAGGTGCAATACTTTGCAATTATCTGCTGATGATGACAACTTAGTTGTCAACCTTAGTGATTAAGTTAATCAACCACAGGCTCCATCAAATTCAACTTAAAGGCTCCAGCATCACAAATTATATCGTGCTTTATGTAAATAAATACTCACATTTTTGTTCCATTTTTAAACATATTCGTTCGCGATCAAATAAAGTAAATAAATTTTGCGAATTATTAACAGAAGCTTTATTAATTATTCAATAGTTAATGCTCATTTCAAGATATTCATATAGTCCTTTGAGCACAACACAAGTCAACTCTTTCACGTTTATTCTCCAATCTGGATACGCTGGCCACAGTGGTTGTACCACATACTGAGAGGATCCTCATCGTTGCGAAATGTCCTTCCTTTCAGCCTATCATATGTGAAACTAGTGCAAAGTCGTTTGGCATGAGTTCTGCATTGTAAGGTGAATGCTCCTGCATTTTCAACTTGCTAAGTATTTGGTATAGATAACGATGGACCGAAACGTTGTCGTGGTTGAAAAATCAGATAATGAATATTATGCCTTCATTTACACAGAGCCATTTAAAATCTATTTTATTAAAAAAACTATTCTTTGATCTATGTTTTCACAACATACGTACATCATCCAGTATTTTAGGTATCAAATTATCGTGTACAACGTTCTACAATATGTAATGATAATTGTGATTTGCCATAATGTCCTTAATCCAGTACAGTTCCCGTTTCCGAGAAACAATCACATATTAATATAACCTTCGCAGTATTTTGCATTGTTTTAATGAAGTTAAAAGATGATCATATTAATCAGTTACGTATACTTCATTTCGTAATATTGAAATTTAATTCATTTTTATTCTCCTACTTCTAATAAAATAAATTTTTTTCGCAAAGACGATAGTATTCGATGAGTTTTATTATAATATTCCGATTATATCACTGACTTCCTTTTTTTCTTTTAGAACGTAATGTCGTCGTACCCTAAACTTGCCTCTTGCGAGGCACAAGATCATTATATTACTTTTTCTGTTTGGTATATTTTATAATCTTGTTCTGATAAATAATAATGATTCTATTGAGTATTTTGTACTTATAAAATTTAACGTCAAATGAGTGAATGGGAATTTTTCCTATATTTAATTTAGAAGGGTTACTAAAAACATATTACCCGCATTCATAAAAAGCAGAAGCAAAGAATGATTCTCAGAACAAGTGGTATCAGAAAATGCTTTACCTGTATATTTTCCATCGCAATAGACTAAATATACAATTTACTACATGGGCAAATTATTCTCTTGAATCGTGTATGATTATTTCATATTTAGTTGATTACATTTGCATTTGACATAAAATATCCATTGAATAGTCTTAAAAATCGCACTAGACTAAAATAGTACGTTTATATTTTATTTATATTATCTATAAATGCACTGTTTTCGATGCTCTACTAGCTTTATTAGAGCAAAAAAATATAATTTCCTAATTATATTTGTTATAACTTTGAAAAGAAAATGAAATTAAAGCGTTAAAAAGTAAGACTTTCTATAATAAAAACGGATTTTAAAAAGTGCACTTTATAGACACAAAATAGTGATATTGCTTTTTTACAACTGCAGCTCAATATTTTAGCAATAATTCTGTAAACTATATAAGTCGATTTAAAAAAAACTATGAGAAATTTTAATAGCCGTTAATAAACGTGCTCGTCTCCATTATTCTTCTACATGCAAAAATATTACTTTTTATTGAATTATAAACTAACGATAAAATCTTTTCAGCTGTTCAAAATGAAAGACAACCTCGAAATACAGCGACCATAAGACCAGAAGCTCTTAGAGATATGAGTGCTGAACAAGAAAGGGCGTTAAGGGAAGCTGCTGTAGCTGTTGGTGTTTTTGGGTAAACAATTAATGTTTTCTATTCTTCACTATTTTATATTTTTTTATGCCTACTAAATTAAATTCGCAAAAATATTCGAGTGAAATCATGTGTAGTTTCTAAATTAGTATTAAAATTTACTAATTTGCTTGGCGCAGAAATACATGCATTTCTATGACTGTTTAAAAACGATGTCATATCTCAATGAGTGACAAAGGGTGTTTCAATAAGAATATACGTATTTCGAATGCATATATTTATTAAACTTTAAGCCATACGAATATGAAACTTTACACACATATGTATTTACGAACCTCTCAAGTTGAGATTACAGATGCTCAATATGTCCTCCATCAGCGACACGAACAATATCACATCCATACTCAAATTCCTCCCATACTCGGGCAAGCATGTCCTTCGTCACTGATGTTATGTCTGTACGCATCCGGTTCTTCAACTCTTCCAAGTTCTGTGGGTGTGGTGGAGCCCAGCTGAGACATGCCAAGTCGCCAGCTCCTTGACGACCAATCCAACAGTTCAGTAGAGTTTCATCCAGATAATCACGCACTTGACGACTCCAGTGAGGGGGTGCCCCGTCTTGTAGAAAAATGAGGTTGTCTTCGTGCAGCCTCGGAAAACACCCAGTTTTGTAACATAGCGAGATACTGCTGACCGTTAATCGTGTTTCCATTAAAGAAGAATTGGCCGTAAACAGATAATCGGTATATCGCACAAAACACATTGATTTTAGGCGAATCTCGTACATGTTCAATGGCTGCATGTGGGTTCTGTAGACCCCAAATTAGAATATTGTGTTTATTTACCAGACTACGAACATGGAAAATCGCTTCATCACTGAACACGATGTGTTGTTCGAAAGTGACTTGTAACAACTGTAACTTGTACGGCTTCATAACCAACCGACGTCTCAAAACACGTCAAATTGACTCCCGACTGGCACGACGATTACGTTGGAAAGCAGTTTGGATTCGTGTAATATTTTCTTCAGAAGCACGAGGGCGGCCAAGACTCTTTCCTTTACATACACATCCTGTATCTACAAACTGTCGATACCATCTGCGAATGTTCCACCCATTCGGAGGATCAATTTGGTAGCTCAACCTGAAACGTCTTTGCCCTGTAATCACGGAATTGCACTTCGCAAACGCGAGAACACAAAATGATTTCTGCTGCGGAGTAGCCATTTTGAACATGTGATGGTTGCCAAGAAAAACAAAAGACAACTGACATCTAGAGGCTATTAAATAAACTATACTATGTATTCGTTTCTCCAATAGCCGAGCCGAGGCGCAGCGATCGATTGTTTGGACAAAAATAATACTTTGTAATACGTATATTCTTTTTGAAACACGCTGTATGACGGTTTTTCTTATAAATTTATTTTTCTATTTAAATGTAATTTACTCCATTTGTTCTGCAATGACTTTATTCCGTCAGAAAAAAAATTATTTTTGTTGGTCTTCAACGTAGAGATTAACGTTACACCACTTACCATATTGACCAGATCTGGTACCTTCTGATTGCTTAAAGTATCTTTTAGATAGGAAAACATTTAATTTCAAGAAGAATATACTAATCACTTGATCCAAGTTTTTTCAAGTAAAGACCAGAAGTTTTACAAGGGTGGAATCATGCTACCACCAAAAAACTAGCAAAAGAAGAAAAAACGAAATTACTTTCCGAAGAATTAATAAAAGAATATCAACGATTATTCTAAGCTCTGTTTCTGAAAATGGAAAGACAACATAGACGATACTCTATTAACTGTATGATATATGTATTTAGTATATTGGCAGACAAACTGCTCCGTAAATTCAAAGTACCTTTTATTATTCCTTCGATGTTTTTAAATTGTTTCTCATATAAATGTGAAAATGTAAACAATTTAGGACACGATTTTTCAAAGATGCAATTATTATATAAAAACTTTTTTGTTCCTTATAGTGCAATATTCTTCAAACTTCATTCCCATTTTCTGAACAAAATACTAATAGCAGTGATATACTATAATTTTGACCTATAGTACACATATTAATTAGACAATTTTTCTTAAATTTAGTTGCAATTTGAAGTATTATAACATATTTATTTCTTCATCTACATGGTAGTGTTTGCAGTTTATGATCCATTTTAGTTCGAAGTAATACTTCAACAAACAAATTTCAAGATTGATGAAATACTAGTAATATGAAAACATGTCTTTATATATTTATCAGACGTAATTTCTACTAACCTCTGTTTAAAAGCTTACAATAATTTAATCATAAATAAGAGAAATAACAACTTTGAAATAAAAAAAATTTGACCATATTTTTAATAAACTGAAGAATTTCTCGATCATGATACTGCTTTTTAAAAATAATTTTTTGATTTAAGTAACTTGTGTGTTTCTCAGACACATTTTCTGTATCAGCGTATTTCCAAATTTTTCTCAATTTCTTTCACGTTCGGTGTATTTAAAATAATATTCTTATATCATTAATAACTTCAGCATCGATCTCTAGTAAATAAATATAATTTCTCTCTTACTTATAGTCGAATATTTCTTTTAACGGCAAACATTTAATATTCACTGACATATTTTTAAATAAACATAACATATAACATGCCTTATTGAGTGTTATTGATTTTCTCTAATCAACTGTGTATTAATAGCATCTCCAAGGGTAAATTAGTTCAAAGAAGCGACTGATGCTACGACATTCACCTTCTATCATACGTTAAACCTACAAAAGCATAAACGGTGTGGGTTTTTGATCGGTGTTATGGCATCGAATGATTATTATCATAGATGAGAACACAAATTATCGAATGACACGCTTTGTTGGACGGCAAATGACAGCAGAGCCACTCCAAAGTGAACAGTTAAATCAATATGCGAAGGAGTGATATGACATCGTTTGACTTATTGTTATTATATGCAGGCCCTTTGATTGCAGTCCTCCTGTTTCTTTAACAATGGCATTGTCACCAGCCAGATACGGACCAGGACTTCTTCATCCTGTTCCACCACCTCCCATGCTAAATAGAGAGCCTACACCTAAGCAAGACTCAAATAGTGACAATGATGGTAAGAATATAATTATTATTAATATACCTGTATACCGAATGAAATATTTATTATATAAATTGCTAAAAGAAAGAATACATCCTTTCTTTATCATAATATATGTATGAAAACAATACTACAAACTTTAAGCTCTGGCATTCTAAGTTTGAAAACTTCTTAATTAGTATGTAGTTGTTTTTAAAATAATAAAATTTCTTTAAAATGCCACACAAAGATTTTAACAAAGCAAATTGTTTTTTGAGTCAATACTTAATCATTTTTCAAATAGAATAGAAAACTTGTGCGTTTTGAAAAATATATTAAAAGCAGGCTATTTAAATTTATAATGTATTTTGAAATAATAATTAATTTAGTAAATAAAGAGTTAAAATTCTTCAGGGATTTTACTTAAAACTATAGTTTGTAATATGCAAAGAAACCATACTGGAACGATAATAATAGCATCAGATGAACAAGTAAAAAGTGATCACTAAATCACTAAACTGTCACCATCTATTATATTTTCTGAAAAAAATCCAAACTACTACTTTAAACATAGAAACAAGAACGTCTGTTAAAGAAACAGAACACAATGAACGATTATTTTGAAGTAGCACATTATATTAAGCGGTATACTAAAATGTTTGACTTTTTGTTTAATGCTTCTCATAGATTTTTGTACTCATTCGTTTTTAATCAATGCATCGGATCCACTTTTTTTGCAAATTCAGAAATTGAAGTAGTTTCTACGAATAATTTTTTTTAAGTTTGAATTTGGGCCTAGTATTTTTCAGTAAGTGAAGTTGTTAACAGTTTGAGGGATTCGTTTTTTTAAGTATTATTTGATAGGTGTTTGTATACCAAGTCTTAGTTGAATAGCGAGATGTGAAACAATATTGGACATGTATGCCGTTGTACCAACAACAAGAGTCTTCTTTCTAAACATAATTAAGGCAAATTTTATACAATAGGCTGTCGGCCAAACAAGAAATTTTCTTGAAATTTTTTCTGGTTTTATTACCATGTCCGAATCATCGATAAGGGTTTGTTAAAAACAAGAGTTTTACTGCTTTTTCGAAACCGACTAAAAGTTTACTTTAACATAAGTTTCATCGTCCATCTGATTATGTTCCCGTAATATAGGTTATAACAATATTAACTGTTTATTCGGTCTATTGTGTTGATTCAATTATTCTTTTAGGAGCCCTTTTCATTACACAAGTTTTAATTCCACATTTCTCTTCTATTTTAGTTATATTAGATTGGTTTTCCCCTACTTTTTTTGGTTACAACTAGAGTAGAAATTGACGATTTCTTTCTGTACAAACAACAAACCTTTTTTTCCTGATTTTTATTGAACAGTTCGAGTAGGTTTGTTTCTTTGCACCAATCAATTAACAGGTCAAATTCTTTTAGAGAATCTTAAATGAGTCCGTTGTAATGTTTAACAAATTTTAGCTAAATCCAATTTTAAAATATATGCAGTATCCGTTCACGAAAATTTCTACTTGTTCAGAAGACATTTTCGAAATTGAATCTCAATCACTGACACAATCACAATAATCAGCCAAAATCACTGAAGGTTGATATGTTACCCTTTGCCACATTAATTTTAGAATTCTGTATACATATTTCAACAACTACGTTGTCATCATTAGCAGATAATTACAGTGTACATTTTGGTTCTTAACGGTACGGATCGCGTACGGAGTTTGTTTTCGTACGGGTATTTTTCGCCGTAGTTTACCAGGTGCGACACTTTTTAATTATCTGCTGATGATGACAACTTATATACAGAATTCGAAAATTAATGTGACAAGGGGTTATATATCAACCTTCAGTGATTATGTGAATCAACCACAGGTTCCATCAAAATTACCATTAGCCAAAAGCTTGTACATTTTAGTGAAGGTTTTGTTTAGGAATAGAAGCATGAATGTTTCAAATATGAAACTTTAGATATGAGTAAATTTTTTCATACCAATACTTCATTTACCGTTCTGAAGAAATATTAAATATTAGGACCAATTTTGTTTTCGTTATATAATAGTATCAACTTTTTGCACTCGTACTTGAGGATTTTTCTAACATCCGTTTAATTTAAAGAAAACTTAATTGTAACTTGCATATTCAGTCGATTTTATTTTTTAGCAAAGCGTCATACTAAAAAATTCCAACAGTTCTCATTTTGTAGTTTTAAAAAAATTAGAAATAATAAAAAATTGGATATTTGTAATTTTACTTATTGACTACGACTATCGTTTGACTTTGTTTGTAGTTCTACTTACCTGAAGAGTATTATCGAACGATAATATAAAGTAGAGAGAGCGAAGTTATGTACTTATATTCTTTAACGCAATGCACGTAATGGCCGTTTATATACCTAGCGTCGCTTCTGCATAATCAACAGATTTCTATTCTTTGCTTTTTAAAGTGGCGTAAGTACTTTTACTTCTATCCGAGAGATGGATAGTTTTCTTTCATTGCTTTGAATTATCATTTAGATAATACATTTTAGTAGATTATTATTGAACTCTATATATCTTTTAAAGTCATATTAATAATTCACTATTTCGCTAAAAAATATTTGATCCATTATTTCGAATAGTTAACGAGTTTATAATACTTCTTTCCCACTCTATCTCTTTGTGGTGATGCACTTCACATTTATTATTATTAATAGTGGATGTACATCATCAAATTTCTTTTCTTTAACGGTGAAAATTTCTTTGATTTAGTTTCATGCCATATCACCTAACTTATCAAATACTGGTATTTTTCCAAAGTAAATTTATTGGTATATATTTTTAGAGCTTAAACATAGATTATTTTACATATTACTTTAGTCCGTAACTATTTATAAAATGCTTAATTTTTGTTTTGAACTAACATTCAAATGATATTGAGAATTTGCACAACTTTTAATTACAATTAATTTGAATTATAGTATTAACACCTTTTCTTCTTCCTTCTATGCCTATCACGTACAAAACAAAAGATACTGGTATGTTTCCATTACTGCCATAGAATGTCCTTTCACTAAAACAAAGAACTTCAAATTGATGTGCGAATATTTGGCATGTGAACTAACTAGGTTCAAATATCTCAAGACTTCAAAACTACTAATATTTAAAAATATTATATTTTTCTAAATAAAATATGTGTGTCATATATATTGGTTAATGTTTATTATTTTAATTCATTTCAACATAGAATACACAAGTTGATGTTTTTTGCTAGTTCATAATAACATTAATAATTTGCTCCCGAATATAGGTTTCTTTTGATAAGTTACGGACTACAACTTCTTTAACATCACAAATAATTTTATTTTTTTATAAATTCTTGTCGTTCTAAATTTAATCTCGATATCTATATGTTTACTCTGCCTACCTCTGATTAAACCAACTTCAGTAAAAATTTTTTGTAAAATTGATTGTATCTGTCTTTGGTGTTCATTTTTGGAATTTCTTTATTTCAGACATTATTTGCAAGAGTTACTTTAGCAACATCCATTGTATTTTGATCATTGTGATTTTCATTAAGAAAGAAATTATAGTCAGAGTGCGGGTATTTCAGGCTTTTCACTTTCAATTTATATGAGTGTGGTATTCATACAATCGAATATTTAAGTTTTAGAGTTTATTATTACAGTAGTTAGTATACGTAAGATGCAAGCAAAATGTACGATGAACTAAAAAATATGATTGGTTTAATTAACATTTGTAAAGTAACAGGTCAGACGGACAATTATAAGTAAACGCTGCAGATTAATACAAAGTAAATTCTAAATTCTAAAACTATTGAATGAAATTAGTATTTTGTGTTTCCACCATTATTTTCAATTTGGATGCTGTTAAACAGATTCTATTAAGTATTTTTAAGCTGATATTTATACGTATATACTGGATCGACGAATACTTTACCTCATTCAAAAAGATCAGACTTTTTGCTGACAGCTTTTTTATCAGAAATCGCTCAAAGACATTCTATTTGGTTCATGCCGAATGACTTGAGCAGTTAATCCAACAATTGAGTACGAATATCCGACTCTTCTTCGCCCAATCTGAAGAAATAATATGAAATCTCCTCCACTATGCTTGACAATTAGTTACAGAAAATGTTCTTATAATCTTTCAGATTTACAGCACCACATTTTTTGATGTTTTCGAAATTGAAATATGAAATTTTGTTTTATCGTTCCAGATTATCTTATTTCAGAAGTTATTGATCTCGTTCATGTTCTTCCTTACAAACGTCAGACGTCGTGTTTTGCTTTTACGAGGTATGGCAATTAAATAACGAGACTCTTTCCATTCGCAGCCGCATCGGGCGGGGTAGGAATTGGAATATCATTGACCTTGATACTTCTCAAGCAACAACCCGTAATTTCGTCTCTCTGTCCGCTTTAGTTTACTTTCGAGCTTCAATTATAGAAGACACTGTTACATAATAGTGCAGTGGTAATGGTGGACAAAAAAATCAAGCAGCGAATTAAAAAATCGCCAACGGAATGTTTACAAATGTCAAAGGAGCTGTTTGGTGATAATGTCTTGTTACGTGTGCGAGTTTTCGAATGGCACAAACGGTTTTTCGAATGTCGGGAAGACGTCGAAGATGATGAACGTTCTGGTCGACCTGTGACTGCAAGAACTGAAGGGAACGTTCAGAAAATTAATGAAACTGTGCGGAAAGATCGATGTCTGAACATTCTGATGATTGCCGATATGGTAAACATGAACAAAGGAATAATAAGACACATTTTACTTGATGAATTAAACAAGACAAGAAATCGCTTATAGAATATTATAAATGTTAAAGGGGGTATTTGGTGATAATGTTATATCATGTACGCGAGAAAAAACACTAATGAACAAGTCAAAATTTAAGGCAATCCAGACCGTTTTTTTCGATATCGAAGGTGCTATCATGACTGACTAGGTGCCTGAGGTTTAAACCGTTAATCGGAAATACCGCAAAAAATTCCTAATTAAGCTGAGAGAAAAAGTAAAGAAGAAGAGATTGGATTTGTGGAAGAAAGACTCGTGGATTCTGCATCAGGACAACGTACCAACTCATAATGTTCTAACTGTGAAGCAATTTTTAGCGAATAAACGCCTTGTTATGCTATATCATCCTCCATATTCGTCCCCTCTCACACCACGTAACTTCTACCTGTTCCCAAAAGAGAAAAGTGCATTAAAGGGAACACATTTTCAGTCTACTGAAAATGTAAAAGCAAACACGGCAGAGTTGTTGAAGAGATTGACAACTGATGAACTACAGCATTGTTTTGAACAATGAAAGACACGTATATAGCGGTGTGGGAGGAGAGCCTGTTGAAGAGGATTAAAGTGAAGCATAAGTTTATTTGCAATAAATAACATTTCTCACACCAATCTCTTTATTTAAGTGACGCACGTCGTATCATTGATAAATTTTACTTAGGAGTAAAGAAGTATTTCTCTAACTGTTCTTAGCGATACTAATAAATAAAGAAAATCTTATTTCTCTCTCGATGTTATAGTGCGTTTCTCTAATGATACAAATATCTTCCCTATCAAATGTTTCCCGAGATTTCGCTCTTCGCAAGTTTTTGATGACTATTGTATTTACCATTACCCTTTTTTGCGCTTGGTTTTGAAATTTTTTATTTTTCTGCTTATTATCTGATTTAAACCCCTTTGATGGTTCTTGGCAATCATTTCTCTCAATCGATTGTCTTTCAGTCTATAATTTAGAATTTAAAAGCAGCAAATTGAATAAAGCAAATATTATTTATATCAGTATTGTATACCTAATATTATAAAGTTTTATTAATCCACATTACCGATTCCAAACTATCTATGAACAACATTAATTAGTACTGTTAAACTATTATAGTTAACACTGCTCATTGAGGGGAGGCACTGATTTCGTATAAGAGATGATATTGTAAAAGTTTGTGTAACATGTAATGAAGGGCAATAGAAATTTTGAATACTATGTAGGTTATGTATATAATATGGTGTAATTGATTTATATATATATATATATATATATATATATATCTGTGTGGCTGTATGTGCCATTAGCTGTAGTAGTAGTAGTACAACATATCATATTGCAATCAGTGAAAACCAAATTTTGTTCCTCTTTAATTCTGGGATTGCTATCCGTTCGCTGCTAATTACACTCAAGGGACGCCGACCAAAATGCAACGTTAAATTCGAAACACCAGAACAAGCGAGAAGGGTTACCCTGTTTAATTAAATTCTATTTGCCAATGGAGATTCAGGAAAACCATTACGCTTTGTCTATGAAGTGTCGTTTTAATTTATTAATTATTTACATTTTATTTGATGGTAAACAGAGAAATATTATATAAGTATATATATACGTAGAATAAACATTTAGGCACTGGTTGGTTAATCTTCGTTTATCCTTTTCACAAATGCAATTTAGTTTTCTTTGTCTTAAAATTTTTTTGTTTCATTAATGATTATTTGAAAATATTCAGTTTTACCATTTGATGGATGAGATCTGAAATAATAACTTCTATAATAAATACTTCTCGTAAGTTTTTTATTTCTTCTTCTTTTAAAATCAAAAATAGAATTAGATGAGCTTACAATAGATGGCATGGAAAACTTTACTTGATGCATATAAAAACGAAAAAACATCCATAACAAATACGTAACTAGTTAGTGAATTAATCATAAAAACTACAGACAAAATGGCAAATAAGAAGAGGCCTGACGATAAAAACAATAAACCAGTTGTAAATGAATCTGAGCAAATATATAATATATATATATATATATAAACTGAAGGTTACTTAAAGAGGTTATTTAAAGAACTTGTCTCTATCAAAACCAATAGATCTTTATTATTAATGAATTGTAAAGAATATTGCATCAACAAAATACTTGTTACATACTTTACAATCAAAGTTAAAATCAATAATGAAGGCAGAAGAATTATTAAACAATAAAATCCGGGAAAGACTCCTAAACGTGATTTAATAACTGCAGAAGTTAAAGCAAGAATCTAATAAATTCAAATTATTTTACTCGTTTAACCTACATAAATACTCAATACTTAACGTAATTCCGTTAAATTACTATATTTTTGGAAAATAGTATGAATTACAGGCGGAAGATGTACAATCATACGCGTAGGCAGATTTACAAACTTATTTTACTTTAAAACTTATATTATATCAGACGAAAAGAAAAAAGTTGAAGGAAAAGTAATTAAAAAATTAACGTTTGGATTTGATATAAAGTATCAATTAACCACTCTTGAAAAACTAAATTGGAACAGTAATTTGTTTCACTAATGTATTCAATAACAAATTGCTAAATAAAAACCATAATCAATCACCTCATATGTTTGTTTACAAACATGTTGAATCGGGCGATAAATAGATGAAGAAAGGTGGAGTTAAACAGCAGGAAAAATACAAATTCGAAATTAAGTATAAATGAAAAAAGGGAACGGGATTAGAAAATTGTATTAGAGATTTCTTAAAAAGAAATATATCAGTGTTAGTTACAATTTATTCCATAGATTTAAATAAATTAACTAATAATGTAAATAAGAAAATAAATTTTATAATTTAAATGCGTGACAGATTATATATACACATACATATGTCCATATGAATTCGTATATAAATTAATTTAAAATTAATTTTTCCACTGAAATATTAACGCTTATTTTTATTTACTGTTGAAAATCTATTAAATTGTTTATTGTATTTTATAATGATTTGAGCAAATGATTCAATGTTCTTTTTTAAATTAAAAATTATTTACTTGTATTTAAAAATAAATAAAAATTATGAATAACATTTAATAAATTTAAAGAAGAGCAAAATTATATACATAAAGCGTAATTATTTCTTTTCATTAACTCCAATAGTTTTTCAAAGAATTCATGAGATACAAAATAAATATTAGTTATAAGAGTAAAGATATTTTATAAAGCATATTATATACAATCGTTACAATTATAGTACACAGACTTGAAAGCTATCTTTTTTACATACAAATATATAATTTACGTGAAATAATTTTATTTCATTTTAACATGTACTTATGTATGCGAAGCTTATGAATAAATATATATTTGCTATCAGCTGAAAACAGAAATGTATATCATAAGCAGAGTTGATTATTTTTCACTTCTAACTCATTAAATCATATACTTAGAAACGATGAATACTTTTCGAAATATAATAATATATTATAAATAATCTATAGCACTCATTAGGAAGCAGAAAAACCATAATTTACTTTACTTTTTAGAAGAAAGTATTGATGTAACTAATGAAGAAGAGGATACACCTTCGTCTGGATGTGGTGTTTCTTCAAGTAGCGGACCTGTTACCAGAACCGCATCCGGCTTCTGGTATTACAACTAATAATCTGTATCCATCATCGCATGAAACTTGTTTACGAAACATCGGCGAGATTACTATTTATGGCCGTGAAATGGGCTAAAAATTTGCCAAGTTTTGCCAGTTTACCTTTTAGAGATCAGGTAAATATAATTTACAAAATTAAATTTTAAAAAATTACAATAAATATATAATAAATGACAATGTATTATAATTTATTTCAATTTACAAAATCTGTGAAAACACAAAAATTATGCATTAAAAATTCATTGACTTCAACTATTTTCCGTTAGCTTTTGCCTAATATTAAAGGCATGTATCGATGTCCCGATTTTCCAAGAATACGTGAGCATTAATAATAAAAAATATGTTAATATAATTACAGTAAATACTTTCAATTCGATCGACAAAAAAACCCGAAAAAGTCTGCATAACATTGTATGTACATATATCACGTTATCACTGCTTAATGGAAGAGTTTTTAAAAAAATTTTTCGATAAAAATTTGTGAAATAATATTAAAGCTATTAACAAAAATTTAATTAAGGACTACTAAATATTGTATTTGTTGTTAATTCTCCTTAAAGTTGTAATCAACTATAGAAAATACTAAGTAAATCAATGAAAATACTATATTAAGGTATATCTATACAAATGTGCGAACAAACAATTCAGAATTCTTTTATAGTATTTAATGAAAATCAGTATATACTCTTAACTAAAAAGTAAATTAACATTTACAGTCAATTTAAACTATTTCAACAATCATTGAAACCATTGAAATGGGAAGCAAACTATTTGTTTTCTCCATCCTTGTTATTAAATGACTTAACTAGTCACTAACGTAGCCTATTAAACAGAATGTTAGATATTGAAATTTCATGAATGTTTCAGGTGATTTTATTGGAGGAAGCGTGGAGCGAGTTATTCTTGTTAAACGCTATTCAATGGTGCATGCCCTTAGATGTCGCTGCCAGTCCACTATTTAATGCCAACGAACACGCCAAAAATGGACATTCTACCACAGATGTTCGAATATTAGCAGACACACTGATGCGTTTCAAAGCGGTACATGTAGATCCAGCAGAATTTGCTTGTCTCAAGGCCATTGTTCTCTTCCGAGCAGGTAATTTATATTATACGACCTAATTATTTACGTAACAATTCCTTCATTGAAATAAGTTTTAAATATTTTTGTTAAATTGTAATATGTGGTTTTAGCGGGATTAATAAATAAAATAAATCATTATGTCAATTGTATTTCGATGGACACAAATATAATAATAGCTAACATAAAAAATACTTTTAAAGTATAATATTTATGTTGATAAAAGTCATTTTAATGCACATAAATGCAACTTGGAGGATTTCGTCAAACAGTTAAATTCAAAATTTCCGACAATCAAATTTACAGTAGAAAAAGGAAACAATGACAAGTTGCCTTTTTTGGATACATTAGTTATTAGGAATAATCTCAAAATAGAAATTGATATTTTCCGAAAAGAAACCAATGTCAATAGATTTATCACGGCAGACTCAAATCATAGCATGCAACAAAAGATGGCTTCATTCAATTTTCTTATTAATGGTTTGATTAATTTACCACTAACAAATGTAAGATACGAAAGAGAATTGAATTTCATTAAGAATATCGCGAGATACAATGGTTTTGATTCGGAAATAATCAATGGATTAATTTGAAAGGCTAACATAAGAAATACAATCCGTGATACCACATGTCTATCACCACAAAGCAATCGGGAAAAGCAGTTTGTATGTTTACCTTATCATCGTATGACAAAAAATTAAAATAGTATTTTTAAAGAGCGCGGTTTTCAAGTCTGTTTTCGCTCCAGTAATTTAATCAAAACCCTTTTAGGAAATGCCAAAGACAAAATCGAAGAAAATAATAAATCGGGAATCTACCGAATTGAATGTTTAGATTGCAGTAAACAATACATCGGCTAAACCAAACAATCGATCGAAACCCGGTATAAAGAACACCTTGCGCACATAAAATTCAACCGACCAGAAAAATCAAGTATAGCAAGGCATGTTTTAGAAAATGACCATAGTGTTAACATGGATTGTTTACATTTGATAAAGAACGTGTATAATTCTCGTGAATTAGATACGTATGAAAGCATGTACATTTTAAAGAATAAAAGCCATGTGGTGAACAGTGCCACTGGCCCGACTCACTGTTCCGTCTGCTTAATGTCAGAGAAGGAGAAACACTGTAATAAATCACATGCAGGTACTTATCGGTCGTGTCCGCGTTCTTTTTTCAATGTCATTCATCCTAGTTTAAGTAAAACAATTTTAAAAATCTTGTGAAACGAAAACTCATAAATAATATTATTTATGTAAAAGAACATACTATATATCATTGTATTAAACGAAAAAGATCTTATTCGGAATATCCACTCCATTTCATCTTTCTTTCATCAAAATTATTTTTTATTACATAACCACAGCACTATACTATCTCTAAAGCTGGATAATGAGTTACTTCGAACATGGAAATAACTTTACGGACTATCTCGGAACTTGTACCATACACCCTGTTATTTTCTTCGTCAAATTTTCCCTCAATTTGAAATTTCTTTTCCTTTCTAAAGAGTAGCTGTCTGTGCTCTCCGTTGGTATTCTTGAAAGTAAGAGCCTTGATCTTATGCTCCGTATTGCTTTCATTTTTTCTACCAAAAATGTACCGACACGCCATAGGTAAGTTCGAAGACCAAACATCACTTTGGAGAAATTTAGACATAATTGATATAGACACTTTCATATCTCTTTCTAGTATATTCCTTTTGTATACAAGATTTCTTTAAATTCTCTCACTTGCAGTTTTAATAATTTTCGGCGAATCCACTGAGCTAGAGTAGCCTAGGATTGGAAATCCTTGATATCTCGAATATCTTTAAATCTTTTAATGGTTCTTCTAGCAAATCACAATGTTATTCCTAAAAGAGTCGTAGCAATTTTACTATTATTGCACTTATATAATGCGTTTAATGATATTTTATTTTATTTCCATCGTCAGTTTTAAAAGTAGTAAGCTAGACTAACTAATATTTACAGTGGAAGATATACTAGATAATTAGATTGATATATGTAGCAGATAAGTCACCGAACGTTACAGCATGCTCTGAACGGTCAAACGTGCGATAGTATTTAATAAACTTGCTAGTCACACACAAACATGAAAACAAAAGCTTAACTCATAAAAATGTATATATCTATACATACTAATATCGATTTACGTTTGATCAATTCAAAAAATATGGTATTGTTTGTACTATTGAGTATTAAGCGTAACAATTGATAGACAAAGAGGTTACTTATTGAAACACCTTTTAAAGGTATCTATATTAAATAACGTAACTTGTTTCAAGTTTCAAATAACTTTTATTGCAATATACTGTAATCGTTATCATTCCCTGAGGAAGCTAAAGTTTGGAGAGACATTGAAGTGCGTTACAATAAAAGTTATTTTTAACTCGAGGCTATTTATTTAATACATATATATTAAACATTATATTATAAACAAGAATACATCTTATCTATACTTGTCTCCTAATTAACAAGGAGATCGAATTATTATAGTAAGATCAAACTTAAAAAAAGGCATGCCTGAATAGTATACAGTTTAAATTGATCTAATACCTTTCGTTATCAATTGCCAAAAACTACACATTTAACGAGAATTTTTTTAATTTCTCATTTTAATCTTCAAAAGGAAAAAAATCCCCATATTACTTATTTTCTTTTTAGATACCCTTTGTATAGTCAAGTTACTGTATTACTCACTTATATTATCCATTCACTACAAACAAATTCTTTTTACAAGAATACATTAATTTACAATAAGCTTAATTCACCTGTGAATCTAGTAATCTGCATTCATATATGTGCGTACATTAGCTGTTGTGTGATTAATGATTCAATATATTATTCTCTTTTAGAAACGAGAGGTTTAAAAGATCCCAGTCAAATAGAAAATCTGCAAGACCAAGCCCAAGTCATGTTGTGGCAACACTGTAGGGCTCAACTTTCCTGGTCAAGTAGCCCGATTTGGACGTCTCTTACTCATGCTTCCTTTACTTCGTATAGTACCAGCGTCGAGAGAATTGAGACCGTATTTTTTCAGAAGACAATAGGAAACACGCCCATGGAGAAAGTTCTGTGCGATATGTACAAAAATTGAAGACGATAATATATACCATCAATCGTAATTGTTACATGATTATATGGGAGGACAACCTAACAAACGATCACTTTCTAAAGAATTAATGTTTATGTACATTATGTTACGATATTATAGACACCAACGTAAAAAAACCTTTGTTAATAATTATCACGAAAATTTCATATCATAAGCGATATGATCATCTTTGTACATATTCAGTCTGTTGTTTTGCAATATGTGAATTAGACTGTAGATAAACGGTTTTATCAATTACTAATGAATTTAAATTATTCGAAGATGTTTATATATTATTATTGAATGAAAAAACTTACTTATTCATTTGTTGCCTACATTTGACTAAACATTTTGAACAACGATTGTGAAAATTTTATTGTAAGGCCTTAAAAGATTATTGCAATAAAATTGAATTTTGAATTTATATAAAAAAATACGACATTGTTTTAACGAATTATACACGTTCATAGGTACCCATTAAAGTATTCACTGTAAATATTAAAATAAGTATGTTGTGGTTGTGATTAATTTATTTAAAAAATACTTAATTTATTAATTATAAATGTAAAATGTTAAAATTATGGAAAACGAATTAAAACATTAAATAAACGGATAAAGCTAGTGACTTTTGGTTCCAGTTCCTATCATTTCCTTGTACATCTTCCTTGATCATGTTTCATATCTTTTATTTGGAGTTGTTGTTGTTGTTGTTGTTGTTGTTGTTGTTGTTGTTGTTGTTGTTGTTACTTATAGATAAGGGACTGACGTGCTGCCAACAATTAGAGCTAAAGCTGTTTTGGATTGTCGAAAGGAACTCGAAGTTTTCCTTGGATAACAAACTGCAAGTATTAGAGGCATTCAGAAACCAATACGGCGTCTTATTTTGAAGTACAGCATACTTGTAATAGGGATATACGGCAGAGATTTCATTATAAGGTATTACTTGATTTTGTTTTGTTCCTCATACTATCATTCAGGAGCTACCAATTTCTTCAATACAAAAAATAATTATTGTGTAATATTTGTGTTCAACTGTCTAGTTTGGCGATTATATTGTATTTATTTAAAATAGAAATCACCAAGAGCAACTTATAGTTTTAACTAGGCGAAAAATGAAAAAAATAATTATAAAATATAGAACCTAAGTTTACTTACAGAAGCTGCAAAGCATATTATATAGGTCCTCTTTTACAATCACAACAACATCTGATTGTCAAGGAAGACAAATAGTTTGCCCAGGAGACAATAGACCAGCATCAATATAAAAAGCTGGACATTCTCTATTACCGTAAATATCACAAAGAGGAAAGTGTCAAGAAATGTTTACATAACATAATGCTAAGGACTAATACCGTTCATAATTTAACATGGTGTTTCATAAAATAGCGTAAATTCATATTAAAGTTTAAAAAATATAAACTAAATCTTAAGTTACTGCAGTAATATTATACTTATTATTATTATTATTTGATTCAATATTTTCTTCGAAATACACAATTCCGGTCTTTTACATGATTTTAAATACAATATAAGAACATGATTAATAAATAGAGCTGAATAGACGTATCTGCCCTACAGGGATGGGCTATCGTGTAGCGATAGTCAATGCGATACTTCCCACTTGGGCACGGCTCTAGTGATCAAGCATAACATCATCATAAATAAGAATTTAGTCATATTTATTCATGATGTTTCAATCAAGAAACATTACATTTTAAAGAAATTAATTGCAGATTGTTCAATGAGTTTTGTCGTTCAATGGGAAAAACACGATTTTATGGTTTCAAATACGTTTTATTATTCAATGTAACCTCATTGAAATACGTTAAATATTATTCAATGTAACTTCCCTGAACTTCAATACGCTTATTCCAGTGATCTTCTAATTTATGGATTCCATCCCTGAAGTAAGAATCCAGAAGACCGTCGAAATACGCTGCCAGAGCTATTATTACCGTTGTGTTCGATAAAAATCGTTCTCCACGTATGAACTTTTGATCTGTAAAAACAGCCAGAAGTCAGAGCGAGCCAAATCTGGCGAACAGGATGGATGTTATGACAATCGGTAGTTTAATTTGGCGATTCGTGCAATGTGTTTTTGAACTTTGTGGGGGGGGGGGGTGCGTTATCTTGATGGAAAATGATTTTTTTCTTCTGCAAACCACCAGGTCTTTTGTAACGAGTTCTTATATCCAGCTGGTCGAGAAGGTTATAATAATAATCTGAATTTAATGTTTCACCAGTTTGGAGATAATCCACAACAAAATTCCTTTTGTATTCCAAATAAACTGATATTAACACCTTCATGGCCTACTTCTGGATCCTAACTCACTTCAGGGTCGAAGTACCAGGTTAACACCACTCCTTAGCCTCTTGTTTTGATTGCGAATCATAGTGGTAGACCCAAGTCTGTACATAGTTATAAAAAGACGCACCAAACCGTTTTTATTCTTTCCAAAACGCTTCAAATATTGCCGAGAAAGTCATTCGAATGTGTTATTCTTCTACTGTTAACGAATGCGGCACCTACTTTGCACACAGTGTTCTGAAATCTAAAACTTCGACCAAAATATTACTCACTTACTAATGGGATGTCTAGGCCATCTACTAAATCTCTCTTGATCTTCCAAAATCAAATCCTGTATTTTTGCTACCACTTCTGGTGTTGATACACTTTTTGGACGTCCTTCACGTGGATCGTCCTCAAGACTTATACAACTAGTAGTACTATCTCTTATCGAACGACAAAACTTATTGAGCAACCTGATATACATGTTAATATTTGCTTGTACTTTGTTTCTGATGTAAATGTGTCAGAAACTCGTTTAAGTAAGTCTAAGTAACGATAAGAATAGTTATAAATTTGGTGTAAAATCATGTTTGCATTTTCGAGTTCTTCGCTTGAATAAAATATGGATAAATAAGAGATAAGAATGAAACATTTTTGGCCTGATTAAGGAATTAGTTTTATTTTCGAAGTAAATATTTATTTTTCTATATAGTTGCTTTCCAACCCTATATATATATATACACTGAGATTCGAGTTCTGTCATACTCTCCAAGGTGTTTGAAATAAGGATCAATTTCAAACTTTACATCATGTGAGCCAAGTTTAGTTTTCAGCCAGTCATTGTCCAAATTTTAGAATATGAGGAAGTTACTAGGAATTAAGTAAAGGGAAGAGAGTACATCAAACATTTGCTTTGTTTACATGATTTCTAACAGATGAGATAATGCTTCGTCGTCATGAAAAAGAATTTTTTTCTTTGAAAATATGTCGTTTACGTCCAATTGGTCAAAACAGTCGACAAAGCGTGACATATCCGAAGAAATTTATAGACTATGTCTTAACAGAACCTAAAGTAGCTTATACTCATTATCTCGACTGTTTAATAAAGATGAGTATTAATATTTAATGTATGTTTACTGGAAAACAAAAATGCAGTACGTAACGACGGAATTTTGTCACAGAACATGTCTACGTATGTTTTAAAACTATTTGTTGTACTTTTTATTTTAATTACATTATATAATTACAATACGATTTCAATAGAAATTTATTGTATGAGGAAGGTCGGGTAGGCACGATGATTATTGTTATTGAAACTTGAGTGCCAAAATAAAGTTCAGAAACGCTGCCTTAGCGTAATAAGTTTACCACTAATAATGAATTATCAGACGCCTTTTCGTTTTTCTTAAATTCATTTCGGTTATTTTTGGGATAGAGGATATGAGGATAGATTGAATTATTAAATGAGTCGTCAGAGTAAGGATTAAATGTGCTGTATAGGTTAATATGTATGTTAGCAATTATTGTATATTTCTTAAGTACATACGTAAGTTTCAATTCTTCCTAAGTAAAATATGTTCCAATAAGACATTTCATTTTCAATAACCCTCCATTTTAAAAATTGTCATTACTCAACCTGTAACTACTTGACAGATGGCAAGTAAAAACTACGTCATTAACGATATACGCTTCAACAATGCATAGATTATTAAAATTCACTACAAAAATGGTGAACATTTCGCGGTCACAGTTCGTAAAACTAAAGTTTTACGTCGTGAAGCACCTTCTCGGCCAGCAATTGTGAAGCTGGTGGAAAAATTTGGGCTGTTAGGACAAGTTAGTGGTGTGAAGAATCGAACTCGTGCACGTCGCTCAAGAACAACTGAGAATATTGCTATTGTAGCCCATAGTGTGAGGAAAACCCAAGTTCATTCATTTCTCGTCGATCTTTGGATTTGGGCATTCCACAAACGACATTTCACCGTATTTTGCATAAATACTTAGGTCTCAAGGCTTTTAAAAGTTCAGTTAATACAAGAACTCACGCCTACCGACCATCAATAACGTCGTGTCTTTGCTGATAGGGTCCTTGAAATGCATCAAATTGATCCGGAATTTCATCGAAAAACCATTTTGAGTGATGAGGCAACGTTAACAGGCAAAATTGTCCCATTTTGGGGCTCGGAAAACTCAAGAATTATTGTTGAAAAGCCTATCTATCTTCAATGTGTGACTGTTTGGTGGAATTTTTGGTCGGCGTCTCAGGTTGGAGCAACGGTTATGATGAATCGATTGCGCTGTCGAACGATGATTAATGGTTTTTTATGGCCGGAATTGGAAGATATTGATGTGGACGACGTCTATTTTCAACAAGACGGCGCTACGTGCCACACAAGTAACGATACCGTCGCTATTTTGCGTGAAAAGTTTCCTGACTGTATGATTTCTCGAAGAGGCGATCACAATTGGCCACCGAGAGCTTGTGATTTAACACCTTTATACTTTTTACTTGGGGCTACGTGAAAGAGAAGGTCTATACCAATGGTCCGCAATCGAGTCAAGACCTCAAAGATGGAATTCGTGAAGTTGTCGAGGATATACAGCCGCGAATGTACGAATTGGTTTTAGAAAATTTCATGAAAAGAATATGGTTGTGCAAGCGTAGCCATCCAACTATACTTTTCCATTGTTAATGGCATCCCTCCCTCTTACAATTAAATAAACAGTCTATGATTTCGATTGAAAATAATTGTTTTTTTTTTCATATCAAAATAAAACCTCTTACTGGAAACCCTACATATCTTATTTACAGAAAAAAAAATATTTATTTTTAAATGTGCGAATTGGTTATAAAAAATTTCATGATAAGAATATAGTCCTACAAGCGTAGCCATTTGACTAATATTGTTTTCCATTGTTAATGGCATGCCCTCTTCTTTACAATTAAATATACAGCCTGTGATGTCGCTTAAATATAATTGTTTTTCTTACATATCAAAATTAAATCTTTTATTGGAAGACACCTTACATATCCTATTTTATAGAAAAAAAATTTTATTTTCAACTATAGTTTGGATTACATATAAAGCCAAAATATTTATTTTTAAATATTTTATTTGTTGTGTAAGAAAACGCGTATTTTAAAGTAATACCAATATTAATATTAGTGCTTACTTTTGTACACGTCCTGACAAAACGGTAGTATTCGTTGACTTCATTTTTGCACCTAGATATTTTTATATGAACTTTTATGAAATATTTCTAGAAACTAACTATTGAAACAAAATTACTGTGTTGGAAAAATAAAATGCACTTAAAACATTTGAATACTGCAAGAAAATTTTTTTTGTTCGAAAGCGCAATTAGCTTATTT